>CP139507.1:101019088-101428485 GCA_021014915.2 Artemisia tridentata subsp. tridentata | reverse complement strand
TAAGCCCTTTTGATAACTTGGACGAAACAAACAAAAAGTAACAACGACGTACAAAAAATGGACAAGGAAAATTAAAAACTATTGCCACTTTATTACATTAACCCTTATATAAATAGCTTGTCTCTGTTGAGTAATACGGAGTAGTAGACTATTTTATTAAAACTAAATTCTTCTATGTTCAATTCGTATATTCATATTGAACAAATATAACACATCACAAATATAATACATTTTATTTTACAATATATATATGTGATATAAGCCCTTTTGATAACTTGGACGAAACAAACAAAAAGTAACAACGACGTACAAAAAATGGACAAGGAAAATTAAAAACTATTGCCACTTTATTACATTAACCCTTATATAAATAGCTTGTCTCTGTTGAGTAATTCGGAGTAGCATGATAGACAGTGTTAGATTAAAACTATCACGACTACTACAAATGACTTATTCGCGTCGTTCTAATACTTTTGACCATAAAATTAACAAAACCATTTAATCCAGTGAAAATGTTTTTATAAATGAAAATAAATATGTCTATCCCGAAACAAAATATGGTGCTCATATCATGTTAATCAGATTTAAAGGTTTGAATACAAACTCATGATAAAAATCCTAGATGGATTATCAGAAGCTACCCTCATAACCACGATGACTTAACCTACAAATACTTGTGATGTATTGCCATTTTTCGGCTGTCATGACCTGGAGATGTGGTGTATCTGCCACCAGAATAGCGAGCAGTCGCACCACCATAGCTTCTATGTGTGTGATCGGCAACGTGTCGATTGTTTAAGCCACTGCCATAGCCAGTTGTGTTCATGTGGTCACCTGTGAGCTTAGCCTCGTGCTGGACATGTTCTTCAGCATGCATACCCATCGCAATTTCAGCTTGTCGTATTAGCCTTGCCTCATGAGCTAACTCTTGTGCTCTTGCCAACTCATCCTAAAAAAGTAAAATGGTGTAAAAATGCTATACTATAATAAGTTAGCCCATTGGTTTAAAGATATCGGGTATCACAAATTAGTGTGCACACTTTTAAGCCTTGATAAAATTTGTAACTGTTCAAACTTGGCAAACTTCTATCTTCATATTTACATGCGCGTTGGCGAATCATGAAGCGGGAAGAAAGTCATTTTGAAGAGTATTTAGGCTGATATTCATAGATTCAGTTAAGGTTAATTAACCCTAACTAGTAAATTTAGTTTTCAGGGTTTATGTGACCACTATTTTATTTTTTATTTTTTTTATTTTTTTTACTCAATATTTTATAAATCAATGACCACTAAATTTGTGATCTAACTTAGAAACTCTGTGACCATTATTGTTGGTCTTTAAACTTAGTATTTCAAAATGGTGACCACTATTTCTTGGCCTCTAATCTTTTAACTACATGACCACCATTCTTATGGTCACTAATACTTGTAGTTGTTATTACTGACAACTTAGTGAACATAGTTACTGTTACTAATTCTGTGGCAATGACCAAAAAAGTGACGACATGTTTAGTAGCGACTATATGATTATAATAGCTAGAGACCAAATTGTGAGTGAAAAAAAAAAAAAAAAAGCTGGTGGCTAAAGATGGTTTTCCATGTAGTCTTGTAAGTTGTACATGAACCTAACAAATGTAAGTGATCTTTCATTTAAGTTTTATCAAACATAAGAACAGTACAAACACTTTAAGAAGCGGATTTTGCGCTCATTCTATAACAAACATAATTGTTTTTGTTCTCAGCTTTATCTTGTTAGTTTTTGTTCCTTCATCAAGACGGTACGCACATGAAAAACAAACATCCATAATTTTCTTAAGTTTATATATGTGTCCGTAGGTTCATATGTTATATACTCCAATATAAATGAATAAACATAAGCGAACCACAATTAACACATTTCTTGAACGTTGATGAACGCAAAAGAATAAACTAAATCAGCGCATATCCGCTTGTTTGTTCATTTTGATTAACGGTGATAAAATCTTGTTAATACTCGTTTATTTTAGGTATGATATTGCCAAAAGGTCACAATCGAGAAACATTCGGTTCATTTATGATCCTGTGCTATAGTATATGTCAACTGGTCACTGGTGGGCTGACTTTTGAGACATAAAATGTCTAAATTGACGGGTAAAATATTCGGGGTTTAAGATATTAGTTAACTCCTGATTAGATTAAATGGTTCTTTAGAAAAAATATCACATGGTTATGTTTTTCTTAAATTGAAGGTAGGTCCATCTTAACCAATTTAATGTTGGACTCGTCCATACATATACACGAAGTTTTTATATATATATATATATATATATATATATATATATATATATATATATATATATATATATATATATATATATATATATATATATTTTTTTTTTTTATTATTATTATTATTTTTTTTTTCTAGTTCTCATATTTATGCAAGTAACTTATTCATTTGTGAGCGCGAACAATATGAAACCAAATACTTGTCGAACCGAACCAACAGCCCATACCATTGACATTTCATTACTAGGATGGTTTTGAACGGGCAGTCTAAATCGGAAACAATCAGTATTTAACCGGTTTTGGTTTCAATTCGGGCTCTTTGTCCACATTTACGATTCTATTAGAATGAGGATTCATACCTGCTGGTGTTCGTGTGTGGGGTCGGACTTCGTCTTGCGTAGACCCCGAATGTCGCTAAATTTTTCTCTAATGGCTTGCATATTTGTTGTCTTCCTTGTTTTCTTTTATAAAGCAAACGTGTAAAATATTACGGGTTCAAGCAAACATGTACATACATATATGAATATACGCAATTGAATATGCTGTATACGTTTTGTGGCTAATGACAAACCGTTGGTCGTTGGAACACATTAAATATAGGAGTGCTTTAAGGTTTGGCCTCATGTTTTATGTAATAATCAAATCTTGATATGGTTTAGGGTACTACTATTAAGGATAAGTTAAATCATTATTGACATGTGACACTATTATTATGAATAAATTGATCGCATTTAATAATGATACTAGCTACCAAGTTTGACTACCACACACCTGATAGGAGTTTTTTAATAACAAAACATATAGAAAACGTATTACGATCCACTATCAAAAAAAACATAAAGATAGCTGAAAATCGTGATGTATTCATCTAATAATAATACACCAACAAATTAAACAAATAAAAAAGTTTTAAATAACAAGAAAAAATAAAAGTTTTCAATACTGGTTAGGCATATGATTTCCTCACAAACGGTTTATAGTTGGAACCTCACTTGATAAACATTTCAAGATAGCTAGGAAAACAAGTTTGAAATGATCACGAGAATACCATGATTAGGCCGCGTATCTGAGTTAAAGATTCGGTTTTCCTCTGTAACTTGAACAAGAAAACCTCACCCGCTTACTAGCAAAATGTTATCGCTTTTGTGATAATAAGAAAAAGGGGAAGACATTCATCGTTATTGCGATGGATGAGAAAACAATGAGGTGTAAGTAGTTTTTCGGTGTCGTGAACAACTCAAAAACTCAAAAAGATTCAAATAATAATTAAAATTACTTTTACTCTAAGATTAGATGTTATGGTCACCAAACCTACCATTTACACATCAACTTCACATCGTCATTCAGCACGCCATAAAGCCATAATCAAATAGATGTTATGATCACTACCAAACTCATTTCTTAACAAATTTAATTAGAAACTAAATAAAACTTTCATTTATAATTAAAAACATTACATTAAATTGACATTTTATTTTATAAATAGATATTGTATAGAAACAATTTATAAAAAGAAGAAAAAACCTAAAAATAAACATTTAAGTATTTAACCCTACCAAACCCCACCTTTCCCAACATTTTGCACACTGTCTGCTTCGTTTTTTACCTCCACCCACACAAACATATTTTTTTTTTAATAAAAAAAAAGACCGTTGGGGGGGGGGGGGGGGGGGGGGGGGGGGGGTTGCACGTCTCAAAAGAAATGAGGGTGCATTTGGTTCGATGGTGGGGACCACAAAAAGTGAAAAATGGACCATATATCGTGCGTGGTGGTTGAGGGTTTTTATGAGGTTCACGCATAATGGCTGAAGTTTAGATGATACACGTTCAACCTTTAAACTAGTCACTATGGTGGTGAAGCACCACCTAGTGGTGGCCTCCACTACGCCAGAACCCATAAAATCCTTCCACCATCGCGTGCAGTGGTCCATTTTTCAGTCGTGATTGTGGTGATCACCACTGAACCAAATGCACATTCATTTCTTTTTAAACATACGAAAACATCCCCTAACACTCACTTTTTAGATTTTTATGTATACAAAAAACTATGTTTGTGTGTGA
This sequence comes from Artemisia tridentata subsp. tridentata, assembly GCA_021014915.2. Taxonomy (NCBI): domain Eukaryota; kingdom Viridiplantae; phylum Streptophyta; class Magnoliopsida; order Asterales; family Asteraceae; genus Artemisia; species Artemisia tridentata. Next base: position 101,424,156 of record CP139507.1, on the reverse strand, counting down.
ATGTGTATTTGTGCGGCTAGATGTAAAAAACTAAGAAGACAATGTGAAAGATGTTGGGGAACGTGGGGTTAAATACTTAAATGTTTTTTTTATTATTATTATTTTTTAAAATTGTTTTTATAAAAGATCTGTTTATAAATATCTATATATAAAATAGAATATCTATTTAATGTAATGATTTTAATTATGAAAGAAAGTTTAGTTTAGTTTTTAATTAAATTTGTTTAAAAAATGGGTTTGATGGTGGTCATAGCACCTGTTTAGTGGTGAATTTGGTGATGTTTTAATTCATAATTGGACGTTGATGTGAATCTGGTGGATTTGGTGACCATAACACCTCGTCTTAGAGTAAAAGTATTATTTATTATTTGAACTCTTTGAGTTTTTGAGTTGTTCATTACACCGAACAACTACCAACACCTCATTGTCCTTTCATCCATCGACAATAACAATGAATGTCTTATCGTTTTTCTTATCATCGCATAGCGTGAACATTTTGCTAGTAAGGAGGTGAGGTTTCCGTGTTCAAGTTACAGAGGAAAGCTTAGTCTTTAACTTAGATGTACGCTGTATAATCGGGGTATCCTCATGATCATTTCTAACTTTTTTCCTAGCTATCTCGAAATGTGTATAAAATGTTGTTCCAACTTCCAACTATAAACCGTTTTGTGAAGAAATCATGTGCCTAACCAATAATCAATAGACCTCTTTGATTGTGGTTCGCCAACATTTTGCTTGTGTTTCTTTTACACTAGGGGTTCCCTTTTCTACTCAACCCATAAACAAGACCGAGCGTTGTTCCGGTTCGCGAAAAACTTTTTTTTTCTTGTTATTTAAAACTTATTTATTAGTTGTGCATTAGTTTAATTTGTTGGTGTATTATTATTACTAGCAGAGTATCTGTGCGTTGCGGCGGCAGGTATCTTGTAATCAAAACTTTTGACAAACAATATTATCCGATTACATATTTTTCATGATAATGACTTTACGCATGGCGAGTATTTTGGGAATAACTTTACGCATACTATTTTATATTACAAAGTCAAGTACATATGCATCATGATGCAATGGCGATACGAAAACGGTAATCAGTAGTATTACAAAGTTGTGATGATTGGCGGTGAAAGATTGTTAGCATTTAATTTATTAAATGAAAGTGATGGTCATTTGCAATTCTAAAGACTTGTGTGTCGTATGGATTAGATAGTCAAAAAGTAGCTTAAAAGTTGCGTTTTATCTAGTATATCAAGTACTTTTGCTTCTGTTTTGGCTTCTACGTGTGGATTAAGAAAAAAGACTCTAGCTTTTTTGTCATAACGTGAGTTTTTTTGATAAAAAGGTTATAGCTTTCTACTTGGTTTGCGCTATTTAGTGTGTTCTAAGGTTAAAGCTTCAAGCTTTTTAAGGATAACGTGAAGATTTGTGAAAAAGTTGTGAGCTTTTGGGTTTTAACGTGATATTTGGTGGTTTTTGATCGGGAAAAAGTGCTACTAACTAAGGTTCGAATCTTCATTGCGTTGGTTGTTTTATCACATATCTTGTATAAGACTTGTGATAAAAAGTGGTTCTTCATCATCGAAAAATCTAATTTCTTGTGTAAGAAATTAGATAAAAGAGGGTTCTTTGAAATTGAATTCCTATAGAAAAGGGTTTTTCGCAATTCCCCTATCTTTCGCAATTCAAAAGGGTTTCGCAATTCAGAAAGGTTTCGCAATTCAAAAAGCTTTCGCAAATCAACCAAGTTATCGCAATTGGCTGCAGCTTTCGCAATTGGTCATATCTTTCGCATTTGGTCCCTTTCGAAATTGCCCACAACTTTCACAATTTGACAGATTTGGTCCCTTTCGCAATTTCAGCAGCTTTAAGTAGTTTTCGCAATTGGCAACTTTGGTCCTCGCAATTCATTTAAACGCATTTCAACTTAAATAATTTTTATAAATTTGATCCAAACTTGTAATTTCTACAACATCAAGGATTACGAACTCGGTATTTTCTCACTTGTATAAGTGTGCAAAATACTTTGACAACGGATATCTACTAATTTGTGTAAATTAGTTAGATTTTTTTATATAAATTAGATAAATTCTATCTAAATTGAAATTTTGCCATAATTTGTATAAATTTTGGTTTAAATTGAAATTTTATAGAAATTGTCATTTTATCTAAATTGTAATTTACATAACTTTGTCGAATTTGTGAACTTTTGATCTTGTCTAAATTATAGTCTAGTCAAATTTAGTAACTTTATTTAGTTTGTTTCGTTTATTTAAATTGTAACATCAACGATCATCAACAAAGAACCAAGACTTCTCAACAACAAAGCTTAACCTTCAACAAACACAACACCTATTTCTTTGTAACGATCCTGAATCAATTGAATCAACTTTATCATACAACATCAACAATGACTACTCAACAAGATATCCATGCAATTGGTGCTGAAAACCGTCCTCCAATGCTAGAAAAAGGTAGTTATCTCCCATGGACAAGTCGTATGCTTCGATACATGAAAACCAAACCTAATGGACAAGGTAAACTCTTGATTAACTCCATCCAAAAAGAACCATTCAAGCCTCGTCAGGTTCAAGAACCGGGTAATCCAAATTCAGTACCTCCCGTTCCACCATCCTTTCGTGATCAAAAGGAAGAGGAATACACAGCAGATGATTGGAAACAAATTGAAGCTGATGACTTAGCCATGCACTTAATTCAACTCGGTTTACCACAGAAAATATTTTGTGCTTTTGACAGTTGTGAAACTGCTTATGATATGTGGGAACGAGTTCGAAGGATTTGTCATGGTACGGAAATTGGTCAACAAGACATTGAAAACAAGCTTCTGACTGAATGGGAGAAGTTCACATCCACCCCGGTTGAACCAATTGAATCTTACTACACAAGGTTTTGTACTCTCATGAATGAGCTCATCAGGAACAAGTTGGCTCCAAGGCAAATTGTTCAAAACATCAAGTTCATCAACAACCTACCAGAGGAATGGGGACGATATGTAACAATCGTTAACCAAACAAAAAATCTTCATGAGGTGAACTATGATCAGCTCTATGACTTTTTGAAGCAAAACCAGAAAGAGGCAGATGAAGTTAGGAAAGAGAAGCTAGCCAAACAACATGATCCTCTAGCATTGATTGCTCAAGCACCAACACCTACAACAGTGAATACACAACGATCATCATCCACTTCCACTCAGAACTTCACGCAACAACAATATGTTCCACAACAACCATTCTACCCACAACAACAAGTCATTCCACAACAACAATACCCACAATACCCAGAAACTGAATACGATGGCAATGATGACAGTGCTGCTTTGTCTCAATCATTTACCCTTCTATCAAGAGTATTCCAAGGACGTTATTCAACACCAACAAACAACAACCAAGGGATTTCATCGAATACTCGCAACAGGCAAATTGCACAGCCGAGTTTCAGTATCGGTCATCAAGGATAAATGGTTGGAGTTTATGGGAATCAGCAAGGATATGCTACAGGGTTACAAATGGGTAACCAAGGGCAGTATGCAGGCAATCAGAGGGGTCAGTATATGGGTAATCAGAATCAGTTGGGTCAAAGTTGCTGGAAATCAAAGGGGTCAGAATATGGGTAATCAGTTTGGGAATGTTGCTGCTCCAGTTGCTGGGAATGCTGGGAATGTGAATCAGGGGAATATGAAGTGTTTTAACTGTCAAGGAACTGGTCACATGGCAAAGAACTATCCCACGAGGCCGAAAAAGAAAGATCTAGCTTATCTGCAGAAAGCATTGTTGTTGTCACAGAAGGAAACGGCCGGGTTACAGTTGAGTGCAGAGGAGAATGATTTCATGGCTTTGAAGGATGACATGGAAGACCTGGAGGATATCGATGCCAACTGCATTTTCATGGCAAACCTTCAGGAAGCAAAGTATGAAACGGATTCTGAAGCACCCCCTGCTTATGATGTCAATGGAATCTCTGAGGTACCAACATATGCTACATGTCACAATAATGAAATGTTTGATATGTCACCTCAAAATGAATAGCATCCTGCGACTCCTACTCTCACTTATGATACATATATGGACTCCCCGAGTTGTAGTAATACTAATTTGGCTACTCTAGATTTGGATCCTAATGGAGGTTTCGGGTCACAGCATACTGAGAATGATGAGGATACACGTGCTTTATTTGAATCATTATTGAATAACTGTAGTATTAAAATCGAAAAGGTCAAAAAGATCAATCGCGATGTTAAGGCCGCGAATGAGAAATTGACCGCTGAGCTTGAGAGATATAAGGTAAATGAACAAGCTTTTGAGTTTAATAACAAACGTCAGTCAGAACTTGAAACTGGTTATAGAGATTCTATGTTAAGGGAGAAACATTTGCAAATCAAATACGACACTCTCGATGTTAAGTTGAACATGCAAATAAAATCCCCAAACAAGGAAATTTCTGAATTAACCACCCAACTTTCTAAACAAAAATCAATTTGTTCTGATCTTGAAAAAGAGAAGAAAGAATTGAATGCTAAGTTTTCAAAACGAGAAAATGATCTTCTTGATGAAATCATTGACAAACAAGAAAGCATTAAAAAGTTGGAAGAATTGCTTGTAAAAACGGGTCATTCAACACAAACAATTAATTTGTTAATTAACGATCCAAACCCAATTTTACATACAATGAAGAAAATGGCTATCGGTTGTGAAAACCCTTATTATCTCAAGAAAGCTCAGCAACATCAGAATGTGTTATATAATGGTAGTGTGCTAAATGATAACCATGATCCTCCCGAGGTTCGTGATTCCTATGAAACGATTGAGCTTGCCGAAGAGAGTCGTGTTAAAATGAGACAAATGAACCCAGAAATTAAACCAATTGATCATAACAAGCTTAATACAGATTCTGGCGTTCATCTTGTGCAAAAAGAGTCACCATTGTTTTTCAAAAAACCAGTGGCTGTCGCAAAAAGAAAAGTTGTTTCGAAACATCTTTCTAACATCGAACAAATATTCTCTAAGAACACTTGTAACACAAGTGAAGCTAGACAATATTTGGATGATCTTAAAAGGAGAGTTGAAACCCTTCAAATGACTGTGGCATCCAAAACAAATAGTAACTACAATGATTGGTTTTCAAGTTTTCATACAGAACAGAAAAAGATGTTTGAAAAAGATATCATTCCTCCACTATCTGCAATTTATGCGGTAGTTCTGAATGTTGAAAGAACTTTTCTGAATGAAACTGCCGACTTTGTCAAGGACCATAAATCCCTGATGAAAGAAGCTAATGAAAACATTGAACACATAAAATTTTTGGAAAGACACAATGACACTCTCTTCGAAGTAGCTCTATCGAATGAAATTATGTCCATTATTTATCAAACATATTCTGTAGAGGATGATGAAAGACTTCGAGATGAGACTTCTGAAATTGTTGAAAAATATGAAAATGCGCTTGCTAAGATTGAAAAAGAAAATGTGACATTTTTTAAACAACTTGATCGGAAAAAGGAAGAATGTAAGTATGACAAATTATCGTACGAAAGTTCTTACCAAAACATGCAAAAGCAAATTGATCTTTTGAAGTCTCAGCTTGAAAGTCAAAAAGGGAAGGGTGAGGAAACTATGGCTGCGAACCCAAAAATGTCTATTTCTATACCCTTGCCTAAGGAATGTGAAAAGTCAACAAGTGTTGATAAAGGGAAAGCAGTTGTCGAAACACCAAAAGTGATAGCACCTGGCCTTTATAGGATTAGTCCCACTACTGCGTCTACCTCTACATCCCAAACATATAGGGCGATAGACAAAAGTGTGAAAGAAAATCCAAAAGAGACTAGTAATGCTAAAACAAATTCAACTGACAACAAGATAAATCCTAATGCGTGTGCCTTACCTTCTATAGGAGTAGAAAGTACCTCTAGGAGCAGCAGACAAAAGCCTAGGAGCCATACAAGGAATAGAGTCTCGCCTGCATCTAAGAGTGAAATCAAGAATAAAACGGAAGGGGTAGAAGAATACCGTAGGATTTTATCGCTTTCGAATAAGAAACATATGTCATCTGGATGTAATGTTAAGGACAATATTTCAAGTGCATGTAATGAACCTGTTTGTTTAATGAACAAGAAATCTTTGTCTGAAAATGTTTGTGATGATATTGTTTCTAATGATGTGAATGTGAATGCTCTGCCTAAACAGAAAGATGTGCCTTCAGGAACTAGTGCTAGGACCAGATATGTTAAACGACTTATTAAACTAGCTAGGTCAACCACTAGTACCATATTTCCTAAGGATCATCTTAAGTTTTGCACATGGAAACCAACGGGTAGAAAGTTTACACTTAAGAATGGCACATTAGAAATTGCTCCAAAAGATCAAATAGAAGCATTCTCTAAGTGTGATTCATCTGTTACCTCTAACCCCAAGGAACCAAATGTTAAACGGTTTCCATATACAAAACCATCTGTTCTTCGCTGGTCATTGAAATTTGTCTTTGGATCATCGACTCGGGTTGCTCCAAGCACATGACCGGGAATCTGAAGCTGCTGATCAACTTTGTATGGAAGTTCATGGGAACAGTTCGGTTTGGAAATGATCATGTAGCAGCTATTCTGGGTTATGGAGATCTTCAGTTCGGGAATTTTTTTAATCACTCGGGTTTACTATGTCGAAGGGTTGGGACACAATCTGTTTTCAGTCGGACAGTTTTGTGACGCAGATTTAGAGGTTGCATTCAGAAGGAACACTTGCTTCGTTAGGAATTTGATTGGAGATGATCTCTTAACCGGAAATCGTGGAACCAATCTCTATGCTATCGACATAAACCAAATGGCCTCTTCATCACCAATTTTTCTCATGACAAGAGCTGACGAAACTAAGTCCTGGTTGTGGCACAGACGTTTATCCCATCTCAACTTCGACACCTTAACAAAGTTAGCCAAAGACAACATCGTCACCGGTCTCCCTAAATTCAAATACACCAAAGAACACTTATGTCCATCCCGTGAGCAAGGCAAAAGCAAACGGGCAACATACAAACCTAAAACCGTACCCAGTTCGGTTGATAAGTTACATTTGTTGCACATGGACTTATGTGGCCCAATGAGAGTTGAGAGTATCAATGGGAAAAAGTATATTCTTGTGATTGTCGATGATTATTCAAGATACACATGGGTAAGGTTTCTAAGGTCAAAAAACGAAGCACCAGGCATCATCATCACCTTTTTGAAGCGAATTCAAGTCCTACTTCAAGCTCCAGTTAGGATAGTAAGAACTGACAATGGCACGGAATTCACTAATCAGGAGTTAAGAACATATTTTGAAGAGACTGGAATTACTCACCAGACATCAGCTGTTAGAACTCCACAGCAGAATGGGGTAGTTGAAAGAAGAAATAGAACTCTTGTGGAAGCTGCTCGCACAATGCTAATTTATTCCAGTGCACCGTTATTCTTATGGGCTGATGCTGTTGCCACTTCTTGTTTTACTCAGAACCGATCCCTAATCCATTCACGATTCAATAAAACCCCATACGAATTAGTGAACAACAGAAAACCCAACATCTCTTACCTTCATGTATTTGGCGCTTTGTGCTATCCTACGAACGACAGAGAAGATCTGGGGAAGCTGAAAGCTAAGGGTGATATTGGAATCTTCGTTGGTTATTCAGATAACTCGAGGGCATTCAGGGTGTATAACAGGGAAACGAAAAGGATTATGGAGACGATGAATGTGAAATTTGACGAGATTTCACAAATGGCTTCTGAGAGACTCGCTCTAGAACCCGCGCTTAACCCGATGGCTTCTAATCATATCAGATTAGGACCCGCACCAAACAGTCAAACTTCTAGACATATTAGTTCAGGACTCGTACCCCAAGGAGCTCAGTCAACTAACACTGACAAACCAACAACTCAAGAACTGGACACTTTCTTCGAGTATATGTATGATGATTACTATGGTGGAGCTTCGAAAAATGCATCACAACAACGTTCCGCTGCATCCGCTCAACAACATCAACCACCACCTCCACAAGATGCATCCACAACAATCGAAGCTGACGCACCAACTCCCTCAACATCATCAACATCTACTCCAGCAACTCCAGTAATTGAGATTGTCTTACCAAGAATTGATGAGCAAAACCGAACAACACCAATTCAAGAAGAAGAACAACAGAACGATGTTGTGTTAGTAGAAGAACCATTCGAAAATCCGTTTGCAACGGAATCTACTGAATCTTCTTCCAGATTACATGAACCATCTAACACGCATTCGTCAAATCCAAGGTACCCTTCAACGTTACAGTAGACTAAAGACCATCCAATAGAACAAGTCATTGGTGAACCTTCATGGCCAGTTCAGACGAGAAGACAACTCGCCACCGATTGCGACATGTGCATCTTCGCCTGCTCAGTCAGTCTAAAAGAGCCAAAGAACATTCTGGAAGCGATGGCAGATAATGCATGGATTGAAGCGATGCAGGAAGAACTTCTCCAATATAAATTACATGACACTTGGGATTTAGTGCCGAGACCAATCGACAAACTCGTCATTGATCTTAAGTGGTTATGGAAGAACAAAAAGGATGAAGAAATGACTGTAATTCGCAACAAAGCTCGTCTCGTGGCCAAGGGATTCAGACAGGAAGAGGGGATAGATTTTGATGAGTCATTCGCACCAGTAGCAAGGCTTGAGGCAGTCAGGATTTTCTTAGCATATGCAGCTCACAAAAACATCACGGTCTATCAGATGGATATCAAGACGGCATTCTTGAATGGAACTCTAAAGGAAGAAGTGTACGTGAGTCAGCCAGACGAATTCGTTGACAAAGATCATCCAGACTATGTCTACAAGCTAAAGAAAGCTATCTATGGTTTGAAACAAGCCCCAAGTGCGTGGTACGACGAATTATCATCTTTCCTACTTCTTAATCATTTCACCAAAGGAACAATTGACCCGACCTTGTTTACCAGAAAATTCAAAGATGATATTTTGATTGTTCAGATTTACGTGGACGACATAATCTTTGGGTCCACTAATCCGGAACATTCAAAACATTTTGCAAATCTCATGAAAAGTAAATTTGAAATGTCTATGATGGGCGAATTAAAATTCTTCCTTGGACTTCAAATCCATCAATCCCATCGTGGCATTTTTATAAATCAAGCTAAATATACAATTGAGATTTTGAAAAAACATGGAATGGAAAATTGTGACTCTGTTGGTACTCCAATGGTCACTTCACCCAAAATAGGCGCAGATTTATATGGGAAACCCATTAATCCGAAGAAATATCAGAGCATGATTGGGTCTCTTATGTACTTAACTGCTAGTCGACCCGATATACATTTTGCTGTCTGTTTATTAGCACGGTTTCAGGCAAGGCCTACCGAACTTCACCTCCAAGAGGTTAAACGGATCTTCCGGTACCTACGAAGAACCATTAACATGGGACTTTGGTATCCGAAGGATTCGGAGTTTACACTAACAGCCTTTTCAGATGCCGACCATGCTGGATGCCAAGTTAACGCAAAAAGTACATCCGAGGGAGCACAATTTCTGGGAGAAAAGCTAGTAGGTTGGTCATCAAGGAAATGAGACTGTACGGCGTTATCAAACGCAGAAGCCGAGTATGTGTCTCTATCTGCGTGTTATACCCAAGTTTTATGGATGAGGACACAACTCACAGATTATGGCTACTCTTTCAACCGCATACCTATTTATTGTGATTCAAAAAGTGCCATAGCCATCTCGTGCAATCCCGTGCAACACTAGAAGACCAAGCAAATTAGAGTCCGCTATCACTTCATAAAGGAACACGTTGAAGATGGTACTGTTGAATTATTCTTCTTGAAGACTGAATACCAACTCGCCGATCTATTTACTAAGGCCCTTCCAAAAGAAAGGTTTGATAACTTAGTTCGACGAATTGGCATGCGAAGCCTAACTCCCGAAGAGTTAGAAAGTCTTCTCGAAACTTCTTGAAATTTTTTCTCAAAAGCTTCGCTGTAAATATTTTTGAAAAAAACAAAATACAAAATTTGAAAAACCCACAAAAACAAAATACAAAAATAGAAAATTTCAAAAATACAAAAACAATACAAAACATAAAAACCAAAAAATATTCTTCTCACGAGATGTCTCTCGTATAAATCAATATTCTGTACGTACCTAGAAATGCCATTCAACAATGATGCGAGCATGTACAGATGCTTGAGCGAGAGTTCATTTAAACTTTTCTAAAACATGTCGTTTCTCAAAAATTTCTTAAATAATGGCTTTCGTATATTTCAGTACGAAACCCGCACTTAAATGACGGATTTTGTATATTTCAATACAAAACCCGTGCAACAATGATGACTTCTGATTATATCTGATCAGGACTCGCATTGTTAATGGCAAAAGAACACAAAGAATCCTTGAGCACATGATCAAGATTTTTCAAAATCTTTCTCCAAATTCTGTGCTCAAGATTCTTCAAAAATGATAACTCCCTATATACCCTTAAATAATTTTAAACTCAAATGTTTAAAGAATATGTTTTATTTAAGGGGGAGTTTAAAAAAAAGAAAATTCAAAATGTTCCAAATCATGCTAAAATGATCCGTCTTTCTCTCCAAAAAGCTCTCATTTTAATCACTTAATATCAAAAATATCACTACGTGCTATTTTTGAGGGGGAGATTAGATATAAGGGGGAGAAGACGTGATTAAAATGTGATCAAAAGTTTAAAAATTGTGGATTGAATTTCAAAAGAGCTCTACAAAAAGACTCAGCATGAACCCTCGAATTGACAAAACTAAATGTCCGTAATCGAAAAGAATTGTCCGGGACGGGTAATAATTTCAAGCTGGTTATCCAGTGATGTAAACGTGTCTCGCAAAGGACTTGTCTGAGTAGAATGTACCAATTCGAGATATGATCATTGAATATGACCGGGACGGGTAATAATTTCAAGCTAGTCTAACTAGTGATGTAAGCGTGTCTCGCGAAGGTCATGTTCATTGAAAATCGATCAATTCAAAATGTGCGAACTCTACCCAACATGTGCAACTTTATTTAAAAATGCATGAGCACATGTGAAGGGGAAGTATTTAAAAAATGTAAAACTCTCAAAGTGTTAACTAAAATGTGTTTATTCATAAACACTCTGAGAGATTTTCAAAAGGTTTTATGGCAAGTGATCAATAATCTAGGATAATCATGGAGTAATAAGGTGATTATTGTTAGGTTATGTCTTATGATCCGCCAGAGCCGGAGGGATCTACCCAAGGACAATTCCAATAGATTAGAATTAGAAGTCCTTAGGAATGATTTAAAAAGGAGTAAAATGAGAAAGGAGAAAGAAGGGGTTGAAGAATTAAAAAGAAAAGTTTAATGAAAGGGTGAAAATAAATAGCCCTCCATGAAAACTTAGGGCAGAAACCGGGTCAATACATCTGCTATCGGTATTCACTAAGGTGATACTGATATTGAAGACAAGACGTCATGGACCCAGTGACGCGCTGCACCACCCCTCCTAGCCACTCAGATATCTCTTAAAAGATATTTGTTTCATTTCTCACAGAGAACACTACATAATCTATCGGCCTCTCATTCCGAGATGTGTTGATATTGAAAAGGTGGCACTCTGCTCCATGCCTCCGACTACTAAAACTAAAACGCACAATAGAGTCTAGAGCCATGAGATTCATCAAAAATCTCTTAGGAACACTTCCATAAGAATACCCTTGTGTTCACCATAAAAAGGACACAAGGTGTACAAGAGTCTTAATGAGATCCAAGGATCTTGCCATTTACATCAATGATGGTTACGTGCTTCAAACGGTTTACAGTCGTGGGGTGATCTCCAGCGACTCACTGAATCGTGGGTGCACTTCGGTGTGTCCGTGTAAGCCCTCTCGGGGGTATCCGGTTTAGAACGGCCTGGGGAAGGATTAGAGAAAGTCTTCACACTATGCTGTTAACAATCTCAAAGTCCCAACCTGTAAGCGCTGGATGATTATTACTAACAGTTTTATGCAGCTACCTATAAACATCCATTAACCATCATCACATATATCAAACATCTTCACCTCAGCATACTCATACTTATAAAGAACATCCTCATCAAAGCTCAAGTGTTAAAGTTCAAGACAAGAAGATCAAGTTAAAGACAAAGGGTAACGACTAAGTCAAGAAGCTAATCAAGATGTCAAGAACAAGTTCATATGATGAAAGATTATGGGGAGATTGTTAGCAAGGAGAGATTGTTAGCATAAGGATACAATCCAAGATGTATGAGTATGTTGGAGGACACGACGCATCACCACAAGAAGATTTTGATCATGGCAAGAACATCCACAAAAGACGATACTTTGAAGATCACATAGCATGAAGGAACGAAGAATGAAGACTAGTCAGCATCGACAAACAAAGTTCAAGACATTGAAGACAAAATACCTATCACCAGAGCATCATTAAAATGACCATCCCTTAGGAGGAGATTGTTAGCATTTAATTTATTAAATGAAAGTGATGGTCATTTGCAATTCTAAAGACTTGTGTGTCGTATGGATTAGATAGTAAAAAAGTGGGATTCTCGGTTGGACTTATTATTAATATCTAAATATGTAAAGGTCCATGAAATGATAAGAAATGACCTCAAGTCCAATTCATGTATTCTTGTCTAACCGAAGCCCACTCCAAGCCCATTAGGGCGTCCCTTTTGTATCTATAAATACCACACACTCTCACAAGTTTTGTGTGCCTCTTAGTCTTGTGTAGGTGTGAGAGTGTGTAGGTGTGTGTGTTTATTTATCTTTGTTCTCTCATTGTTTTATGATAATCATTCGACCAAGATTAAAGTATTTCATACGCCTCTCTTCACTTCATCTACTTTCATTACTGTTGAGTGTCACGTATTTATTAGTATTAGTTATGTGTTAAAGGTAGGATTCTAGTCATAACAAAGATATTTGCTAATGAGTAAATGTTGTGTAATATTCATCAAAATATTATATAACGTGTAAACATAGAGAAGTATAAATTAGTTCTTGCAATATATGATTAATAATATATATGGCATTGCTTATATAAATTACGGTATTCAAAAATTACACATTTTCATGCTTTATAATCACATGAAAATCTTCGTACTTTGACATGTACAATTATTTTCAATCGAATTCATTAAAAAAAATGATTAGAGTTTCACTAAACTTGTACTAAAATACATACATAGATGATAAATTTTTTTTGAATATGTAATTTTTAAAAAATTTAAATGTCCATAACCAAACAAAAATTTGGCATTAAACTAGAATAATTATGTGTAGAAAAATTATTTTTTTATGTATTATACATAGCATTAACCATTTGTACATATTGTATATTAATTTGTATTTTTTAAAACTTAAAAATATATTTAACGGACGAAAATGATTTCGCTCATTATATGTAGTGTAGATATGAATAAATCACGATTTACAACTCTCATTATGTTTTTTTAATAGTGGATCGTGATACGTTTTCTATATGTTTTATTATTAAAAAACTCTTATCAAGAGTGTGGTATGATTATTATAATAAGAGAAGATATAAATTGAGGAAACGGTTTAAGCCACAAATACTTTATGTACTCACATTTTTTACACATTATGCTTTTTCTATTTAGAAAAGCTCTTATCGTTAAGGGTAATTTGATCATTTCATCAATCTTTATCTTTTACATCTCATAACTCCGGCCAATCATCATTATTTCTGGTCAAAAGACCTAATATTCGGGCAAAAACAAAATTACTCTCAAAATGACACAACAAATGTGTACTTAGGGTCTTCATAATAAAACATGAACAAAGATGAAGGTTGGGCTAACTTAGGTGCTGTTTGTTTATTAGGAGGCTCTGAATCTGAATCTGAATCTGAACAGCACATCTGAATATGAATTTGAGGCGTAAATGTTTGAATCTGAATACACACTAGTACAAATCTGGGATTTCGTCACACATGCTGTTTTTTGAACGGTCACACAGTCAGATATTTATGTGACTAAATGTACTAGAATAAAATAAACAGCCACACTTGATCCGACTGGTATTTTTTTTTATGTGACTAGAGGTAACTGTTTTTTTTTTTTTTTTTTTTTTTTTTTTTTTTTTTTGATTATTTAGTCACTTATAATTTGGGACATGTGACAAATATATGTCACACAATTGAACAGTGTGACCAAAATCAATATATGGTCACATGAAATAATTGTGTAAGTGGCTAAATCATATAGTCAAGTTTGTCACACATTATTTATAAGTAACTGCAATTTTTTGATGAATTTTCCCCCCTCAACTTTTCACCCAGCCTAAATTTTTTCCCAAAATCAAATTGCCATCCTTCCCAAATATTTCATTGACCCGCCCATGTTTTTCAATACTCCATCCCAAATATCATTTACACCAAAACTAGATCTGGCCTTCTTCTATCTCCTCAACACTCTCCTCACCAACGCCACCACCCCTCGATGTTCCTCATACAAATTAAAAACATAATAACCACCACAATTCATACCTTGTGATATTATACCCAAAATCATTTCATCATTATTCATTCAATCCTTGAGTAGCAGCAAACAATGGAAAACAACAACAGCTTTGATCAAGTACAACCCTAACTAACTTTACATATCTCCATCAATCAATCTTCAACACAAATTATAGTTAATTTTCAACAGGATTTGGTTTACGCAATTTTCAAAATGAACTGGAGCAAGAAAGCAATCGGTTAGCTATCTCACACACACACAGAGAGTTAATTTATTTGTTATTTATTTACTGATTTACTTTTTTTACAGAGCGTGAGAAGAATGAAGACGCTGAATATTCTAAACCAGAGGTAATAAATTAGTTTTCGATATCGTTAGGTTTTTAATTTAGTCTTTGATTTGTGTAAAAAAAGTTGTAATGTGTAATTTGTAGATTTTTTAGGTTAAATGAAGATTTATAGAGCTAGTTAGGTTTTTTTTCTTCTTTCTCCATATATGTGTTGATTTACGTAAATTAGATGTGTGTTTTGAGTGTGTGTGATTGTGTGATGCAGGAACGAGTAGGAACGTCGAAGAGAAACCGGCCGACGTCTGGTAAGGCGCGTTTTCGAGTTAAATTGATTATATAGGTTTAACGTCTAAATAGGTTATAATATTAGGTTTAAGTTTTTGAGTTTTGAGAAGAAGTTGATGCTCTGGGTTAAAAATGATTTACCTCGACGTATTTGTAAATTGTAATGTGTTCTGATAGTGGACTCTTATTGATTTGTGGCCTTTTTAAGCTGTATGATACAAAAGAGAAATTGAATCTGCTGTGCGTAATGTTTTCGTGAATACAATCGAGATCGAGTCTTGTAGTTATAGCTCATATTAGGCTACTTACTAACTGAAATAACAATCTAAATCAATTTAAAAACTCTGAAAACTAACTAATGTGAATTCATAGCTTTGCCGAGTGTCAGCAAGGGAATGCGAAGTTAGGCCGCCAAGACCACCGCTTGCACCACCACCACACTCGCACCAACACCATTGCTAATTTTTTCACACCAAGTGTTTGATTTAATGTCAACATAAAGCTTTCTTAGTTATGGTAATATTTTAATGATATGTAAATGTTAATTTGTAGTTACACTCCCCCTCTTCCTCAACTTCTAAATGAACTCACTGCCCGCAAAGCCCCATCACTTGCAGACGGCCTCAAGGTAGAGTTACATACACTTCCTGTAAAAAAACAAGTCCTTACTACACTCTCATTTGCTATATAATCAATTCATCTATTACTTTTTCAAATTCAACTTGATCAACGTAACATCCATTTTGCAACCTGTTGTTTTCTCTTAAGGTGTATAATCTGTATATATTTTAGGATAGCATGATTTAATGTAGTTTGTTTATGTCTGCAGAAAGAAAAATTAGAGAGGGGAATGGAGAAGTGGCTCATACGCACAAACCCTTTAGGTAAAGACAGGGATTATAACAGGTACTGGTTTTTCCGCATGGACACAAGGATCTTTGTTGAAAGTTGCGATCACAAACAATGGGGCTACTACACCACTAAACCTAAGGTATCAGCTCTTCTTCAATCTACAGATACAGTGTTGTGGCTATCTTTTTCATAATATTGACTCTTCTCTTTTCTATACACAACTCGACTCTTTGATGGGATCGCTAAATGAAAAGGGTGAGCGAGAAAGAGCTCTTAAAAGGCATCTGAAAAAACGTTATAACAAAATATTGTAAGACTTCCCAATTCTTATCATCTTTTACTGACACACTTGACAAATTCTAACTCATTTTGGCCGTTAAGGTTTAGATTTTACTTGTAGTTTGAAAATTTGATGGGCATGTAAGATATATAATGGGGGATAAAAGAAACAAAATAACGTTTTCCTGGTTCCAGAGTCCAGACACCATTTAGCGTAGTATGCCTGAGTCAACTCACTCGGTTAGCCAACCTATCTGAATCAAGCATGCTTGTTGGCCATAAGCTTCTATAGTTTCTTTCTAGTTATCAAGGACTACAATGTATAGGGAGTTGTGGGTGTTCACGACTCTATTAATCAATCATATGAGATACTCAAATACAGAATATCTATAAAGTATTTAGAAAGTCGATTTTGGCCCACAAATCTTCCTTGTCTTTCTGAGATTTTATATGAACTTAAAGAGTTATAACCCTATTGGTTTTGCTTTAAGACGCATTTGCAATAGGTGGATGCACATGGAACTTGATAACGAAAAGAAAAATGGTATCTAAATACCAAAAGAAAGATATCTTCTGGAAAAAGAGGAGAAGAAGGTAATTTTTGCACGATCTTTTGTATTGTGCTCAATTTAAGACATACTTTTCTTACTATTGAACTCCTACTGATTTTGTTTCGTTGGTTATGTGATCCAGGCAATGGCTGAAAAAATCGAGCGCATGGAACTTGATAATGAATCTAGGGGCAAAGTATAATCAAGACATATAAACGCTACTATTTTCTGATCTTTGTTATCAACGCTTGCTGATACAGTTTTTTTTATTACTTCGGACAGCAAATGATGGAGCTCCAGGAACTTTATAATTCACAGCTACTAATAACTGCAAGTTTAACTGAGAAGCTTGAGAAGACAGAGGTATGATGTTTTCTTGAATCCATGATAGTATCTTACATTAAAATTTCATCAGGTTTCATTCATTTAAGCGATATTGAAGAATTATACTTCTTTGGTTTCAGATTAAACTCCAAGAAACTGAACATTCATTGTCTGATCTCGAAGAAAAGCATAGACAAGCAAATGTAACGATCAAAGAGAAAGAGTATTTTATTTCCAACCTTCTCAAATTTGGTAATTTCAAAGTTAAGACTGCTCAGAGATTAAGACTGCTCGAAGTTAATACTGCTAGCGTATTAGTTACAACTGTTAGTTATAAGTTAGTAATGTTGGTTCATATAGTTAGTACTGCTTATATGATATGTATTAGTTGTTTATGGAAAAGATTATAGATACTTAGGAAAGTATTGTAGCTAACTAGTACTCATTGGTGTATAAAAGTAGGTCCACTTTTATATTTGGTTCAGTTATATACATTCCAATTTTATTGTATTTTAATTTGTTTTGATATATATTTGAATTTATTTTGATTTATATTGATTTTTTAAATGTGACTAAAAGATGCATATAGTCACACTTATTAACATTTTTTGTCACTGTTTGCTTAATTTGTTGTGTGACTAAATATTACAAAAGGCCACACAAAAAAAAATTCATGTGGCAATTGGATGATTAATAGTCACACAAAATATGCATTTCTTTACTTTAAATAGCATATGGTCACACTTATTAACACTTTTGGCCGCTTTATGATTAATTGTATGTGACTAAATACCAAAACAAACATGCTTTGTGTGACTAAATATTACAAAAGGCCACACAAACAAAAAATTCATGTGGCCATTTGATTGCGTGGTTTTGTAACCTTACAACAGGTTTTACCTCTCGAGGGATCTCAAGAGGCTTACAACCCCACCAGGCAGTGTACCTGACCGATGTAGTATAGTGTAGTGGTAAGTACGGGGGATTGATCGTTCTCCACAGGGAATAGTGTTCGTTAGGTGTGAAAGGCTACTCTAATTAGGTCTAAGGGTTGAGGAAGATTCTTTTTATGTTTTTATAATTTTATGAAAGCAAGTAAAATCTCGGGTTTGAAGGAGTGGGCGGAATTAGTTGCTAGTCAACTAACCCAAATGACTACGAATGCAAATAAAATAAAATAACAAAAATGAAAAGTGGTGAGAAACTTATGTGTAGAGAAATGTGTTTACTTAGATTTCCTTACTCCCTAACTATCTTTTACCGGTTAATTAGTGTGTATTAGTCGCGTGGATGACGGGTGTATTCCTTAATACCATTCGTGGGGTGGCGTACTTACTTCCCCAACTCTACAAGCTCCTACTTCACTCCTATGTCGAGCCGGCTAGGAAGCTCCTAACATGGGATCACTAGAATTCGCTTGTGCATTAAATACAACCATAAAAACCTTTAGTACGCGTTTGGTTCATGTTTCTTAAGACGTTCAAGCAAGTTACCGAATAGGAAGTTAGCCAGTTTTCTTAAGCCTAACATAGATAAACAATCATCCAATACAACTAACAACACACTAACAACCAATAATCAATAGCTAAGTTTCATTAGATCTAAGCAAACACAAGATAAAATTAGCCTAACATGTTAAACAAAAGACAAGAATAAGATAGAATCAAACAACACATAGACATATTGAATGATTAATTGATAACTTATCTTTCAATGAAACATGGAAGATCTCAAGGCAAAAAGCCCTGAAAAAGTAGCTAAAATCGTCTTAGGGTTTTATCCCAAAATTCCACACACTCAGCTCTCCCTTTTAATGACAAAAAATTAGAAAACTATATATAGATTTTTGGATCTGACGGCGTCACCTTATGCATTGTGACGCCGTCACCTCGCCGCTTTTAGGGTTCCCGGGTGACCTTCTTGACGCCGTCCCTCTTTAGCTCTTCAAAAATCCATTCTGGCCTATCAAGGCTTGACGCCGTCGGATCATGAACGTGACGCCGTCCCCTTATGATTTAAGCCGTGACGCCCTTGATTTAGTTAAAGCGTGACGCCGTCAGAATTCTCATGCTAACTCACTGGCCCGTCATGAGTAAATTTCACATCCAACTTTTCTTGCCAAGGCATGACGCCGTCCCATGTTAATTGTGACGCCGTCAAGAGTAACTTTTAGCCGATTCTTGAGACTTTGCCGTTTTCTTCACTTTAATGCTCCAAAAACGTCCAAAATGCCTCCTTTTTCAGATTTCTCCTCAAAAGTACCTAAAATGACAAAAGGAACGATTTAGGGCAATATTTGATCAAATAAATACGATTTCGGGCTTAAATGACCCCTTAAAAGCGGTACACTTTTCGCTTCATCACCATTGGATGAACAATAGTCACACAAAATACACATTTCTTCACTTTAAACAGCATACGGTCACACTTATTAATACTTTTAGCCACTTTTTGCTTAATTGTATGTGACTAAATACCCAAAACAAACATGCTTTATGTGACTAAATATTACAAAAGGTCACACAAACATAAAATTTATGTGGCTATTGGATGATCAATAGTCTCTCAAAATACACATTTTTTCACTTTAAATAGCATATGGTCACACTTATTAATACTTTTGGCCACTTTTTGCTTAATTGTATGTGACTAAATACCCAAAACAAACATGCTTTGTTTGACTAAATATTACAAAAGGCCACACAAACATAAAATTCAAGTGGTCATTGGATGAACAATAGTTATACAAAATACACATTTCTTCACTTTAAACAGCATATGGTTACACTTATTAACACTTTTGGCCACTTTGTTTTAAATTGTATGTGACTAACTCCAAAAAAACAACACCCTTTGTGTGACTAAATCATCACAAACGTCACATTTATTATATATTCATGTGGCCACAGGACGGGAAATAGTCACACAAAATACACATTTACTTGAATAAATCATCTCAAATGTTACATATATTATATATTTATGTGGCCAAAGGACGAACAATAGTTACTCTAAAAAACCATTCGTGTGACTATAAAGTGTTTACGATCACTAATACTGATTAATCCAACAAAACTTGTGCCTAATTTGTCACACATATTCGGGTTATGGTCACTCTTTTTCAATGAAAAAGGCAACGAACTCAACAATGCCACCTACGGTGGCGTGACCTTTGGTGAAAAAAAAAAAAAAAAAAAAAAAAAAAAAAAAAAAAAAAAAAAAAAAAAAAAAAAACGTGTGTGACTATATGCATATCGTCACACATTTTTGTAGTCACCAATACCACTTTTTGTACCAGTGACAATAAGACTGTTTTTTTTTTTTTTTTTTTTTTTTTTTTTTTTTTTTTAAATCGTCTGAATGTTGTAAATGCAAAACAGTTTCATTCTTACAAAACATAAACACATTCGGACATTAAATAAAACATTTGCGTCATAAATTACATTTCTAAGTTTAGCATGTACATTTTCTATTAGACCATTCACATCGGACGTTAAAACAATGTTAAACCCACGTTAAAGTGGGCTAAAAGACAAAAAAAAATGCTACACTTCCACGTTAATGTTGCGTTACCTATTGTGAGGTGCCCACGTTAACGCAGCGTTAAGGGCTGCGTTACCCCCTTAACGCTGCGTTAAGGATACTGTTCATAAAAATTTAAAAAAAAAAAAAAAAAATCACTTTGCCCCCCTTTTAAGGGTAGTTTGTGTAAAAATATTTGATATAAAGGTGTGTTAAGGTATGTTAAAGCTGAGTTAACTGTTGTGTGTGTTAAAGCTGAGTTAAGTTAAGGGGTGAAAAAGCTGACGTGGCATGCCTTAAAATTTAAGGCTGAGTTAACTGATGTGAATGGCCTTATACCGTGATCATATACTATATGTCTATATGTGAAGCAATAAGTCACCACAACAAACTATTGTACCTAAATTAAACAATCCTACATATACTATTGTACTGTGATCATATTACTATATGTGAAGCAAAAAGTCACCACAACAGTTTTATACGTGAAGCAAAAAGTCACAGCAGTAAAGTAAAATGAAACAAACAACACAAAATATGACAGCATGCTAATAACAAAACATATACAATACAATCCTACATGATTATGAATGATCGAAACATGCATCTGTGAATGACCAGAACATGGCTACCCACATCAGTTTTATATGTGAAGCAAACAGTCACCATTATCATATATAAAGCATGTTGTGCCACCATTATCAAAGATATGTAAGCACCTTATTATAATGATTAAAAAAACACAAATAGTTCTAACAATGGATTAAATAAAAAAACGGATCAGGTGAATTGAAGTGGAGGCTGCAGGTGGCGTCTCGTGGCCGGAGAAGGAGCGGCCGGCAACGGGTGGTGGTCGGAGATGGAGAGACAGTTTAGTGATTAAGGTTTGAAGAGGTTGGAAGGAAAGAGGGATAGTGAAAAGTTATATATATATATATATATATATATATATATATATATATATATAGGGGGTATATATATATATATATATATATATATATATAGGGGCTTTATTTTCAGAACCCTCTTAAATGCGAGAACTGCGAGAACTCTTCTAAACCAATCAGATTTTTTTAAACATTAAAAATTATTATTAATTCAAAAGGGTATTATAGTAAAATACAATTTTTATATTCTTTTTGATTTTTTTTTGTTAAATCCGGATTTTAAATATTCCAAATTTTTCGGATTTATTTATTTATTTATTTATTTATGTTCAGCATGGTTCCAGGTGCATATGTGTTTTTTGCTAAAAAGGATGAGGTGCATGTATGTTTTTTAAAATAATGTAAATTTAAATGTGTTTTTAGTATGTAATTGTTACACTTTTCTATCAACCTACCAATACTTTTGCCTAATTATTATTATTATTATTATTGGAAGTTTGAAACACAAATCAAAGAACATAAACCATTATAAAAGATAAACAAGATGCATATACTTAAATGTTACATTTCACTTAATTACAGGTACAAAAAACACATATGCAATAATCGTATATCTTCAAAAGTCACAAACTATCTTCATGTATATTTGTGTTCATCCACTTCTCGGTCTTCAACGATATCATCATTTTCATTAATCTGAAACAAGCATGCACAAAAACACTTAAACCACAAACAAATAAAAAACAAAAATTAATCATAACTATCATAACGCATATGCACAATCTTGTGTATATCAAACATATTTTTTAATCATAAAGAACTATCAAAACATAAATGTTCATGAGAACGTGAATGTTTTCAGAACAGACTTGTTGTCAAACATAAGTGTTTTGAAACATGCATCTTTTGAACCATAATTGTTACGAAGCATACATGTTTTATAATTGTATTGAAACAATTAGATATGAATGAAGACGGGATAAAGTCATAAATTTTTAAAAGCAAAATATGTTTAATAACACAAGTTTTTTTTTAGAACATACATGTTTTTAAAACAGACATGTTGTAAAACATACATGTTTTTAGCATACATGTTTAGAAGCATTCAAGTTTTAAAACATACATGTTATAAAACATACATGTTTATAAAACTTCATGTTTTAAAACATATATGTTTTCCATTTACTGACTTTATTTAAACCATCCAAAGTTTCATTTACTAACTTAAACATACATGTTTTGAACAGAACATACATGTTTAAAAACATCATGTGATCTATAGTAATAGCAAACTCGTAAAATGTTCAGATCGCTCCAAGGATCACATAATCAAAAAACAGAAAACTAATTTGAAACAATGAGGCAGAGTGGTATATTTGTTTGTAGGAAACATATTAGTCCACATAGGCAGGCAATACTTTTTTATAATTAGTTTACAATGAAGTATATAATAGAACAAAAAAAGGAACTGCATCACTTACAGGAACACAAGTGATCAACTGAAATTCATTCTGGCAAAGTGGACATAAGATAGTGATATTAGCCCAGTTGTCGATGCATGAAAAACAAAACCTAAAATGAAAGGAAATGAAGAATTTTATCACAGAACATCCTCCAATGAAATTTAACAGCATTTTCAATCACGATAAGTAATGAAGCATATACCAGTGTTGACAGCAATCTAAAACTCCTCTATCAACAACGCCATCCATGCAAATCCCACATCTTTGCCCTTCATCACCCTCCAACACTACGTTCTCCTGCATTTTACACGAAACATCAATACAGAAGTCGCACATTTAAACCTTCATCTCTTCCGAAACTAAACACAAGTACAACAGATCTTAATAGCTGAATACAATCAATACAGCATAGACTTGATTTAGCAACAAAACCCGCATTCTCCCTAAAGGCCTACACTAATTAAACCTCTCGGATCTAATAGATGCAATCTACCTTCAATAACATCTTTTAACAAAAAGATAACCTACACCGTAGATCACTAGATCCACCTTACGGATCAAAACGAAAGCATACAAACCGCCCAATCACGTAGAATTTACAAATCCTAGCATGTCAACAAAAGAGAAAAACAGATCGAAACCTTAATAAAAAACGATCAAACTCTAATAAAAAAACTGAATCGATTACTGATATCGTTAAGAAACTTTGATTAAAACGTTAAGAAACCGGTAAACAGTCGACCCGATTGATCGATTATTAAAGAAAAAAAAAACAAAAAAAAACAACTCCGGCCAACAGTATGATTGTTTCTTCCGATGATTTAAATCCACCCATCAGTATGATCTTCACATTCAAACATGACATATTAAACAATAAAACTATGTAGCATTTTCTACGAGCAAAACCACACAAACAAATTAAAAAGAAAAAAATAGAACCTTACCATCATCATCAGCGATCATCATTGTATAGATTGAGAGAAAAAAGTCAAGAGGTGGGGCGTTGGTTTTTTTTCTTTTTGTCCAGAGAGAAAAAAACAATAGATCTAGGGTTGAGGGAGGCGGTTATGTGAGATAGAGAGGAAGAGGGTTTTGTTTAGTACTCCGTAACTGATATCCAGGAACAATTAAAAATATATATAATTTGTGATTCCTAAAATACCCTTTGTGTTTTACAAATGATAACTAAATCTTTTAACTAATTACATTAATGGCACAAGTCATCTTAACCACTGATTAAATGATCTAACGGTCATAGATGGGTTCTCGCAGTTCTCGCACTTAACAGAGTTCTGAAAATAAAGATACAATATATATATATATATATATATATATATATATATATATATATATATATATATATAAACCTTCTCAATCGATCCAGATTCTATATATATATATATATATATATATATATATATATATATATATATATATATATATATATATATATATATATATATATATTTTATATATTTTTTTTCTTTTGTCAACAAGAGGCACCTCTCAAGTCTAGACTATTAAGATGTTTTTATCTCTGATCGCGTCTGAACGGAAAAGAAAAAAAAAAAACGATCTGAACGCCCAAAATATCTGACCGATTAAGAGGTTCGGCTCATTAAGAGCTTGTTAAGACATTTTAGAAAAAAACAAACACCACCTTAATCTCCACTAACATGAAATAAGTAATAACATCCTCTCAAATTCAATTTGAAAATGACATATAATGTTAGTGTATTTGTGAGTGGGATTTTGAATTTAAATAAAATAAAAGTGTAACTTCAAAGGGCCTATTTTTTTTCTACTCGCAAAAACCTCAACATGATCTATCATGTTCAAAGTGAATTTGAGAAGATCTTAGGTGGCGTTTGTTTTGAGGTGTTCTGATTCAAGGAATACATTCATATGCATAACTTGTGGTTTTGTTGACCTAGATGGAAATCAAGTAGTGGATTGGAGACTCAAAACCCATACAACTCTAAATAGGTGGGTTTTCTGACAAATTCAACATTATAACCTCACAATTCATTTGGCACCACAGGTTTTGGCTATTCTTCACCACTTTCTATATTTCTTTCCATTATTTATATAAAGTCTATATATAAAACTCTTGTCTTTAATTATAAAATTAATATAATTATAATTAATAATATATTTTCTCTCTCTCATTTTTCTTTCACTTTATTCCTAAATCCAAATCCAATTCTAAACCTACTTACAAACCAAACGGCCTTTAATCATTATATAGTGTAGTCGTATATACTTACGTATCGCATAAAAGGCTTTGCACGTGCCAATCTCGTTAACATCTTGTATTCTTTCGATGATTAACAGGTGGACATTTGCTTTTTGACTTTCTATAGGTTTAATGCGTGTAAGTCACCATCTAACTACAAGTTAGGTATATATTAAGAGGCATAATTTATAGGTATTAACAATCGGTATATATCGTTCAAAAAAAACAAAAAAAAAAAAAAAAAAAAAAAAAAACAAAAAAAACAATCGATATATACACATAAAATACATCATATGGTGACTTGTATGAGTGTATCATAAGAGCATACGGTGCGGTGCGTAGTGGGGGTTGCGTTTTCATACCAGCCAACATGAAAACGCCAACAACCATACCGTGGCTCGTGTTTTGGAGCCTCGCGTTGTCGTTGCCAGTCCAAATGACCCTTTTTTTTCTTTTCATTTTCATTTTTTATTTTTATTATTTTTTTTTGTGTGTTTGTCGTATATGTGTTCTAGTGGGTTATGTATGAGCCAGAAAGTGTCCCATGACACTAAAAATAGGAGGGATGAGTGTTTTTTGTGATGTGATAGATTTGGTGTAATGAGAAAAAGTGCTGAGGTGATAGCACTTTTTCCATGACACCAACACGCTGGCATCAACTGCACCTGACGCTCTAAGTGAGTGGGAAAGAGAATAAGGGCATTTAAGTTTTTTTATTTGAGAAAGACAATTCTGTTAAGCATAATGAAACTAATATAATCTAACACTATATTAAGTAGAGTAAACTGCAAAAATCGTCCCTGTGGTTTTCTCAGATTGCAAAAAACGTCCCTGTGGTTGGATAATTGCAGGCGGCCTCCCTGTGGAGGAAAGTTTTCATCATTTTGGTCCCTGGTTTTAACTGGCGTTAAATGAATTCCGTTAGAAGTTACACGTTTAGCCCTTGTGGCCCATGACCATTGCAGCGTGTTAGCCTTAAAGTTTTGTCATATGTTGGAATTGCACTTCTTTCTTTGTACAAGGACTAGTTTAGACATATTGGCTAAGTTAGCTTTGTATTCTTGTAATAAATACCCTCCTAGTCTCAACTAGGAGGGTTGGGGATTCACTTGTAACACATGAGGTGTGTGTGTTTTCTTTACTTCTCTCTTTAGAAAACATACACACCTCGGCAATCAATAAACCGAATATTCAATGTTTAATCTTTAGTTCGTGTTTATCGTGTTTCCTCCACCTCCTCAACGTGAATTTTGGTCTCTACAATTGGTATCAGATAGTTCTGTCCGATATCTGAATTGGGATAAAGTTCTCGGACACAATTGCGATAAGGTTCTCGGATGTCATTTGCGATATCTGATAAGATTGATTTGCGATAAAGTCTGATAAGCCCAATTTCGATAAAATTATCGAAATTCAATTTGCGATATTTTTGTCGGAATTTGATTTGCGATAAAACAGACAAAGTCCAATTTCGATAACTATCGCAATCTTATACAAGATTGCGATAAGTCTTGCTGAATTGCGATAACTCGTCTGGTGCAGTGAATTGCGATAACAGGCTGGATTTACCAACTTTTTGTCCTTTTCCTCACATGCCCACGCTTCCCACTGCCAAGCCTATGCTTCTTGAAAGGCTTTTCTTCACCAACTTCCACCAACTTTGACCAACTCTTATCAATCAAATCTATCAATATTTTATCCAAAAACAAATCTTTTACAAGATTTGTTTATGAAATTCGATCAAAGAAATGAAGAACAAACCGAAATCTATTCTTCCTAACCAAGATTTGAGTGAAGAACTAGCAAATCTACACAAACCATTTCGTTAAATCACTAACAAACACAACCTTGAACCATGATTTTTGCGTACGATTCCAAGAAAGTCACAAAAGCTAACGTTTTTATGTAACAAAAAAAAAAACGCAACAGTTGGTAACTTTAAGAACACAAATCGAACACAAAAAACTCTAAACTCGGCTGATGAAGAAGAACCGAGATTAAACACACCATAAATCACATTTTTACCTTAAAACACACCACGTTTTGCCAAGAATCTCCCAGGTTTGCTGCTGATACCAATTGTAGAGACCAAGATTCACGTTGAGGAGGTGGAGGAAACACGATAAACACGAACTAAAGATTAAACATTGAATATTCGGTTTATTGATTGCCGAGGTGTGTATGTTTTCTAAAGAGAGAAGTAAAGAAAACACACACACCTCATGTGTTACAAGTGAATCCTCAACCCTCCTAGTTGAGACTAGGAGGGTATTTATTACAAGAATACAAAGCTAACTTAGCCAATATGTCTAAACTAGTCCTTGTACAAAGAAAGAAGTGCAATTCCAACATATGACAAGACTTTAAGGCTAACAAAGCGTCCACCCTTTTTTCGTCCATTTTTACGCGTTTTCGTCCGTTTTCGAGTGTTTTCTTCCGTTTTTTTACGATTTACTCCGATTTTTTACGTTTTCGTCTATTTTTTGACCTTTTCGTTTGTTTTTTACGTTTTCGTCAGTTTTTTTATGTTTTCGTCTATTTCTTTACGTTTTCGTCTACTTTTTTACGTTTTCGTCCGTTTTTACGTTTTCATCCGTTTTTTCAAGATTTCATCCCTTTTTTTTTACGTTTTCATCCGTTACTTTACTTTTTGCACCGTATTATTACGTTTTCGTCCATTTTTTTACGATTTCGTCTGTTTTTTTACGTTTTCATCTGTTATTTTACGTTTTAGTCTGGTTTCTTACATTTTCGTCCGTTTTTTACGATTTTATCCATTTTTTTACGTTTTCGTTCGTTTTCTTACGTTTTCGTCTGTTTTCTTACGTTTTTTTTGTTTTATCGTTTTCGTCTATTTTTTACGTTATCGTCTTTCTTTTTACGTTTCGTCCCTTTTTTTTATGTTTGAGTGTGTCTTCTTACGTTTTCGTCCGTTTTTTTATATTTTTGTCCATTTTTTTACGTTTTCTTACGCTTTCGTCCATTTTCTTACCTTTTTGTCCGTTTTCTTACGTTATCCTCACATAAGAAAACGTAGAATAATTTACAAAAAACGTACAATATCATATGAAAACGAACGAAAACATAAAAAAAGATGAAAACATAAAAAATTGGATGAAAATATAAAAAAATTGAACGAAAATGGACGAAAACCTAAAAAACTGACGAAAACATTAAAAAACGGACGAAAACGGACTCAAACTTAAAAAGACGAGCGAAAATGTAAAAAAACAAACTAAAACGTAAAAAAGGTAAAAATGAATACGAAAACGTAAAAAAAATTAACGAGAATGTAAAAAAATGGAGTAACGTAAAAAAACAAACGAAAACGTAAAAAACACACTCAAACGTAAAAAAAAATGGACGAAAACGTAAGAAAACAAACGAAACGTAAAAAAAGGATGAAATCGTAAAAAAATGAACGAAAACATAAAAAAATGGACGAAAACGTAAGAAACCTATTAAGTATAATAAGTTCTTTTTTTAAGTAGAAAAAACGCGATTAACCACGAATGTTAATACATAAAGTGTTTATATCTTTTACCCATTGCCAAAATGATTTTTTTTTTATTGATTAACAAGGAGCTCAATTTTGAAATTCAACCTTATAATTGGCAAATAAAAGTCAAAATTGACTTTAATTTAGTAAACTCATCTAAATTTCATTCAACAAAATAAGTATGTATAAAAGCAGATGTGTCGATTTTATAAAAGGAAAAAAAAAAGAAAAAAAAGAAAAAAGAAAAAAAAGGTGGGTAATTAAAAAAGTTTAATTGTTAAATTTTATATAAATTAAAAGGACTTAATTAAACTTATCAGTTTCATTTTTTGAAAACTTTATAACTTTAATAAATACCTCATAAATATTATATTTAAAAAAAACATATAGGTTGTTATTAATAAATTTTATTATCATTATATATTCAATTAATGTATGTGCACGGAATTATAAATATCAAAAAGAAAGCACGAGTTACTGTGATATGTAAATAAATACATGAAATTGTACATATACGGACGACTCATGTTATTCTTCTTTATTAGATTAAATAGTGAGATCCGCTAAAGTACTTTTTTTTACTAATGGCGTTCAATAACGACTTATATTATTCCTCTTTATAAGTTTAATTAGCGTGTGCACGGATTTAAAAAATAAACACGGCAAAAATTATTATTAACCAAAATATAAATATCAAAATGAAAGCACGGCCCCACGAGTTACTGTGAGATGAAAATAAATATACGAAATTGTACATATAGTAACGACGCATGTAATTGCTTTTTAAAGTTTAAATAAGAATATTCAGAAAATCATTTATTTTTCAAGAGTAATTATGAGCTATTAAACACACATAATGTTTAAATTTAAATAACATCAAACTCAACATCATTTTAGTTAAACAAAGTCAAATACCTCGTCCAATAAAAACATATATAAAATATTAATCGATATTAATACATAATGAAAATTTTATGTAAAAACCCATGCATGTACGAGTATTGTAACTATATAAATATAGAAGATTTTATAAAAAAAAGTCTTATTTAACAGACACGTAATATACACAGGGTTAAAAACTAGTTGTGCACAAAATTCGTACGATCTTACATTTCTATTCCGGTTTAACTCACCACTTTTATGGCACCGGTCTAAATATTGATAATTTTTCATAAACCCATGATTGTGGTCAACGAGGATTTTTTTTACCCATGCTTCATTATGCGGCGCAGGGTTAGTCTAGAGACTATCCGTGTAATCGCAAGCAACGATAGGAAATTTTTTGCAATTTTTTGAGATTGTTTTTGCAACGCAAGAAAACCATATGGACATTTATGTAATTTTTAGTTACACTAATAGTTTTTGGATTTAATGCAAGGACGATTTATGCAATCACGTGTCTGCAAATAGGGACATTTTTTGCAATAATGCTGGGAGTCCTTTTGCAACGCAATTACAACTAGAGGGTTTATTTTTGCCTTTCGTCCTCGAGACCCAGATAACCAAAACCAAAAAGAGAAAAAGAAAAAAAAATAGTGGCTTTTGTTAATATTTAAAATAAAATCAAATGACTATCGTGAGATATACAAATTATAAATATTAATTTTATAACTCATAAACTCATTTATTTAAATTTAATATTCTAAAAAGATAATAAAACGTGGCTTTAAATGTTTGTAAAACATTTATAGTATTATTTAGGATTAATTTCATATATCACCTTACTTTCATGTGAGTTTTTTAAAGTTATAAACCTTGCATAATGAGTAGTACCTAGAACCAAATACGCATGCTTTTATATATGAGTAGGATTGGATAACAATAGCCAGAATTGTATAGATTAAGGTCCCTGACGTTGTAACGAACAACTTGTTGATCCCAAATACACGATCTTACTGAGCTTGTTAGAAACTTTGAGAATGCTAAAGAGTATGTGGAATCTACTCTTCAACACTTAGAAGAATATTAATGTAACAGTAAACTTATAGAACAGTAAACTGTATTGAGAAGAATATAACCAAAACGCTTCAATATTATTAGAATAATAATACGAGTACTCTGTGTAGTACTAGGGTTTACAACCTTGAAGCTATATAAAAAACATACGTACTAAACTCTTAACCTAGGATCTCCTTTTATAGATTAAGGAGTCCTTTACAAGATAACTACAAATCTTTTAGAATATACATATCTTTCTAAACAGATAGAATATACACAGAATATCTTCCATACTTATCACATTACGCGTCTTTATCACCTTGGCAGTACCATCTTCATCAGCAGTCTTTTGGCAGTACTAACTTTCTTCCAGCAGTACTAACTCAGTTAGTACTGTTAGTTGTAATACTCAGCAGTTCCAACTTTGACTTGGCAGTACAAAGTGTTAAGTCATTTAATTCCCAACAATCCCCCTCTAAACGTGTGATTTACCTTCAAATCATCAATTTTCTGAATTAAACTTTTAAGCTTGAGAGGATTCTTCCAAACACTTCATTTTCTTCCAGCCTGCATTTCTCTTTCAGCCTGCGGGAAGATTTTCCTTAGCAGTTCTCTTGCCATCTCAGACTCCTCATCCACAAATAGTTTTGCAGATAACATCACAGTGAGAGTACCCCTTGACAATGGGTATTCCTTCTCCGCTAGCATGTATATGTCAGCTCCAACTTTTGTAAACACATGGTGAACTCCACATGTATCATACAATCTCCATTGCAATGATAGATTATTTGCTTGAAACTTCCATATCTTATCAACTTCATCTGGTTCAAAAATCCTCTTTAATTCTACCCATAACATTTTCTCCTTGTCATCAGCTATCTCTGTTAACTTGAATATTTCTTTGACTAGACTCCATAGCTTCACCAAATCATCTCTGTCAAATGCTTTAAGCATATCATCAAAGTGTTTGTATACCTCAGAATGATTTCCAACTCTTATTATCTTCCTGGATTTTCCTTAGTCATCAGTGTAGATCTCCCAGTCTATGATTGGATATTTGACTTGTAAAGCTTCTACATGCATACCTTCTACTAGAACAACAATCATCATCTGTTGAAGCTTTTCATCAGTTAAATCTTCTTCTTCTTCTTCTTCTGCTGCTGTAGGTAATTCTTCACCAATATTTTGTTTCTTAGAAGACTCTGACTCTAATGATATCCCTGCTCTCTTAGTAGTTCTGCTTTCTTCTTCTGTTCCAATAGGAACAAAGTGTTGTACTTTCTTGTAAGCTTTGAAGCACAAACCTTCAACTTCTTCATATGTCCTTCCTTTAAGCTGACTAGCAGTCCAATCATCTTGATTCTTCAAATAATTAGTCATAAACCTCATCTTTTCTGCTTGAGTTGGAGGTCTATTTCTTCTTACAACAGCCTTCTTTGCACTCTGACTCTTCTTAATCATCTCTAGCAACTCATTAAGTGCATTTTCTCTTTGTTCTTCATTGATAGTTGCCCTGTCTTGTTCATAAATTTTCTGAGATAGAAGCTCATCTGCCTTTTCTTGTGCTAACATTTCTGCTTCTTCACTTGCAAGCTTTTGTTCCACCAGAAATCTTGCAATTCTTTCTTCTTCTGCTAATTTAGTCTGTTCTTCATCATGAATCCTTTGAGCAATTTATGCGTCAAAACTTATCTGAGCTTGAACTCTCTCTTTGACCTTCTTTGGTTGCTCAGACTCTATCATGATGCTCTTTCCCTTATCTGCAACATTGGCAGTACTAACTGATGCATCAGCAGTATTAATAGATACACCAGCAGTACTAATATCTTCTTGAGCTGTAGGAGCAGTATCAACACCTGTTTCACCCATACTAGTATCAAGCCTCCCCTGAATGTCTGCATTTTCTTCTACCAGTGTGATGTTTGGATCTTCATTTATTTTAGCAATTTTTCTCCCCTGTTTGGAAGGATCCTCCAAATCATCATCTGAATCTTCTTCTGAACTGTCAGACTCCACAATGTATGCCCTCCTTTTTGCTTTACTGGCCTTGAGTTTTTGCTGCAACTTCTTCACTTTCTGAATCAACTTGGTATAAGTAGCACCATAAAGTTTCTTTGTCTCTTTCAATTCTTTCTCCAAGCCAGTGACCCTTGCTGTCAGTTGTGTACAAATATCCATCAATTCTTTGAGTGTCAGACTGCCCTCATCACTTCCAAGTGTGTTAACTCTTGGGAGAGGTGAATCATGGGGCATGTCCCCCATTGTATCATGGTGGTTGGGGTTTCCATCATCTGAATCAAGCTCATGAGAGATTGACTCATTAGATGTTGTCATGGGTTGGGTCTTATAAATGTTACCACTGGCCTGTCCAGCTTCTAAGCCAGAGACAGTAGTGGCAGCCCTCACCATTCTGTCAGAGACAACCTCATCTGCTACAATAGTCTGAGTAGAAGATCTTGGCTGAGGAACCACAGACTCCTTTCTGATTCTTCTCCTATATGTTTATGAAATGATAGGTTGTGAGGTTGTTGGAACAATTGTGGGTGTATGTTGGGATTCAACTGGGGTTGTTGATCCTTCATCCTGAACAGTTTCTTCTTGAACAAGCATAGTTGAAAACATTGGTACTTCTATCCCATTGTAACCCTTAGAAGCCATCCTCATATTACTAAAATGTTTTTGAGTGAGGTTAGGAGTTGGAGAAACAGTTTTATGAGATAGAAGCAAATTCTTGTGTTTGTTCAAAAACATTTGAATAAATCTTGGATACATTAAAAATTTGTATTTGGTATCCAAGTTTTTCACCATACCATCAAAAATCAATTTTGAAAAGTTAAAAGTCATGTTTGTAGCAAAACAAATAAGAGCAGTTGCAATATTACTACTGAATTGCTCCCAATCAGTTTTCTTTTGACTTAAACGGTGTAAAATGGTATGTATGAGAAATCTCCATTGAGGGGCAAATTGCCCTTTTTGAAAAGTTAGTTTATCAGAAGTGGACACATACCCCATCCTGGAAAGAGTTTCAAAAATTTCAGTGTTAGGCCAAGAACTAATACCATTATCATCTGCTAGTTTGAGATGTCTCATAACAGATGATTCTATAATAGTCAAGGTTTTACCATCAACTGTTGCAGTTATTTGTTGTTCTCCATTATCAAGTGTATTGGC
Source organism: Artemisia tridentata subsp. tridentata (assembly GCA_021014915.2). Taxonomy (NCBI): domain Eukaryota; kingdom Viridiplantae; phylum Streptophyta; class Magnoliopsida; order Asterales; family Asteraceae; genus Artemisia; species Artemisia tridentata. The sequence continues at coordinate 101,390,346 of CP139507.1, read as the reverse complement.
AGTAGCAGTCTGCCAAAACTGTTTGTTTTGAGAACTATAGATAGTTGGATTCACTGCGAGAGCATACCTAATGTGGCTAGCATTAAGAAAATCCAATATCTGATGAAACCCATGACTTCCCTCTGTTTTCTCCAAGAATGCAACCATGTTATGTTTATCACAAAATTGCAAATTTGCCATTATGATCAATGAAAGTTTGATTAGGGTTCTGGGTTATGATCGTTTATGAGTGAAAGTGAGTTTGGTAAAACCAATTCAGATTATATAAAGAACACTTAGGGTTTCAATTGGACCGAATTGAATAGATCTTTTCGTTATCGAAAATAAAATCTTTTAAGTTAAAGAAATTACGTGAATTATCCAATTTAGGAAACCTATAAGTAAAGTAAGTAACGAAAATCTCTCAACGACTATATTTAAAAAACGGTTACTCCCAAACAGCACTAACGGTTACCCAGCAGTACAAAGTTTTTGCCTGGCAGTGCAAACTTTTGTCTAGCAGCAAACTTCTATAAAAACAGTATTAACTTTCCCCAACAGTATTAACCCAAATTTTGTGTAAAACAATACTGCACTCAAACTTTTGAAGGGATTAAGTGTAAAGGAAGACACTTAATCATTTTCGGTTGCATTTAACCTCTGGTTGTGTGAGAACTAATGATTTCAGTATAAATACTACCTGTGAGCAGATAGACTCATTAAAAGAACCTTTTCGATAGGGTTTCCAGCTCGTGGCAGATGTTACCTCTAACACAAATGTATTAGATTCACTTTTGCTTGCTATTCTCTAAACCAGATGTCCTTAGACTAACACACTATCCAATGATAGAATGGTAAAGAGTGAGTTAGCTCAGTTACTATCTGACTAACTAAAGACCATTAATTCATGTTCAGTATAGGTTGATTTCAAGAAAAAGATTTTAAAAAACCTCTCAACTCAGGTGTTAACCCTTGTCAAGTGATCCCCAAACCTTCTCTATCATGAATCAGTTGCACCAGCATTAAGCAACAGCATAACATTCAACAAGCCACATTTGCTTCTCACACAACATCAATACCAAGCATACTGCTTGCTGATCCTGCAAATGTTAGTCTATAACCAAGAAAACACAAATCAGAGCATTTCCTTCATAACAATATTAATTTTGACTAACAGTTTTAACTTAGCAGTATTAACTCAACAGTCTAGCAGTATTAACATCTAACATTACTAATCCTTTACAAAACTTCACAAAGACACAAAGAGATTAAAACATTATGGATTTAGCATTCCAATACTTGCAACAAAGTACTGAAACCTTCCAACATCAAAACCTTTTGTTAGTAAATCTGCAAAATTGTTATATGTTTGTATTTTAACAACTTGAATTAACTTTTTGTCATTGCAGTCTTTTATAAAATGATGTCTAATCTCTATGTGTTTTGTTTTAGAGTGTAAAACAGGATTTCTAATAATAAATATAGTACTGTTATTGTCAAATGAAAATCATGGTGTGTATAAAATTATACCCATAGTCCAGCATTTGATTCTGAATCCAGAGTACTTATCCACAGCAACTAGTAGCAGCCACATATTCAGCTTCAGTTGTAGAATTGGAAACCACAGTTTGCTTCTTACACTGCCATGAAATCAATCTACATCCTAGGAACTGACAACCACCTGTTGTTGACTTCCTATCTAAACTTGCACCAGCATAGTCACTTTCACCATATGCCACCAGATCAAATGGAGATTCTCTAGGATACCAAAGACCTAATTTGGGTTGGCCTTTTAGATACCTAAAGATCCTTTTCATAACATGTAAGTGTGAAACCTTAGGTGTGATTTGAAATCGTGCACATGCACATACTGCAAACATAATATCTGGTCTAGATGATGTAAGATACATCAATGATCCAATCATTGACATGTAGAGATGAACATCACCATCATCACCATCTAAGTCTTTGAGCAAAGGTTTGTCTGGATCCATTGAGGTGCAAACTGTCTTGACATCAGTATATCCAAATTTCTTCAAGATATCAGCTACATATTTATCCTGGCTGATAAATATACCATCTTCCTTTTGCTTGACTTGCAACCCTAAGAAGAAATTTAGTTCTCCCATGGAACTCATTTGAAACTTGTCATGCATCAGTTTCTCAAACTCAGTACACATCTCCTTCTTTGTAGAGCCAAAAATAATGTCATCAACATAGACCTGGACAAGCAAAATATCCCCTTTTTGCCTCTTGATAAACAATGCCTGGTCTATCTTTCCTCTGTGAAACCCATTGTCCAATAAGTACTTGGCCAAGGTTTCATACTAGGCTCTTGGAACTTGATGCAAACCATAGAGAGCTTTCACCACCTTGTAGACTTTGTCTGGATAGTCAGGATCTTCAAACCCTGGTGGTTGAGTAACATAAACCTCTTCATCAATTGTACAATAAAGGAAAGCACTCTTCACATCCATCTGATACACCATGAATCCCATAAAAGAAGCATACGCTAAAAACATCCTTATTGCCTCAATTCTTGCTACAAGGGCAAAAACTTCATCATAGTCTATGCCTTCTTATTGAGTATAACCCTGTGCAACCAGCCTTGCTTTATTTCTAATGACAATTCCTCTCTCATCTTTCTTGTTCCTAAACACCCATTTTGTACCAATTGTCCACTTACCCTCAGGCAAATCTACTAGAACTCAAACCTTTTGAAGTTTAAACTGTAAAAGCTCCTCTTGCATTGCTTCGACCCAGGATGGGTCACTTAGAGCTTTGGCAATTTTCTTGGGTTCTTCCTGAGATAGGAAACAAGCAAATAAACAAGTATGAAGGTCTTCATGAGTTTTCCCTTCATAAACAGCACTTATAAAACCTTGTTAATTTGTATCCTTTGTCATTGTCATTTTTCTTGTCTTTACACCAGGCTGTACATCACCAATCACAAGATCAAGTAGTATTATCATTTGGCCCAACAGTACTAACATCATTAGTAATGTTTTCAGGATTCTCTTGATCATCAACTCCACTTTCTTCAGAACCCTTCTTTTCAGCATCATTAGAAGGTTGTGGTTCATCATTGCCAACATCCTTTGAAGATAAATCAAACAGTGAACCATCTTTCCACAGTGGCATCATAAAGTAGTCTTGGCTAGATCCTGTCTCCATGCTAGATTGACCTGCATCAACACTATCTTTGGTACCAATAACTGGCACATAATTCATTGATTCTGTTAGCACATCAATATCAAATAGCCACTTAGGACCTTCTCCTGCAACACTAGGCTTATTCTCTAAGAATTCCACATGCAAGTTTTCTTCTACCTTCCTGGTTCTAATGTTGTATACCCTAAAAGCCTTACTATTTACAGAGTAACCAACAAAGAATCCATCATCAGACTTTCCATCAAATTTGTCCAAGTGATCTAAGGTATTCAGAATTGTAACATGACATCTAAATGGTCTCATGAAGCTTAGAGCAGGTGTTCTACCTCTAAAGAGTTCATAAGGTGTCTTGTTGTGAGGTTTGACTACTAATACCCTGTTCTGAACATAGCAAGCAGTATTAACTTCTTCAGCCCTAAATGTAGTAGGTAACTTAAAGTCTGCTAACATAATTCTAGCTGCCTCAATCAGTGTCCTATTCCTCCTTTCAGCAACACCATTCTGCTGAGGAATTCTATCTACACTAAATTCCCTCTTAATATCTTTTAGAATACAAAACTCATTCATAACTCTATTCTTAAACTCTGTTCCATTGTCACACCTGATTATTTTTACTTTCTTATCAGTTAGATTTTCTATCTCAGTAATAAAGCTTTTAAGGATGCCACTAGTCTCATACTTGGTAGCTAAAAAGAAAACCCAAGTAAACCTGCTATAATTATCAGTGACAACAATACAATATTTCTTATTCATTAAGCTACTCACAGAAGTAGGACCAAAAAAGTTCATATGCAACATGAATAATGGCTGAGTAATAGAGTTTTGAATCTTTTGCTTACAAGTGGCTTTGTGTTGCTTACCCTTTAAAAAGGCAACACAAGTTTGGTCATTTTCAAAACGTTTTTGAGGTAAACCTTGATAGAAAACGTTTTTGAGGGTTCGCCCACCCACCACTAGGCTCATTTTCTTCTACTTTCAACTTGAGAAGATCTCGAACTTATAGAAAACGGAAGGGAGAGCAGTGGTTCTAAACATGAACAAAACATTTTTTCCAAGATGTTCTCGGTTCTTTTACAGTGGGGTCATAAATAACTTGCAGTAACTTTATTAACAGAACAAGAGGTTTCATTACTGAATTTTACAAACTTATGGCAGCCAAATGGCCTGCCGAAACTTAACTGCCCCTGTAGGTTGAGAATGAAAAAGGAGAAAGCAACAAAGGAACATGAAAGTGTTCGGTCTTCTGGGACTCCTTCACCTCAAACACAATGGAGATAAATGGGAAGAAACCATTTGGATTGTATTTTCCCGTGTTGAAACTTATTCGGTACACACCAGGGCTCAAATCATTTACCACTTTCATCAATTGACCGCTTCTTCCATCTTTATCTGTAGTTGACGAGCCTTGCAATATCCACTTGTCTTTATCTGCGTTACCGAACACTGGACCGGGCTGTATGGCATTGTACATTTCTAAGAGGACTTCTATTCCAGAAGCAGGACACCCGCGAGCTACATCTAGTATATGGGTAGTGATGGGTGGGCGAACCCGTGTAGGTGTAAGAGATGATTTTGCATCAGAAGCTATTGTTGGAGCAGTCAAATGCCCTCCCAAAATGGCCACCCGGCCTTCTGCATTAAAAAGATGAACATTAATGGAAAGGGTAAACATATCATAGGTCGTAATACAGACGGGTTGGGTAAGAGGTCATTCGGGGACAAAATGGGTCAAAAAAAGTTGGGCCAACCCGCAAACACAGTTTTCTTTTGTTTTCCTTTCTCAAATTACACAAATAATTAATGTGCTGAATATCATTGAAAAATAACTTTTTGGTTTGATCTAATTGACCCCTTAGAGATATAACCCAAATCAGCTCTTTTATAAGTAAATGGGTAGAAATTGTCACCTCTAGTTAAAAGGTTCGGAATTTTATTTGTTCCTAGTTATAATGTTTGAGATAAAAAAGAATCACGAAATTGAAAAAATATGAAGGGATACTAATCAAGAAAAATAATCAATTTGTACCTTCTGCTTTGCTAACATTGCTAGCAGCGGACTGGACTTGAGTTGAAGCAGAAACTTCGATGTTAGAGAAAAGCTTCTGAAGACGTAATTCCGTGATTTTCATTTGTTCTTGGGCTGCAACCTCAAACTCAACAATTGGCCTGTTTGAAAAACGTCTCTTAAAAGAGTAGCATAAAGTCAGTCAATAAGTCCACCAAAATATGATTTTGAATAATCTAAATGTCTTTATCACAATCAATAAGCAAACTCTTTTTTGCATAATCTAAATTCTGCTTTACTTAAGGGTAATCGATTATCAAATGATATTACAGTGGGAAGGAGAACAAAAAATTGGCACCAACGTTTGTCCCTAATTACATTCGACACATTCTTTTGGCCGCTTAGAGAAAATTAAGCAAAACCATGAATACATTGATTGTAAAAACAAATTTGCTAACATAAACATAGTAAAAATCTACTGTCATCAAAATCCGTTCAGCAGGTTTAAATAAAATAGCAATTTACTCCACCCTGCATTGTTTATAGTTTAATCCTCAGACTTTAATACCTCATGGACTCTGACAAATATTTAGAATACTGCTAGTTAACTCCAAATACACTTTCGTTGAAATGATTGGCCTCAACTCCCTCAATTAGTTACTATCAAGTTCCAATTATTAAGGGGACCACAAGATATATAATAAGAAATCAGGAATGATTTTGAGGCTGTTGAGAGGATTAAGACTAATATGTATGTAAATATAGAGAAAATTAAGAAAAACCATGAATACCTTGATTGTAAAAACAAATTTGTTAACATAAACATAGTCAAAATCTACTATCATCAAAATCCGTTCAGCAGGTTTAAATAAAATAGCAATTTACTCCACCTTGCACTGTTTATGGTTTAATCCTCAGACTTTAATACCTCATGGACTCTAATAAATATTTCGAATACTGCTAGTTAACTCCAAATACACTTTCGTTGAAATGATTGGCCTCAACTCCTTCAATTAGTTACTTTCAAGTTCCAATTATTAAAGGGACCGCAAGAAATATAATAAGAAATTAGGAAGTGATTTTGAGGCTGTTGAGAGGATTAAGACTAATATGTATGTAAATATGGAGGATATACCTTCAACTCCGATAATATTTCAGGAGTAGTCCTTCCGGATGCACATATAAGGAAAACAAATCCAAACTTTTCTCTGTATCGAGAATTCCACTCATACAATTCCTGGAAACAAAATCCCAAATTATATAAACTATATAGATTGTGTCTTGCCTTGTTCATAAGTAAGAAGTTAAGAACTGTGAGTGCTTGAACATTGGGGGTATAGAGGCAGACACTGCCTATTCCTGAGCAGTATAACAGTTGATTGCAGTCATAATCGCAATACATAACATAATCATGCATATCAGTTTTTGTTTTTAGCTTAAACAGATGGCGGGTCTGTATAACAAAGCACATTTTCGCACGTTAAGTGTTAAGGTGAATGAGAATACCTGTAGGGTAGAATCGGTTGCAGTGGCTAGAGCAGTTGACTGCTCCCCTTCGCTCCACCTACAAACAGTCGAACGCAAAACGTAACAAGCTTTAGTTGAAAAGCACAATCCGATTTTCAGGTTTCCTAAGCGTAAAAGATGTGCAAGCTACTTAGAGCAAAGGGTGTAGTCACCCAAGTTAAATGCAAAAAGTAATGTCACGTCATGCCACCTCACCCCTTTCACTTCCCTTATCACTCACCCTCCCTAGTCACTCAAGCCAAAACCCCACTTTTGGGACCAACCATTTTATTTTATTTTCCATTTTTTTAAAACCAACTAATTTTTCGTTCATTAAAATAAAAATGAAATTACAAAAAAAAAAAAAAAAAAAAAAAAAAAAAAAAAAAAAAAAAAAAAAGGAAAAAAATAACGTAGACGACTACATATTTTGCTCAGATTTCTTCTTTTTGCATGTTGACGATGAAGGCATCCTCATCGGTGCTAGTGCTGAGAAACTTAATTTCTTCCAACTTCATTATTGTCGCATCTTTCGCTTTAGTCACCGTGTACATCTTTTGAGCGGCCTCCCGTTCGAGTCTAAATTCATTTTGTAAAGTCTCCCCAAAATCTTGCGGTTACTCCCCCTGGTGCCCGACGTGGTCTCCGATTTAGTTTTTTTTGCGGGACGTGGTTTGCCGGAGGGATGTGGTCTCGGATCATCTCCGAATAGCTCGGTATGTCCCGTGACATCAACCGGATCAACGGGCTCGGCCGCATCCCACTTGGGTTGTTTTTTCAAGTTTTCCCATGGCCCGTCTTGAGTAAACGCTTTTCCTTTTGTCTCGTTGTGAAACGAACTCCTACAACGGTTCAAAAGATCAACCTCGTTTTCCCCATTTCTACTCGGACGTTTTAACCGTTTGTAGATAGAGTTGTTGAACTCACTAAGAACCTTGAACCAAAATGATAGCTCATCCTTGTCATTTCCGACTTGGTTATCCTCGAAAACGACAACATAACACTCGGCTAATAACGTTTCCTCTTGGGGCATCCAACGAGTGTTTATCTTTTCAGTTGTTGTGGTGGTGGTTGTTTTTTTGGCGGGTCATTTGCCTTTTCTTCGCAGGTTTCTTGCGGTGCTTGTTTGATTTGTGGTTGTGGTGGTTGTGGTTGTGTTTCTTGTGGTGGATAGCATTGTGGTGGATTTTGTTGAAGATGTTGAAATTGGAGTTGAAGATAATATTGCTCAAGTGTGTATGGTGGCACAGTCTTTTGGCTACCAAACGGAGCAAATTAAGGTGTGAAGATATTGAGGTTGCGGATGAAGGTGTAGCCGGATTTGACGAAGATGATGAGTTTGCATGTTGCGACATCCCGAGAAGGTTATTGATAAAAGCATCATTTGGATGTTGAGACATTTTTGTGATATAGTAAAGAACTGAAAGTGGAAGTGGAAGTGAAAGTTTAAATTTGTGAGTAAAAAAAGTTGTGTAAAAGGGGTTTATATAATGTGTGTAAAGATAAAGTGCAAGTATTTTTGATTTTTGATTTTTTTTAATTTTAAAAAAAAAGAAAAAAAAAAGGAAGATTTGTGTGTTCTTGAGTTAATTATGTAAAGGAAGAGAAGAGAAGAGATTGGGGAGAAAAGAAAGGAAGATAATCAAATAATCTTCTCTTCTCTTCCTCCCAAAAGTAGGAAGAAGATTTTAGACTAAAAAAACCCCAAATCTTCTTTCCACTTCCTTCCTATTCTTTTACTTTCTTCTCTAAAAAAAAAACTCAAGAACACAAGATTTTTTATGCTTCTTTCAATTTTTTTCTTTTCCTCTCAAAATTAAACTCGATAATATAGTGGTGGTAGCCCCAACGATCAAAAAATGCAAATTTCTCTTCATTTGGTGCAAGCCAAATTCTTCACATTTAGTGTGTGTGTGTGTGTTTTTTGGGGGGGGGGGGGGGGGGGGGGGGGGGGGGGGTGTTACATTGGTGCTAGTTTGGCGCTGTGGCAAGTTGGATTGGCGCCGGCCTCTCGCGACTATACCCTTTGCTCTTAACAAAAAATTTAATTCCCAAATAGATTTCATGACCGATCATTGTATCCGCTTGCCTACATGTGCTTGTATCAACATATCAGGTGGAGGTATGTGTTTACAAACCATCTCTATATTCTTAATTAATAACATAAACTTTTATCTGTACAATGTTGTTATAAAGGCTGAAGTATTATCACTAGGAGGGTGTTTGGAATTGCTTATAAAAACTGCTACATCTTATCTCGCTCGCAAACAATTAGAAAAGTAGTTTGGATAAGCTATCCTAAACACCTTCACAAATCAGATCAACTTCAACATATTTCAAGATAAAAAAAAATATATATAAAGAAAAAAAATAATAATAAAAAAATTAAAAATAAAAAAATCTTAATAGCAGATAAATATAATAATCGAAATCACTTACTGAGCACTTGTAGCTGAACTAGTTTTATGAGAAGAAGGTTGATTTTGGCCAATTTGGGGATGAGCAGCAAATGCTTCCAGCCAACCATTTACATCCACCTGTCATCATCATCATTACTAAATAATACTAAACCCCATAAAAAACACACACGCACACACACCAAAAAAAAAAAAAAAAAAAAAACACACACACACAAACCTTATTAAACCAAATATCGTTGGCTGCAACAACAGTTTCATCGTACGTATCAAAAGGTCCTTCAGCCACCATATGTTTCGCAAACTGTTTGCTTCCACAACAAGCTAAGAAATCATTAAAACTTAATCCTAAAGCCATTTGTTGAAAGAAATAAAAAAAAATAACGTTTGTATTATGATTACGATGATTGGTTTTTTGATCAAAACACACACACACACACACACACTGACAAACGTATTCAACTGATGTTCTGTACAATGAATATGAGTTTAAGAAAAAGTAAGATTTGGTCCCTCTACTTTGAGATCTTATATGTTTGTTAAAAGTAGCAGTAGCAGATAGCTGTGATTGTAGAGCTGTGAGCAGTGAGTGAGTAGTAGGGGTGTTCAGAAAATCCGAGAAACCAACGAACCGAGCCGATCCGCTCAATCTGAAACCGCAAAAAGCCGATAACCGAAGAAACCGAAACCGAGAAAACCCGGTTATCATGGTTCGGTTTCGATTTTTTACTTTCAGTTATCCGCGGTTAACCGAACCGAACCGTGTATATATACGTGTAGGTTTCAGCAAACCATTCATAAAAATGTACAAGTATTAACTATATTATTACACAACTTTTATCGTATAATGCAATTTTACTTACCTAATGTGATCATTTACTAACGTCCCGAATTACATATGATTAAAGTGATCGTAAACTATTTACGTCAAATAAATAATATTAGTTATTTTGTTACATACGATAATTTGAATGTTTTTATTGCAACGAAACAACTTTACTATGACTCTAATCTCTTCAATGTTTTTTTATTTTACGACAATGACAAATTACATTCTAATTTATGTCATTGTTTGTCCTATTCGATTTGATTAATTTTGTAAAATGGTTAACCGTGACCTGAACCGCGGGTAACCGCTCATTTCGGGTACCCGCATGTCCAGTTACCCGTCTAGTGCGGTTCGGTTTCGGATAGTAAAATGAACTACCCGCCCCGCAATGGATAGTTAAAATCTCTAACCGAACCGAGCGCGAACCGCCCCGTGAACACCCCTAGTGAGCAATAGCTGTGAGCAGTAGCCACGCTCACAGCTTCTTAAAGAAGCATTGGAAAAATGAGCTTTCCTAAAAAATAGCAAAGCTCACCGCTCCTTTGCCAAACGAACAATAAAAATAAAAAAGCTCATTGTCCACCGCTCATCGCCCCAAAAAGCTCCAAAAATCTCCGCGCCAAACATAGCCTATATGTTCAGTTTTAACTTTTAACGTCTTTTTTTTTTTTTTTTTTTTTTTTTTTTTTTTAACTTTAATATTAAATAGTTTTGTTTGTGTTATATAATATTTGATTAAAATTATACCAATGAAAATACATTTAAAACTTAATCCATTTATATATTTTTCATCAAGTATTATACTATATAACATTCATAGAAGTGGTTTGCGGAGCCGGCACTGTTCTAAAGCCGCCACCTTGGAGGTCGGCTTGAGGGAGTGGGGCGGCTTGGTTGCACTGTGGAGCCGCGACTTGAACCGGCACTATTCACACGCCGAGCCAAGCTGAGATGTCGGCTTAGAGGGACTAAAATATGCTTAGTGGGTTTATTAGTAGCTTCTCCACTAAGTTGCCACTTGATTTCGTGGTTGGCTGCATGTTGTACACATGTATTCCAGTATCGGTTCTAGATGTTTTTATCGGAAATGTGGATCTAATTTATCGTTTGTTTGGTTTTTTCTTTTTGAAAAGTCAGACACATACACTCATACACATACGACAAGGGTGTAGGTAAGACAATTTGACACGAAATTTACTCTATGTAATTGTTATTCAGGGGTTGTTGATTTAGTTGGTTTTGTGGTTGATTTAATTGTCGTGCTTATGTGAATGGCAGGTTATATCTACATGCAATAGGAGTCACGGTTGTGGGCTTGACTATTATCAGGTAATGTGAGTGTTTATGTGATTGTGATTCAGGGTTTGTTGATTTGGTTGGTTTTGTGGTTGATTTAGTGATATGATCCCTGGAATATTTAATTATGGAATGATTATTAGATAAGTATTAAAATAGTTTTATTAATTTATTAGATATGTTTTATTTAGGTAAAGATTAGGAGGTGACTTGTTTTACAAGAATAGGGTTATTATATAAAGATGATTAGGGCTGTAATCTTATTATGCAGATTATTATTAATGTTTTATTGATTTCGTGTCAATTAGGAGAGCTTATTCGACCTCTCGAACGTCGATTATTCTATCTTTATTGTTCTTTTATCTCATTATCGATCCAGTTCGTATCAATTGCTATCAGAGCTGTTCGATTCTAGGGTTAAAAAAAAGTTCATCGAGTTACTGTTCATTTGAATATTGTTCATCAGAAGCACTGTTCACCGAGGGGAGGAATTACTGTTCGTCAGGAAAAGGTATACCTACTTGATTTCTTGAATCAATGGAACATAGGAGCGCGTTTAAAGAAGAATGGAATGATAAGGTAAGACGAATCCAAGCCCAGTTGGAAAAGCAACGAGCTTTTCTTACATCTGAGCAAAGAATGGTGGTTACTGAACCAAACTCTAATAAGGATATGGTGGAGATTCGACAACAGATCGCCAAGATAAAACTAAGGTTAAAGGAGATGAAGGATGAGATTGATAAGAATTCAGAAAGTAAAATCATTACGGTCCCAACCAAGACCTTGGCAACAGAAAAATGTGGTGAAGGTGTTGGTCTTGGGTCAGGTTCAGAGGCCGTGGAACAGAAGTCGGAAAAAGATGGAACAAATTCCTTAAGGGCACAAGGTGAAGATAATTGGCAGCCTCCTAGTGATACTGGTTTGCAGAATATTCATGACACACTTGATTACTGTAATCCAATACCACACATGGATGTGAGACAGGAGAGTCAGGTACTAAAACCAAGTTATTGGCCTTTGTATGAGCCTGGCTTAAAATGTGACCATATGCTGGGTTTGGTGGTCCAAAGGTTAGGAAGCAATTACAAGAGAAGAAGCAATTACAAGAGAAGTGGGCTGGAATTCTATTCTACTATGATCTTTGTTGTGCAGCTAGAGCAAAAAAATTTGTATGGACTTATCTTTGCACAAAGGAAAATATAGGATCCTGGAATCAAGATTTTTCAAAGCAACACCTTGAGGACAAGGTGTTTTTGCGGGACGGAGTAATGATACGATCCCTGAAATATTTAATTATGGAATGATTATTATATAAGTATTAAAATAGTTTTATTAATTTATTTGATATGTTTTATTTAGGTAAAGATTAGGAGGTGACTTGTTTTACAAGAATAGGGTTATTATATAAAGATGATTAGGGCTGTAATCTTATTATGCAGATTATTATTAATGGTTTATTGATTTCGTGTCAATTGGGAGAGCTTATTCGACCTCTCGAACGTCGATTATTCTATCTTTGTTGTTCTTTTATCTCATTATCGATCCAGTTCGTATCATTTAGTTGTCGTGCTTATGTGAATGGCAGGTTAGCTACATGCAATAGGGCTCATAGTCGTGAGTTTGCACCCAAACTATTATTAGGTAATGTGAATGTTTGATCTACATTTTTTGGGGTTTTTATTTAGCAAATACTTAGTCGTGATGGTGTTGGGTTGAATCTGAAGGAGTGGTGGTTGTTTGGTTGTTTTGTTGTTTTAGAGATCGAGGTTCTAGTGCTTCTTCATTGATTTCTTTTTTCAAGATTTTGGGTGATGTTAAATAAACTAAACTGGCAGTTGTATTGTTAGTTGCAGGTTACAAAATGAGGTATGCTTTTTTGTTGTAGTTAGTTTGTGTAAGTTTGATAATGTTTTTAATAGGTGTGTTGCATGTGGTGGTTCGAGATGCTCTAATGTTTTTTTACTTAATTTAGTTTGCTTTTAGGTTTCTTTGTCTTAAATTTGTTAAATTGTTGCAGGTTCGAGTTTTATTCATGTGCTCCTTAAGCTTTGGATGTTTTGTGTGTTTTTGGTTCCTCATTCATTGTTGGCAGCCTTTGAATTAAGTGTGGGTAAATGATGTTTACTGCTTTCTGGTATTTTGTATAATATGTGGTAGCAAATAGTTTGCGATAAAGTATGTGTGGAATTTGAGCCTGCCACTCTCCCCATGGGACCGGGGTTTGAGGTTGTCATACCACTTTCATCCGAGCATGCTCCTCACCGGATAGAGACAGGGTTAAGAAGATTCGGCCAAAATGTGGACTTCCACAGGAATAAAAAAAACTAGAATTGGGGGGGGGGGGTGTTGAATAGTTTTTACCGTTTTTATACTTTTTTAAGAAATATTAGATTCGTATGCTTGATGTGAAATCAACACGACACACAATTATATGTAAGCAATAAACAATAAGTAAATGCAAGATATAAATGAAAAGAGCAAACCAAAGACACGGTGATTTATAGTGGTTCAGCACGAAGCTTTGATAACATCAAATAGTCATAATATTTTAGTGTCAATTTCCCCCTAATATGCTCATCATTTGTATTGTTTTACTTGGATATATACTCTTATTTCTTAATATTTCATTTCCAGGGCATAAATGAGCATAGGAACAAAGAGACACGGAATTGGAAGAATGTTAACGAAGTTATACAAGGATATGCTGACTAGTTGAAGGTTACGGCGTAGGCTCCACTCTCAACCTACGCCGTAACACTAGTTTACACTTGAAGACCAAAGTCAACGCAGCTAAAGGATACGACGTAACTCCATCGACTTGGTTACGCCGTAGATTTTCTATGACTTAGAAGAATTCAGAGGCCATGAAGGTTACGCCGTAACCCACTTATAAGGGTACGGCGTAGAAATGAAGAAATTCACTACGAGACTTCTACGGTCGTAATCCACTGTATAGGTTACGCAGTAGATTATTTATGGAGGATAAGATCGTCTGAGATACGCTGGTTACGGTGTAACCCCTACTTATGGTTACACCGTAACTGTGAAGAGCCTATAAATATAAGACCTAATTATGCATTTTCACCATCTCTTTTCCCCCCTTTCATAAGGGGCGATTAAGGCACCATCTCAAAGTATTTTCCAGCAGCAATCAACCACTTTCCAAGGGAGAATTCACTTGCAATCGTCGTCTTCATTAGTTCTACATCAAGTAATTTGTATCAAACAATATGTTCAATTCAATTCATGTTTTATTCATCGTTGTTGGTATAATTTACTGTATGTTTGGCTAATCATTTCATGTGTTAGTCTAGTTATGAAATTGTTATTGTCATGATTTAAGTTTTCATGCTTTTTTAATCGCATTTAGTTTATACTTTCTTTGCCTATTCGTGGACACCCTTGTCTCGGTAGTATTAAAGCTTGGTAGTACCTATAATGATATACAAAGTTCAACAACAATGTATATAAGTAGACACTAACAACTACAACACTTAGAAGCTTGGAGATTTTCTTGTGTTCTTCACTTGAAATCAAAGTGGTAATTTGTGGATCACTTGGAATGTGTTATATAGCAAGTGGAATGATTAAAGAGTGTGTATGAATAAGTATGATAGTATGTACAGGTGAAAATGTGTGAGAGAAGCATCAAAAAGATTGGTTGAAGTGAAATGGGAAGCCTCTTATTTATAGGTGAGGTTCTGTCCCGGATTTTGCCTTTGGCGGATCTGCTGATCCGTAAAATACGGATCCGTCCGTATGAATACGGATCCGCGGAGCGTCTGTAGACACTCCTTTGTATAGTGTGTTTTTCAAATGATTAATCAAAATCTTTTCAAATGATTTTGCTTCTAGAAGGCTTGGGGATTAAGTTTCCTAAATTATTTGTTTTTATTAAATTAATTATATATTTAATTATATGGTTAGTTTTAATTAATAAAAACATTTGTTTTAATTATGTTTAATAAACATTTATGCATTTTGGTTCTTTGATCATTCGATGGACTTTATAACGATATTATTCATACCTTAAGTGATTGTGGTCGGGATGTAAACTTACGACTAATAACTTGGTTACTTATATTTGTACATCGTACAATTTTATATTTGTCATTATCAAAACTTTGAGAGAACGTAGAATATAAATAACGTTTTTACGCGATATTTGTATTAACAATCTTCCCCTTTTTGATGATGGCAAAATATAAACTCATATATAGTAAAAATGTTAGTATGCAAGTTTTTAGTTGTGAGTTTACTTATTTTCTCCCATTTTTTGCCGAAACAAAAAGTGTAGAGAGGCATAGCGGAAACTAATTGGCGATGCAAATGCCCCCCCTCGCTTGGGGCACCAAGAAATCAAGCTATGGAGTCATGCTACAAAACAAAAGTTAGCGTAGAAGCACGAATATGACGATCACCACAACATCACAACCGAAAGTCAACCATAATCAACCATGATGCACAACAATAAATATGTCAAGCAATATATGAGAGCACGACGTGACAAGAGAACACACAAGCTAAGTGATGATGCCTTATTTATACATATTTTCGGGCACATTATTATATGTTTTATTATCATTTCTCATGAACTTTCGATACTTAATAGCATGAAATATGTGCAAGTTCACTTGAAGATAGTATGAGCAAGAGACGCAGAAGAACACAAGCATTTCTATCAAATAAGCTTGCTTCAAATAAATTCTATAAAACAATCTAAGTTATAAGAGAAGTGCGCCGGTTTTCATCTATTATACGCCGCACTTATCTAGACGGTCAAGAAAGTCAGAGTGTATTTATTCAATAAAGTGCGCTAGTTTTGAGTTATATGTGCGCTGCACTTCCTCTGCATTTATGAAACTTTGGCACCAAGAAATCACAAGGTGCGCCGCACTCACTATTGAAGTACGCCGTACTTCACATATTAGAAGGCTACATAAAGAGCGTTAGCTCAGTCATTTTAGCCCCCCACTCACTACCAGTCATCACTAACTTGTCTTAAGAATCATCAAAGTAATACCAGACGAATAACAACAAGGAAGCAGGGATAATTCGGATCAAATAAGGGTTTAGTATAGAATTTGGTTTATGAACTTTGGGTTGCTTGTGACACTTGTGTAATCCATTGATCCATCAGAATATGTATGTTACTCTTTAATTATTTCTGTAACCATGAACTCATTAGCCATGAGAGGCTAAACCTCTTGTGATTTCTTGGATGTGTAAATATAATAAAGTAATGTTTGGTTATGCTTTGATCTTAATCAATTTCATGTTTATGTTATGAACTATTGTACTTAAAGTCTCGCTATGTTTGTTTATCAATCCTGATTGTGTAAGCTTGTTGGTAAAGGTCGAAAGAGCGAATTTGTTCTATGCAATTCTAAAAGCTTGTCTATGTATTTTTAGCCTTTGGTTGGAGAAATCCGCTTAGGAAAATTGATAATAAACTAGATTCTAAGTATTGTATTAATCCTGTGAGAAATTACTTGGTTAATAAACATAAATTTTGAATTGAACTAATGATTTGCGAAATTGCTCTTTTGACGAAAATGGCTAAATTGCAAATTGTTGGCACTCTTGTTATCATCAAACTAAGGTTGTAGAAACGGTTGGGGGGGGGGGGTGAATACGTTTCCGTTTAAAACTTAAAAATTTTGTATCAAATATAGTTTAGATCAAGTTTCGCCATTATTAGTCCGGTTTATATTTCTTTTCTAAAAACATCCTTACGACAAATTGCCGATCAAGCTTGACGTAATATGTAAAGTGTCAAAACAAAGACAATCAACAATATAAGAATAAAAGTAAAGCGATAAGTAAGAAGGATACGTAAACTAACACGAGGATTTATAGTGGTTCGGTCACGAAGCTCCTCTTCGCCCTACTCCACTCCTCGAGTATCCAACTCGAGAGTTACTTCACTAGATAAACAAGCTCCATTATCGGCGGAGAAACCTTACACAACATAGCTTACACTTTATCCAGTACAAAGCTAAATACTGGGTCCTTCACACAAGGTAGAACCAAACCTTACACGAAGTCGCCTACACTTTATCCGGTACAAGGCTAGATACCGAGCTCTTCTACGAGGTAGAGCCAAACCTTCGTCGCCTACACTTTATCCGGCACAAGGCTAGATACCGGGTTCCATTACAAAGGAGGAACCACTACCCGATCAACACAATACATCATGAGGGACCAACGCCCTACTACACCAATCTACACAACACATCTATGACACCCGTTATGTTTTGTGGCCCAACATAACAAACCTTGTGTTTTATGGCACAAACACATAAACCATCTAATCTAGTTAGAGATACAAGAAGAAGATACAAGAGAAGATCCAAGACAATGTATCTAATGGATATGAATGACTAAACTAAATGAACTTCCTTTAATAGAAAGCCTTCAATGAAGATCACAAGTTCTCTAAGCTTGTTGTGATAGATCTTCATGTATGTATGGTTGTGGTGGATGAGGATGCAAGATCTCTAAGCTTGCTTTGGAGGATCACTTCAGTAGGTAAGAATGCAAGATCTCTAGACTTGCTTTGGAGGATCACTTCGGGAGTATGCTTACAACAAAATGAAAGTTAGAAGCATTATGATCATATGAGAAAGAAGGTGTTTTACATGTTTTCCTACTGATCTAAATGTGTTAGAAATGGTGGAGAGAAAGTTTGTGAAAGGTGTGATTGAATGATGAGAAATGGTTTGCTATTTATAGGCAAAAAGATGAAGTTGTTTACTGTTCACCCGGATCCCTTTGAAAGGGATCCGGCCCTTGTAAACCAAGGGATCCGGCGACGCTCCTCTTTATTTGGGTTATGGGTCAGGGGTAATGGGTCATGGGTTATGGGTTATGGTCCATGGGTCATGTGATGTCATGCATGATGTCAAAGACATCTTGGGTCTTGGGTTATGGACTTTGGGTCATGGTTTATGGACTTTGGGTCATGGGTTTTACCCATTGTGATGTCATGCATGATGTAATGCACATTAATGCACATGGGTCATGGGTCATGGGTTTTGGGTTATGGATAGTCCAAGCCATTTTACTAGTATATTACATTTAACTAGTTAATTCTAAAGAATGTATTTTATGAAAATGTAAGTAATAAATATTACTTATAAGTGTTTCATAAAAATGGTTTTGGTTTTATATAAACTATTTTACTAGATGTGTTAAATGGTTTATTCGGGTTTTCATCATAATGCAACATAACAAACATGTACGAACATGTGTTGTATTATACAAGGACTTGAGACGTCGAGAGTTGTTGAAAGTATGTTGAGACAAAATATGATTACGAGTAACTTGTACATTTTACGTTATGTATTACAAGTTACATGGTTTGTCATCAATCAAAACAAACGAGACTGTATAGATTAAATATCGTAATATTTGCACTAACAATCTCCCCCTTTTTGATGATGACAAAATATATGTAAACATAATAGATAGGTAAAATGTTAAAGTTACTTGTGTCCGTACTTCCTTTACATTACCTTCTTCGTTTACACTCTTCTCCCCCTTTTGTCGAAACAAAAAGGGTGTGTCTTTGGACTTAGACTTTACTTCTCCCAAGAATGGCGAGCTTGCATCATCCCTAGTGAAGTTAAATTGAAAGCCCCTTATTGCTCCCCTAAGTCTAGCAACACTTTTCTTGAAGCTTGGAAGACTTGTATGAAAGAATCGTATGAAAGAATCGGGATATCGTCTTGTAAGAAGAACCTTGAGAAACACAAGAGAAAGAAAGCTACAAAAAAAAACTGTAAGAATGATCCTTGGATCTGAGGTTAGAGAGAAATAAGAATAATAGAGATTGGAGGAAATGAGAAGAGTTAGAATGAGATGAGATAAGAAGAGAAAAAGAAAGTGAAGAAATGCAAGTTTGCTCCCCCTTGACGAGTGCTCCCCCTTGATGAGGGCGTCAAGTAATTAGGGAGACGATATCATTGCAAAATGTGCAATGATTATGCTTTGACGAAAGCTCCCCCTTGTTGAGGGCGTTTAAGTACTCCAAGTGTGTTTTTGATAACCTACAAAACAAGAATTAGTGCAAAACTATATTCGTCCTTGGACGAGTAGATCATATGATGCACTCTATAGATGCTTGACGGAAGCTCCCCCTTGCTCGAGGGCGTCAAGAAGAACCTACAAAGAAAATATTAGTGTCAAAAAGAAAATAATCCTACTTCTTGCATCATCGTGGTTGGTTTAGAGGTTGTAAGGTTGTTCAAGGTAAAAAGAATGTATTTGGGAATGAGACACATTTCATTACGAAATTCACTTGGATTTTGACAACATAGATGTTTGTGAAAATGGTTCAATGACCATGGATTGTAGTGGTAGTGAGACACTAGTAGGATGTGGTTGACACAAGTAGGTTGTGGTTGAGGATTGTTAGTTCTCAGAGGTAAATCTTCTAGAGAGTTCAAGAAAGGATGAGGTGAGGTGAAGGATGAGGTGTAATAGAAGAGAGAAGTCAAGGTTCAAGAGGTGAAACTCGTGTAGGTTGTGTAGATATGGGAGTGTTTTGGGGTGTAGGTTTAGAAGAAGTTGGTAATAACTTAATGAACCTGAAGTGGATCTTTTATTGAACTCAGATATTGACCATCTGGTGAAACATAAGCAACATAATTCAACATATTTTCTCTAGGTATCCTTAGATTATCAAACCAAATTCGGCCATTGTCAACACCATTTAATCCAATTTTATGACCACAATATGCAATACGAACATTTGGACATATGTTTCCATTTTGTTCTCTAATTTGGGCTATAAATGCATGCACTCCTTGATTCACACCATTGATTTCGAGCTGTGAAAAAACGACTGTGTGCGTAGCATGCTAAAACCTTAAGATTAAAATGATTAGCTTGCTAATTGAGCTAATAAAATCAAATTTGACTGAATATATGACTAATATCTTACTTTAGCTGCACCTCCAATCCAATACTTTTAAGTAGATTCACAAGGAGTGTCGATGACAAATTCCTGAGTGTTTGCATCATATCTAGTCATTGTTTCAATGCCAAGGACCCAATAAAAAAACAAAAATAAAATTAACTAAAGCAACATTATATTACATGCACATGGTATATATGCTCATTTAGGACATGTATTATGAGATACTTCCTTTGTGGATAATCAAAAAATGTTTTCTTTTGTTTTAGCTGTTTTTTAATTTCTAGAAGACATCTTAAATATGACATGTATTATGAGATACTTCCGTTGTGGATAATCAAAAAATGTTTTCTTTTTGTTTTAGCTGTTTTTTAATTTCTAGAAGACTTCTTAATTCTTTTAATATATACTCCAGTGAACTTTCACCTACATGCATAATGTTATAAAAATTGAGAGCTAATTCTCAAAAGAGGACAAAAATGTAACTTTTTTTTAAAAAAAAGTACAAAAATAATACTCATTCCCTAAATGGTCATGTGCGAATGTGCGACTCCACTAATTTGTTGACACGTGTCAAGACAAAAAGTACAACATCAATCATTTATTAGCCCATACAGATGTGCGAACGACGGTGTACGAATTCTGGCTAATGTGCGAACTAAGCCCACAAACATATACATATCCATATCCACAGATCCAAACACCACCACCATCCACCACACCATCAAAACACCACCACCATCCACCACACCATCGACACCACCATTCAAACACCACCATCCAAACACCACCACCACCATCCACCACACCATCGACATCACCGTCCAAACACCACCATCGACACCACCATCCACCACATAATCCAACTCAATTTATAGGCTTAAAATATTCAAAATCTTGTAATCGCACAAAATCTTCGAGTTCAAACGAGCCTAGCTTGTTTAGGCCAAATTTATTTAAACCATTTATTCCAAATTTATTTATCATTAAACCTTCAAACCCGAAAGAGGGCTATTCGATTTCAACTGTCTGAAACCATAGAACACAACATATGGTTGTGATGGTGCGTTGCAGATTTAGTGGTGGCAGGCAGCCGGAATGGTGACAACAGGCGGCGACGGTGATGTGCTTGGTTATGAAAAAACTATTGACGATGGGAATGGTGATGGTGATGATGGTTTGTGGATATTTTTTATTAAGAAACGATTGAAGTTGGGGATGTCAATAGTCTTGGTTGATGTATTTGTTGGTTTGTATAAACTGAATAAAAGAATTGTGGATTTGGCTTGAACAAAAAATAAATCAAGAAATGAGCCTGTAAATTGAGTTGTGTGTTTCTAATTTGATGAGGTAACAAGATAAATCTTATGGTTGAAGATTTAGTGCGATTACAAGATCTGGTGTGGTGTGGTGGATGGTGGTGGTGTTTGGATGGTGGTGTCGATGGTGGTGTTTGGATGGTGGTGTCGATGGTGTGGTGGATGGTGGTGGTTTTGGATGGTGTGGTGGATGGTGGTTGTAACACCCCCAACTCGAAATATGGCAGCGGAACTGAGCTTGGAGTGCTACGTGAGGGGTAAGATAGTCACAATCACAGAATACAAAATTTAATGTTTAGAGTCTAAAAGACTCATATCACAAGTAGCAGCGGAAAAAAAAGATAGTTTGCAGCGGAAAATAAAGATAGTTTGCAGCGTAATAAAAGACACAGTTTTAAAATACTATTAGAATGATCAAGATAGTAAGGGTAAAAAGTATAGCCCAAAGATAGCCATCCTCAACCTTTAGCCACTCTTGGTGCTCACTTCATGCATCAATTACCTGAGATAAACATGCTAAAAAGTCAACACAAAGGTTGAGTGTAATCCATATGTTTAGTAAATAATAGTTGAGCACAAAATTTTAAGTCTGGAAGATATAAGTAACAAATACAAATATCGGGTAAGCGTCACATAATCATTCATTCTCTTTATTTTGATTGCTAAGCTCATGACACACAAAGCGTTAACCAGCACCAGTAACCCTGGCGTAAGTCGACAGTAACCGCGGAATTTCATAACATAATAGTTGCCCCCAAAGCTAGGTATTTTGCCAGATACCTAGTTAACTCAATTGTAGTAAATCACATGCTGACCGACCTTAGTCAATATGGCGGGATGGTCAAATCCTATAGGCCTATAAACTACAATCGCGCTCACTCGCAAGTGATTAATGGTTCATGATCGAGGGACTTGCTTTTGGCAAGGAAGGTAGTTAACATTTATCGTGTCAGTCAGGAATAGCATACCAATAAACAATTGTGCTCATAAAAATAAGTAAGTAGCATGTATCTCCCCCATGGGTTTATAAACAATTTAAAAATAAAAGTGGGGCCATTAATCACACTTTAGTAGCAGAGAAATGAAATATCACAATATGATCAAATGGGATAGCACGGCAAGTAAACTTCAGCACAACCTAATATCTGAAGAATATGTCGCAACAATAACCTTAAAGTGATTTGTAAAACAATACTCGTATTTGAAATGAAAATGTTTTATTTCAATGGCGTTTGAGTTAAATAAAGTTTAAGACTCGTGTGGATACGAGATGTTAAAATAATAAAAGTCGGCAAACACGAACGGATACGAAGAAAGAATAACGAAGAGAAAAGAGGAATTAAAATTAAGAAAAGAATAATAAAGAAAGATAAACAGAAAACATTAATAGATTGTTTCGGTGTTTTACCCTTTTCCCAAATAATTGATGAAACATCGTAATTTTGGAAGAAATTATATAAGTATCGAAAAGGTTTTTAGGTTATTTGAGTAATCGTAAATGATTAAATTATAAAGAGGTTTTATCGAAATTTGGGCATGAAGCGCCCATTTATAAAACATTTCCATGTAGTTACGACTTTTGAATACAAGTTTTATTACCTCATTTTACAAATTAAATATAATTAATTGGACACTATCATTTGTGTATATATAGGTTATTAGTTTATCGACTATTTTGTTTAGGTTTTAAAAATTAATTAACCGAAACACCATATTGAATAATGAATAATTAAATAAATGATAAAAATAGTTAAATAAAAGATATAACGACCCAAGTGTATTGGGCTTCGGCCCAATACTCAACTCACACTTATTGGGCTTTCATTGGGCTTTCGGGCCCAAGTTATTACCACTTAACCTTTTAGGACTCATCCGAGTCCAAACCGACTCGATGCTAACCCGAGGTTTTCAAACCTCGAGTCTTACACGGTCGCGACTAGACTCATTCCAACTAGTCATGGCCCTTTTGGGTCACGGCTTATACCACATCAAATCAATAAAACCAATCACAAACCAAGTCCAAATCCAAACATAACAAGACCATCAAGGCTATGCCGTGACTCATTTGAGTCACGGCTTGAGCCAAGGGCTCTCAGATTTACAACAACACCAATCCAAATCCAAAAATTCCAAATCTATACACGGCACAACCATGAGGCCTCGCCGTGACTCTTTTGAGTCACGGTTCGAACCCAACTCGAGCCAAAGGCTCTTGGTTTCAATCACAATCGATCCAACCAGTACGCAACCCAAATCCAAAACCGAATACAACAAATTCCAAATCAAAAATCTAACAATCCAAATCTATACTCAAATCGAATCAATATTGCCTCAACTATTCTAACCCTAATCCAATCGCAACGCAACCATAATCAACCAAAATCCAAACACAATACAACAAATTAAATAAATTACAACCAAATCAAATAAAATATAACATAATTAAAACTGCCTAAATCCTAACCCTAATCCTAACACACGCCGTGACTCACTGAGTCCCAGTCAAAGTGTCATACGAGCCTTGGGAGCTCCTCGGCTTCAACCACCAGGACCATTCAAGAACATAAACTCCAAATCCAATGCTACAACAATAAATAATAAATTAGATATAAAGTAAATAAATAAAAATAAACAACTCACCCGCGAGTTGACTCGGTGAGGCACCCTGACTCGGACTGAGTCGAGGATTTCACGGCTAAAATACGTTAGATCCTGATGTGGTGTTTATTGCTCTAATTCTTTTATATCCACGGCAGCGGCGCCAAAGACTTGGTGCGCGCGTAATGTGTCGTTGTGGTTTTAGCAGTATTAATGCCTACTCAAGTTTTAAATTTATATTTAGCCGACTTATCAATAAAACACACACTTTAACGAGCAGTGTACCCGGTCAGTATGAATATAATGGTAAGTAGAGTGTCGATCACTAAGAGTGGAACGTATTATCTAGTTATTCTAATCAGTATTTTAATATCCTAGGTTAGCTATACAACCTAATCTAACGCAAGGGGGTTCAGCCTGAGAGACTGGCACGGTTTGGTTATGATTAAATATAAACTAAACTAATGAGCACGAATCAGCGATTAGCACACACGTACACAGATAGATACTTGAGACAATAAGAAGACCTGTCCTGATAATTAAGTAGCTTGTCACTTATTTTATTGCTAGTTTTATATGAAGTGTATATAATTAACCCTTTCTCGTTGGCTCTAATCTTATCGGCGAGTAAACCCTTAATGATCACTTATGTCTATCCCACTATCCTAGAATATTGAGCATTTGTGATGCCCAAGTTTCGTATACGCTAGAATAGAAAGGCGAGGAAGGGGCATGGCGACCCAAGCAATGCTCAGCTAGACACAGAGGTTATCAATGCACTAATAAAAGTCACCAAAGACATCAACATATAAACTTTAATTAATGGGAAAGTAATTTTAAGGGGTGCCCATGATTTTCCGCAGTCACATGGAATCGGCCCATCAATCCTGATGAATTAAAGTGTACTAATACAATAAAACAAAACTACTTAATGAATTGAATACATGCAGGACCTACTTACAGCTCTTGTATCTTCGTTCAGGGTGTGTCTTGTGCTGCTAATTCGTCTGAATTCGGCTTTTAGGGTTTCTTCGGTCTTCGAAAGCTTAGTCTGTAGGATCTAGGATACCGAAATTCGTCTGGCCTTGGGGTATTTATAGTTTCTGTCTGAGGGTTAGATGCGGCGCATAGGATAAGTAGATGCGGCGCATTGACTTAACTTCGCGTGGGGTCCAAGATTAATATATTCAGGAATATTCGTACACCGCCTTAAGATGCGGCGTAACTCCATTTCTCTATGCGGCGCATGTCCTTTGCCGTCTTGGATTGTAACTTGTGAAATCTTGATAGTGATGCGCCGTATGTAAGAAGTATGTTGCGGCGTATCTGGAGCAGAATGATCTTGATCTTGTACATTTCAGTAGACTCTTAACATCTTGCTTGTTTTGCTCCATAATTAGTCCAAAATCGCCAAGTTTCATATAATACTTGTTTTTACCTGAGAATTACAAAAGTAAACATTAACGTATCGATTCTCACAGATAATATAATAAAACAAGTCAAATAAATAGGACAAATGATGATAATAAAATGTACTTATTTGAGTTCATCAAATATCCCCCCACTTGAACTTTACTTGTCCCCAAGTAAACCTTAGAATAAATCTTATGAAAATGTATCCTAAAAAATATTAGGATTTATTTTTATATTTAAGCATGTATTCGTTTTGTCATAATTGCACAACCAAACACCTAACGAATTAGAAATAAAATAAAATATTTTGATAAAAGCAAATCTAATCGTTTAACTGTCCAGTCGTGACGAATATCCTATCATAAGCTTGGCAAGTATACGCATCTCCCCCACTAAAGCCAAGGAATAACAAGTCTAAAGCGGTAAAAAGGGTTTGTTGGTTAAGGGTTAATCATCCTTCTTAATCTCTGTCGATCTCATATTCCAGAAAAGGCGACAAAATCACAAATACATGATCGAATCCACGACCACGATACTTGCAATTGCTCAAATCCTTAACTCGAATAGGCTAAAGATAGGACCAAGTAATTTTTACCAATAATATTATATCAAAAAGGGCGACAAAATCATAAATACATAGCCGAATCCACGACTACGATACTTAAGATTGCTCAAATCCCTAATCTCAATAAATCAAAGGTTTGGATAAAGAATGATATAGGGTATGGATAATATTTGGGATACAAATTGGTGTAAAATGAAAAATAAACAAAACAGATAAATTAAAATCCTAAGTGTGGTAAATTACTTTCCCAACCATCCCATGAATAAGACTCATATCATTGAATAACTCACGTTTTAACACTTGAAACACACGCTTTAGGTAGACACGAATTATACTCAAAAGATCTCAATCAAAGAATAATCCTAGTTGGCGTTCCCATAACGACCAACTCTCATTCAATCCATAAATATAATATATAACAAATAGTGGTGATATCGCCCACTTAATATAAAACTTTACATAAGTTGGTTAAAATAAACATCCAACTTTTTCTTTTCTAATTTTTATTTATTTATTTATTTATTTATTTATTTTTTATTTTTTATTTTTTACATCAACATATATGTGTAAAATTTCACAACTTTTCTATCACTATCTTTCCGGATAATTTTTCCATACTCTTCATACTTTCAGAAATAACTGTAATAGCGAAAGTAGTAAACACACGAAAAATAAACTCAAAGTTATACAATATTTACTTTCATACCAATTGCATTGTGCAATATCCCAACCTAACCAAAGATAATGAATTACGCACACGAACACAGGTAATGTAAGGAAACACACTTTGCCTAAAGCAATTAACCAACCACGGATTTTAATCTACAGGGTAGGCTAAGGTGTAAGGGTGTATCGAAACATTATAACAAAGGTGTAAGAAACGAAAGGAATGGCTCTGAGGGTTTTTCTAGGGGTATCTTACTCTAAATGTGAGAGTAACAAAGGGTTTATACGGGGGTTAACTAACCAGTGTAGTTAGTTAATATCACATAACATATAAAGGCTATTTGGGTGTAATCCTAGAAATTTACCAATTTAGACAAGTCATTCCAATTATATAGATAATACTTATTATGGTGGTCTCGAATAGTATACTAGCCAAGTTCTAAAGTTTACAAGTCACCGGCACACTCATAGATTTGTGAATTTTGAAAAGTTCACAATTTTTGGAAATAATGTTATGTGTGCAGCTATGCAACTTAGATTAAACAAAAACATGCGAAAAAAATTTAAATTTTGATATATTAAGCGCATTTTAAGCATATTTTGAAAAAGTTTAGGACAAGTAAGTGTTCTAATTCTCCAATCCCCCCACTTAAGTTAAACAACGTCCTCGTTGTTTGTGTCAAAGGTTAAAAAGATGGAAAATAAAAGAATTAGAACAGAAAAACTCCCCTGAGATTTGCTCGGTATGATCCTTCATTATTCGTATAAGAGCAAAAATCAACTTTCTTGTGGATAATAACGTTTAAGCTTCATAGATGATGTATCCACAGAAATGCAGGAATCTATAATACCATTAAGACTTTAACACACCTGAGTTAAGAAGGTTCAAACTTGCATAATACATTAGTAGTTTGTAAAAATAAAACTAAAAAAATTAAAATGAAAATCATCAGGTCAGTCGATACGCCGTATCTTATGGAAGAAGATACGCCGTATCGAGCCTGGAATAAATACGAATCAGAATAAAAGATGCGTCGCATCCTTAACCAGGGATGCGCCGCATTAAAATACTGACAGAAAGTTTTAAAGTCAAAAATAAAAATGCAGAAAATTAAATAAGATATGACCATTGCAGGCGATGCGTCGCATCTTAGGATGGAGATGCGCCGTATCTTCTACAGGTCTGACAGACTCGACACAGAAAAGAAAAGTAAAAATTTTCCGGGTTGTCTCCCGGTCAGCACTTGTCTTTATTCCAGAGTCTTCAAGTTAGACTCACGTTCAGCTCCTTAATTAGTTCTTGTTACATGCCATCCTTCTTCTTTCATCCGAAAGATGTTCCCGTATAGCTCCGCAACATTTTCTTCCGCTCGACTTAATCTAATATATTTTTTTGTCTTCGTCGCAACATATTCCTCATCAGGTCCCAAAGAGTATTTGATGACTTTAATTTTTTCAGAAATTATCATGGGTGGGTTATTATAAGTTATCCCAAGTAGTTGACATTTTCTCTTGATGAATTCTTCTTCGTCTTTATCAACAAACTTGAAATAAGGATCCTTATTCAAATAGTCATCAAGTTCATCAATCAATTCTCCTTGCGACTCATAGTTATTATCATAGGGATCATAATTAACCACGTTAAAGGATTGATAATAATCTTGAATCTCATCCCACTCTCTTTTCAATTCCCATTGCAAGCGTCGACTAAGCTTTGTGTAATCATCAAATTGTCCATGCACCCATTCCCAGAAAGTAGTGTCCGATGCTCCCTTAAGTTCTTTTAAGTAGTTGATTCTACCTTTTTCTTGCAAAGCCTCTGCTTTACGTGGGCAGTCTTCAACTTTTTCATACCAATCATCGTCTTCAAAGTATACATCGTTTCCAACCCGTTTCATACCAATTATACTTCCCCCATTGCAGGTTCCATCATTCTTCCAATCACAGGTTGGCCATTCACTACTTCCATCCTTGAAATGGAAAGGTTTACAAGTGTGATTAATATGCTCAAATTCCCATGGTTTATCCCAAACCCATGGTATTTGGTCATTCCATTCGTAGTACCAGGTGTTTTTGAACTCATCATAAGTTTTGAACCCCGGTAGATCTTCAATTAGCACATCAGCGTCGACTTGAAGAAGGTAATTAAATTCTTTGAACTGTTCGCACAAGGGTGTCTCATAATTGAACACATCAATGTCTATGCTGAATAATTCTTCAATGCCTTCCTCGATCGTTGAATCGTCATGTGATGTTCCATTGTTGCTTTCTACTTCCTCATCTTCCCCTCTCATCCAATATACCCATAACACATCTTTAGTAGCACGGTCCATGATCTTATGGTTATTGAACTTACTAGCTAACCAATTTGAAAAATCAACATTGTTAGGATCGTGGTTAAAGTCAAAGCTAGTGTTACCAATCATGTTCCTTCTTATCTCCATGAACTCATTAAATTGTTCTTTAAAACTTCGTGTCAACCATGAGGTCACAATCCGTTTGACTTCATTCATAGGAGCAAATTTGGGATTGCCGTATTTAAGTTCAAGCCACTCTTCTAAAGAGATATCCATCAACCTTACCAACTTTCCATGAAATAGTATCTCCGATTCAGCATACATTCTTTCGTTATCCAGATAGCTTTTATCTAATCCCCAATACTGTTCGGAATAAGGCATATAAGAAGTTTGTAAAGGTTGGACTTCATAGCTTTTGTTGCTCGATTTGTTGACTGCATTTGCTGAGTTCATGTATTCAATTTGGAATTTCCCATCTTTTTCTTCGATAGTAGTCCAAGTTAATCCTTTAGATTCAATGATGGGCCATAAGAGTAACAATTCATCTTCAGTGTAGCTCATTAGTAAATCATAAGAGAATATTCCATCTTCAATATTGCATAAGCGTTTGAATTCCTTATAAGTAGCTTCAAGAGGGGTCTCCCAAGAGAATAAATCGGCATCAATCATGAGCACATTGAAGTTGACATCTTCTAAAACATCCACTGAGTAGCAGGGCAGGTTGGTTTGAGATAGTAAAGCATCGATCGTAGGTAAGTTGCAAGTAATAGCATTGAGACCTTCGAATGAATCCGAAAGCAAGAGTTCCTTTTCCAATTCTGAGCTTTTAGTAATGCTTAATGCTGGGAACTTGCTCAAGCTAACTTCATAGTTATCACACTCCTCATCACTTTCCAGTATTAACGGCTTTTTGGTGCGGGACTTTTCATTGTGCTTATCATCCATAAGTTCCTTAGCAAGATATCCGTTCACTGACATGTCTTCCATAGCAAAACCTGTCATCATAGGTAAAATCGTCAGTAGGATTTGCTCGCTAGAAGAGAAATTAATGAATTTAGAAACGGATATAAAAATAATTGATATTTGCAGATGATGCGCCGTATCCAGAAAGTTGGATACGCCGTATCTTATATCGTTAAAATTTAATTAGACCTTTATTCAGAAAATAGATACGCCGCTTAGAATTTTAGAATGCGCCGTATCCAGTTTAATTATTAAAAATCTATTATATTTATTAAAATTAAATGCGTCGTATTAACAAAAGTTAATGCGCCGTATTTTCGTTACGTTTCAAAATACAAGATTTTTGATTCAGAAGATGCGCCGTATCGATAGAGATCGATGCGTCGTATCTGTTTAATAATTCGAAAACTGTTTTTAATTTAAATCGAAAATACGCTGTATCTGTGAAACCAGATGCGTCGTATGGCGTTAGGGTTTAGAAAAATTTCTTATTAAAAACACAATACGCCGTATCTTGGGGAAAGATGCGTCGTACTCGAATTTATTAAACGCGTTGTATTTTATAAAAATTAAACGCAATACGCCGTATCTGTGAAAACAGATGCGCCGTATCATTTGTATCAGCTCAGTACAACGATAGCAGAATGCAGAAAAATACAGAAAAACAAAAAAACTAAAATAAAAATAAACAAAAAGAAACAAAAATTAAAGACAATAAAAACACACAAAAACAGAAAATATACAAATAATACAATGAATGCAATTTATCTATTATATAACAGGGTTAGTGGTTAGAATCTAAAAATTAAAAAGAAAACCTAATTAAAATACTAATCAAATTAACAGATAATAACAATTCACTCCCCGGCAACGGCGCCAAAAACTTGATGTGGTGTTTATTGCTCTAATTCTTTTATATCCACGGCAGCGGCGCCAAAGACTTGGTGCGCGCGTGATGTGTCGTTGTGGTTTTAGCAGTATTAATGCCTACTTAAGTTTTAAATTTATATTTAGCCGACTTATCAATAAAACACACACTTTAACGAGCAGTGTACCCGGTCAGTATGAATATAATGGTAAGTAGAGTGTCGATCACTAAGAGTGGAACGTATTATCTAGTTATTCTAATCAGTATTTTAATATCCTAGGTTAGCTATACAACCTAATCTAACGCAAGGGGGTTCAGCCTGAGAGACTGGCACGGTTTGGTTATGATTAAATATAAACTAAACTAATGAGCACGAATCAGCGATTAGCACACACGTACACAGATAGATACTTGAGACAATAAGAAGACCTGTCCTGATAATTAAGTAGCTTGTCACTTGTTTTATTGCTAGTTTTATATGAAGTGTATATAATTAACCCTTTCTCGTTGGCTCTAATCTTATCGACGAGTAAACCCTTAATGATCACTTATGTCTATCCCACTATCCTAGAATATTGAGCATTTGTGATGCCCACGTTTCGTATACACTAGAATAGAAAGGCGAGGAAGAGGCATGGCAACCCAAGCAATGCTCAGCTAGACACAGAGGTTATCAATGCACTAATAAAAGTCACCAAAGACATCAACATATAAACTTTAATTAATGGGAAAGCAATTTTAAGGGGTGCCCATGATTTTCCGCAGTCACATGGAATCGGCCCATCAATCCTGATGAATTAAAGTGTACTAATACAATAAAACAAAACTACTTAATGAATTGAATACATGCAGGACCTACTTACAGCTCTTGTATCTTCGTTCAGGGTGTGTCTTGTGCTGCTAATTCGTCTGAATTCGGCTTTTAGGGTTTCTTCGGTCTTCGTCTGGCCTTGGGGTATTTATAGTTTCTGTCTGAGGGTTAGATGCGGCGCATAGGATAAGTAGATGCGGCGCATTGACTTAACTTCGCGTGGGGTCCAAGATTAATATATTCAGGAATATTCGTACACCGCCTTAAGATGCGGCGTAACTCCATTTCTCTATGCGGCGCATGTCCTTTGCCGTCTTGGATTGTAACTTGTGAAATCTTGATAGTGATGCGCCGTATGTAAGAAGTATGTTGCGGCGTATCTGGAGCAGAATGATCTTGATCTTGTACATTTCAGTAGACTCTTAACATCTTGCTTGTTTTGCTCCATAATTAGTCCAAAATCGCCAAATTTCATATAATACTTGTTTTTACCTGAGAATTACAAAAGTAAACATTAACGTATCGATTCTCACAGATAATATAATAAAACAAGTCAAATAAATAGGACAAATGATGATAATAAAATGTACTTATTTGAGTTCATCAGATCCACACGTTTTTGGTTTAGATCGAAAGGTTTTAGCACGTTTTATTTAATAAAAATGGTATATAAAAATTAGGGTTTGAATAAAAACGATGCAAAAGAAATATCTAGGGCGCGTGGGTTACCTATTTGAAAGAGGAAGAGGGGGAAAAGTCTCGGCGAGGTGGTGGTGGTTGACCGTGGCGGCGGTTGTTGTGCTAGATGGCTCGGATTGAGCTTAAACTTTCCAGAAAAGACGAGGACCTCGAGATCTATTGATTGAGGTAGGTTGGGGTTTCGCCGAAAAATTTTATGGCGACGTTGGTTGCCGGCGGTGACGGTGGTCGCCGGAGTTGTGGCCGGAAGGGGTGGGAGGTGAGAGAGTAATATGTGAGTGTGTGTGTGTGCTATGAGTAAAATATAAAAATTTTGGCCTTTTATACCCATGCATGGGTTAAACCTGTACAAATGAAAGTTTAGGGGGCGCGGGGTAACTTTTCGGGCGGGGGTATAAACTATCAAATGAGTAATACTTTTGCCTTAAACACTGTGGGACTCATTCGAGGTACCAAATGAACTCGAAAAATTATGAAACTTGCGCCATTGTTCCCGAAATAATTTTTCTGATAAAAACGAGTATAAATATGCATAACTTTCCCGAAATCAATTTATTTGGCAAATTCGATTCGTTTCGCGTTTTCTAGGTTGTGCTGACATAATAAGGGACTATGGTTCACGTTTCTCAAGATATATCGCGTTTCTCAAGTTCAAATAAATTCAGAAAATGTTCAAATGCTAAGGTGATGCAAAAATAAATATTTGGCTAGTAAAAATAGTTTGGAAAATTACCGAGTGTTATAGCACATACATCATATTGGGAAATCCGTCCCGGATTTCAGTTTAACTTATCAGTTCCGGTTTCAAAGAGGTGAGGGTACTTGCGTTTGAACTAGTCCTCGCGTTCCCAGGTAAATTTGGGTCCTCTCTTGGAATTCCAGTGAACTTTCACAAGGGGAATTTGGCTCCTCTTTAGTCGTTTGATCTCACGCTCCATAATTTATATGGGCTCTTCAATAAAGTTCAATTGCTCATCAACTTGTATCTCATCAAGTGGGATTACGGCTGTCTCATCGGATAAACACTTCTTCAAATTTGACACGTGGAAGGTGGGGTGTACTCTGCTAAGCTCAGGAGGCAATTCCAGCCTATAGGCTACAGGACCAGCCCTGTTTAGAATCTTGAACGGTCCAATGTATCTCGGGTTCAGCTTTCCTCATTTGCCAAACCGTATCAAGCATTTCCACGGTGAGACTTTTAGCATAACTTTATCTCTGACCTGAAACTCTAGCGGTTTACGTCTCACATCCGCGTAACTCTTCTGACGATCTCTCGCGATTTTCAATCGGTTCTTAATCTGCACAATCTTTTCTGTAGTCTCACAGACAATATCCGGCCTAATGAGCTGAGCTTCTCCTACCTCAGCCCAACAGATGGGTGATCAGCATTTTTGACCATACAATGCCTCAAACGGTGCAACCTTAATGCTTACATGGTAACTGTTGTTGTACGAAAACTCAATCAAAGGCTAATGAGTATCCCAACCATTTCCAAAATCAATTACACAGGCTCGGAGCATATCTTCCAAATTCTGAATCGTCCTTTCACTCTGGCCATCCGTTTGTGGGTGATAGGCAGTATTCATGTCGAGGTTCATGTCAAAGGCATCTTGAAGCGATTGCCAAAAGTTAGAAGTGAATCTGCTATCTTTGTCAGAGATGATAGATATTGGGGCTCCATGCCTCGATACTATTTTCTTCACATAAAGTCTTGTTAACTTATCCATGCTGTATTTCTCTTTGATGGGTAGAAAATGTGTTGATTTTGTTAATCGATCGACTATAACCAAGATAGTGTCGAAACGAGTTGTAGTCCTTGGAAGTTTGGTGACGAATTCCATAGTAATCCGTTCCCATTTCCATTCAGGAAACTCAGGCTGTTGCAGAAGACCAGACGGTTTTTGATGTTCGAACTTAATTTCGCGTACGTCAAACATCTGCGAACATAATCGGCAACTTCGGCCTTTATGTTCGGCCACCAATATAACTCCTTGAGGTCGTGATACATTTTGTCAGATCCTGGGTGTATAGAGTACTTCGACTTATGAGACTCGTGCATGATTAAGTCTCGCAGTCCTCCATAACGCGGCACCCAACTTCTTCCTTTAAAACACAAGGTTCCATCTGAACGCTTCTCAAACTTCTTTTGTATCATCCCATAAAGATTCTCACTCTTGAGCATGGAGAATTTGAGCGGGAAGATTTGATTTGATGGTCATAACCAAAGCTCGAACTCATAGCGGCTTTGATGAAGCGAAAAGTGTACCGCTTTTAGGGGGTCATTTAAGCCCTAAATCGTATTTATTTGATCAAATATTGCCCTAAATCGTTCCTTTTGTCATTTTAGGTACTTTGGAGAGGAAATCTGGAAAAGGAAGCATTTTGGACGTTTTTGGAGCATAAAAGTGAAGAAAACGACAAAGTCTCAAAATCGGCTGGAAAAGTACCTTTGACGGCGTCAAGGATTGCTCCTGACGGCGTCATGGCTTGGCAAAAGAGGTGGATTTGAAAAATACACATGATAAGCCAGGAAGATTTACAAAGGAATTCTGACGGCGTCACCCTTTAAGATGATCAAGGCCATCACGGTTTAAGTTAAAGAGAGACGGCGTCAAGCCCATTTTTGACGGCGTCAACCTTTGATAAGCCAGAGCGGATTTTGGAGCACTAAAGAGGGACGGCGTCAGGAAGGCCATCCGGGAACCCTAGACACGGCGAGGTGACGGCGTCAAGTCCTATAACGTGACGCCGTCAGCCACTAAACTCTATATATAGTTTTGCAATTTTTTGTCATTAGTGTGCAACTTTGTGAGGAGAAACCCTAAGACGAATTTCTGCCATTTTTAAGGGTTTTCATACCCTTGGATCTCCCATGTTTAATTGAAGATAAGTAATCATTTAATCAATCAATATGTATGTGTTGTTTGATTATATCTTGTTCTTGTCTTTTAATTAACATGCTAGGCTAGATTTATCTTGTGTTTGCTTAGATCTAATGAAACCTAACTATTGATTATTAGTTGTTAGTGTGTTATTAATTGTATTGGATGATTGTTTATCGATGTTAGGCTTAAGAAAACTGGCTAACCTCCTATACGGTAACTTGCTTGAACGTCTTAAGAAACATGAACCAATGCGTACTAGGTTTTTATGGTTGTATTTAATGCATGAGCGAA
Organism: Artemisia tridentata subsp. tridentata; assembly: GCA_021014915.2. Lineage (NCBI taxonomy): Eukaryota > Viridiplantae > Streptophyta > Magnoliopsida > Asterales > Asteraceae > Artemisia > Artemisia tridentata. The sequence goes on along the minus strand of CP139507.1, from coordinate 101,354,848 downwards.
TTCTAGTGATCCCATGTTAGGAGCTTCTTAGCCGGCTCGACATAGGAGTGAAGTAGGAGCTTGAAGAGTTGGGGAAGTACGTACGCCACCCCACGATTGGTATTAAGGAATACACCCGTCATCCACGCAATTAATACACACTAATCAACCGGTAAAAGATAGTTAGGGAGTAAGGAAATCTAAGTAAACACATTTCTCTCCATATAAGTTTCACAACCTTTTCATTTTCAGTTATTTTATTTTATTTGCATTTGTAGTTATTTGGGTTAGTTGACTAGCAACTAATTCCGCCCACTCCTTCAAACCCGAGATTTTACTTGCTTTCATAAAAAAATATAAAAATACAAAAAGAATCTTCCCTCACCCTTAGACCTATTAGAGTAGTTTTTCAATCCTAACGACACTATTCCCTGTGGAGAACGATCAATCCCCCGTACTTACCACTACACTATACTACATCGGTCAGGTACACTGCCTGGTGGGGTTGTAAGCCTTTTGAGATCCCTCGAGAGGTAAAACCTGTTGTAAGGTCGCAAAACCACGCATCAAGTTTTTGGCGCCGCTGCCGGGGAATAGTTATTGTTTAGGTTGAGATTTTTATTTTATTAGGTCTACTCACTAGATTCCTTTCTAGTGGGATTTTTATTTTATTTTTCTAGGTTTTCTTTAGTCTATCTTTTTTTCGTTTCTTTGTTCGTAACCATTACCATCCGACACCATGGAAGGTGGTAATATCCTTAATCCCAACAACCCACCACCTCGACAAAACCAAACTCGTAGAGCACACACTTTAGGAGGATATTCCCTAATTTTGGATGATAACCCCCCTAATCATAGAATCACTAGGAGCCGTAGCTCGATCAAAACTCTTGCCACAACCTATGCTGAACCCGAAAGGGAAATGCTTAAATTAAGGCAACACCACCAAGCGGCCAAACCATCCACGATCAATTTTGATGATTCCCTCTCCGAGGAAGAATCCAATCCTCACTCTACACCTCCTAGCCCTCAATCCAATCACGATATGGAGGTTCCCGAAAACCCCATCCCTAAATCCCTCAAGGACTACTCTTCTCCCACCCCTCGCGGTTTTTCCAATGCTATTGTTTTTCCTAATGAACACACGGATGGGGTCTTGCGTGCAACCGATATTTGGCTTGTCCAAAGTGTATGCAAGTTCCACGGATTGAAAACTGAAGATCCAATTCAACACATCAAGGACTTCCTGAAAATAGTGGATACCCTCCATACGGACGGGGCCACTAGAGATACCTCCCAGCTGCGATTCTTTCCCTTCACCCTTTATGAAAAAGCCGGAGACTGGTATAACCAACTTCCCTCCGAATCCATTTTCACATGGGAACAGCTTGTCTCAAAATTCTATGAGAAATTCTTTCCAATAGGAAGAACTTCAACGTTAAGAGACGAAATCTTCCGCTTCCATGTTGGACCAACTGAACCCATTCACGAATCCTGGATCAGATTCAAAGATCTGATTAGACAAGTCCCTCATCATGGCATTGAACTCTGGCTTCTTGTCCAAATCTTTTATGACAGTGTCCCTAAAAGCGACCAATTTGGCATTAATAATTCGGTAAAAGGAAAAATAGCCAACCTAAGTGCTGAGGAAGGATGGAATAGAATTGAGGAATACGCAAATGATCAAGACGATACCTGGGATGAACCCGATTCGATCATGAGCATTTCCAAGATCATGAAAGAGCTTCCTTTTGCTATCCGGTTGAGTAGATTGAATGATCAAGTATCTTATCTAGACAAGTCACAACCAACTAAACGGTTATCAAACCCATACTTGATCTGCGACCAATGTGGTGGCCCGCATGAAGTGGAGGAATGCGGGGATGATACCACCGCCGAACAAGTATGCTTGTCAAGCCACGACATCTTCAATGATCCTTCGCTCTTAACTTTCTACCAAAACAATGATTTTACCCCTTGGGGAAATCTTGTGAGAGAAGAGGGAGGAGGAGAATATCCTGACTACAAGGTTAGGAGCACTCTTGAGGATGATCTTGGGCATTTCACGCTTGAAAAGAATTTGCAACTAAATGGTCTTGACAACCTCATCAATAGCCAACAAAACGACCTGAGGGCCAAATTCGCAGAACTCAACGCCACTCTCGACGGCCTTGGCAAACCTCAAAGAGATCCCTTACTCGCCATCACCACTCGTGCTGGAACAACTACTAAAGATCCACCTTACCCAGCTCAACAATCTAACGCCATGGAACCCAACACCCCTCATGAGGAGGAAGATAATGTGAATGATGAAAATCCCGAACACACCCCTCTGGTAACTCCCTCTCCACCTACTCCAACCAAACAGCCCATTAAAGTCCCATACCCGTCCCGCCTCAAGAATCAAAAGGTCGAAAATGATAATAAAAGATTCTTGTCATATTTGAAGAATTCGGTCGTCACCATACCCCTTCTTGATGCATGTTACCATATGCCCAAATATAGTACATACTTCAAGAAGTTGCTAACCAACAGAAAAGGGCTCGAGGGTCTTGTAACCTTAGGAGAAGAATGTTCTGTGGTGACTCAACGAGGGCTGCTAAAGAAGGTGGACGATCCAGGTAGTTTCACCTTGCCCTGTTCAATAGGATCTCTTTCTGTCAAGAATGCCTTAGCCGACTTAGGAGCAAGTATCAATCTTATGCCGCATTCCATGTTCCTCAAGTTAGGGTATTCTGGATTGAAACCAACCCGTATGAACATCCAATTAGCCGATAGATCCGTCAAATACCCCTTAGGAATATGTGAGAATGTGCTGGTTAAGGTAGGGAAGTTCAAATTTCCAGTTGACTTCGTCATCTTAGAGATGAAAGAAGATGACCTAGTGCCCATCATCCTGGGGAGGCCATTCCTTGCAACTGCTCGCGCTGTTATTGATGTTCATGACGGCAAACTAACCTTACGAGTGGGGGCCGATAGCTTAACCTTTGACATCAAGGACACAATGAATCTTTCTCTCGAAGCAGCTAATCGGCTGTATTTCATCAGAGAAATCAATGAACTATCCGACGAGATTGACAATTGTATAGATGAACAGGTGGAAGCTGGTTGGTTGCGAGATGAAGCTTTCTTACCCATCTTAGAGGAGGAGAAGACTATGGATGTGAGCGCAGTCTCATTCTATCCCAGACATGAAATCGAACAGCTTGAGCTTCGTAAACCCGAGAACAAACTTAAACCTTCCATCATCGAGCCACCCACGTTAGAACTCAAGGAACTCCCAAGCAACCTTGAATATGCTTTCCTCCATGGAAAAGATCAACTCCCGGTAATCATAAACTCTTCTTTGAAAAGTGAACAAAAGGATAAACTCTTAGGAGTTTAAAAAAAATATAAAGGAGTTATAGCATGGAGTGTAGCCGACATCAAGGGGATTGACTCAACCTTTTGTACGCATAAAATCCTCATAGAGGAGGATTATAAACCCACCGTGCAACCTCAAAGGCGAGTAAACCCCAACATAAAGGAAGTCGTAAGAAAAGAAGTCGTTAAGCTCCTAGATGCGGGACTAATTTACCCAATCTCAGACAGTCCATGGGTAAGTCCTGTACAAGTTATACCAAAAAAAGGAGGAATGACGGTGGTTAAGAACGATAAGGATGAGTTAGTGCCTCAACGAACAGTAACTGGGTGGCGTGTGTGCATCGATTATAGGAAGTTGAATGATGCAACCCGAAAGGATCATTTCCCTCTCCCATTTATCGACCAAATGTTGGAAAGGTTAGCGGGGCATGAGTACTACTGTTTCCTAGATGGGTTCTCAGGGTATTTCCAAATCCCTATCGCTCCTGAGGACCAAGAAAAGACTACGTTTACATGCCCTTATGGCACCTTCGCCTACAAGCGAATTCCCTTTGGACTATGTAACACCCCCGCCACTTTCCAGCACTGCATGACAGCCATCTTCCATGAGTTAATGGAGGACAACATGGAGGTCTTCATGGATGATTTTTCGGTCTTTGGAAACTCTTTTGATCACTGTCTTGCTAACCTTGAGAAAATGCTCAAACGTTGTGAGGAGACTAACTTGGTACTAAACTGGGAAAAGTGCCACTTTATGGTAAAAGAAGGGATTGTGCTAGGGCACAAAATTTCAGGAGGTGGAATTGAAGTAGACCGGGCAAAAATTGAAGCTATATCCAAACTTCCCTATCCAACAACTGTCAAGGCAATCCGTAGCTTTTTGGGTCATGCTGGCTTCTATAGGAGATTCATTAAAGATTTCTCAAAGGTAGCTAAACCAATGACTCAGTTGCTCATGAAGGATGCCCCGTTTGACTTCTCTCAAGAGTGCAAGGATGCATTCGATCGATTGAAGTAGGAACTTACCCAAGCTCCAATTATGGTCACCCCTAACTGGGAGTTACCCTTTGAAATCATGTGCGATGCTAGCGATTATGCTGTTGGAGCAGTATTAGGCCAAAGGCTTAATAAACACTTTCAGCCAATATACTACGCTAGCAAAACCATGAATCCTGCTCAAGAAAACTACACTACCACTGAAAAGGAACTACTAGCCGTGGTATTTGCTTTTGATAAGTTTCGCCAGTATCTTGTCCTTTCTAAAACGGTTGTTTTTACGGACCATTCAGCTATTCGATATCTTTTTACTAAACAGGATGCTAAACCACGATTACTTCGTTGGATTTTACTATTGCAAGAGTTCGATGTTGAGATTCGTGATAAGAAAGGAGCAGAGAATCTTGCGGCTGATCATCTCTCTCGTCTCGAAAACCCCAGCCTCGCCGAATCTAACAAGAGTGAGATTCGGGAGTCATTTCCTGAAGAGCAGCTCATGTCAATAAATGATTCTGAACCATGGTATGCGGATTATGCTAACTACCTGGCAAGTAGAGTCATTCCTGAGCATATGAGCAGGCATGAAAAAAAGAGGTTCTTCAATCAATTAAAGTACTACTTTTGGGATGAACCTTTCTTATTCCAAAGATGTCCGGATCAAGTAATAAGACGTTGTGTTTCAGAAAAGGAGGCTATCAGAATTATGAAAGAGTGTCATGCAGGTCCATCTGGAGGGCATAACAGAATGAACACTACTGCACGAAAGATCTTCGACGCAGGATTCTATTGGCCTACAATATTTCATGATGTGAAGGGAATGATACAGACGTGTGACGCGTGTCAAAGAGCAGGGAATATCTCTAGGAGGGATGAAGCCCCGCAGAATTATATACAAGTTTGCAAGGTTTTCGATGTTTGGGGAATTGATTTCATGGGACCCTTCCCATCTTCAGGAGGGAATGAATACATCTTAGTGGCCATTGATTATGTTTCGAAATGGGTGGAAGCACAAGCCCTTAGGACTAACGACGCTAGGGTAGTAATTCATTTCCTAAAAAAATTGTTCGCTAGGTTCGGAATTCCGAAAGCTCTTATTAGTGACAGGGGAACCCATTTTTGCAATTCACAAATGGAGAAAGTTATGAAAAGATATGGAGTCTCTCACCGATTCTCCACCGCTTACCATCCTCAAACCAACGGTCAAGTCGAAAACACTAATAGAGCCATAAAGAGAATATTAGAGAAAACGGTCAATCAAAACAGAAAAGATTGGTCTTTTAAGCTCGATGAAGCTTTGTGGGCATTTCGAACCGCTTATAAGACACCAATCGGGACAACCCCGTTCCGTATGGTATATGGCAAGGCATGCCACCTTCTAGTAGAACTGGAACACAAGGCATATTGGGCACTTAAGGCTTGTAATTTGGATTATACGGTTGCGGGAACAAATTGATTCTTACAGCTCCAAGAGCTCGATGAATTGAGATTAGAGGCCTATGAATCTTCCATTACATACAAAGAAAGGGCAAAAAGATGGCATGACCAACGGATTAAGAGACCCAAGGAGTTTTCAGAAGGAGATAAGGTCTTATTATATAATTCTCGCTTAAGGCTATTTCCTGGGAAACTTATCTAGATGGTATGGACCTTTTACCATAAGGAGCTCCTCTAAAACCGGAGCCGTTGTGTTGATTGACGACGAGGATAGAGAATTCACTGTGAATATTCAACGAGTCAAGCATTATCAAGAGAATGGTAATGAAATGATCAATGAGGAAGACATAACTTTCGATGAAGAAGTCACGTAATGTACGGTGACTTTGAGTCTAGCTACAAGACTCGTTAATAAAGAAAAGCGCTTCTTGGGAGGCAACCCAAGCTTTATTTGCTTTGTGTGTTTGTTTATTTGTTTTTTTGATTTTATTTGCTTCCGTATGTGTGTTTAATTTTTATTATTATTGATTCATGTTCAAAACTAAATTGTGAAAATGCTTTATCTTGTTTTTAACTTCGTCTTAACTACATATAAAGGTATTTTGCAAAAATTAAGTGTAAGGGAAATCCAAATCGGTTTATTAGAACAAATGAACATGAATCATAATAATAATAAATTAACATACATATTAGTATTGTTTGAGTCAAATGCTTGTATCGAGTCATAATGATGTTTTGCAGGAATTCCAGGATGTAAGGTATAGGTTTTTCCAGAAATTTTCCGGAAACTTAACATGAAAATTCTGTCAGATCATTTCTGACGGCGTCAGGCATTACAACCTGACGGCGTCAGGTGTTAATTTTCTGAAATTTTTGAAAGTTTTGTTTTCATAAAAAGTTTTTATTAAATCTCTAACTTATAATCTCCAGGAATCTGCAAAATTATCATTCCACAAGCATTATATCCTTATATAGAATTTATCCCACCGATGTTATGCAGGTTTTCGTGTTTGTTTTTTCAGGTTTAACAGGTTATTTTGGACAAGGAGATGTATGTGGAATCAAGCTTATGGCGATGCATTAGTCTTGGAGCCTCTACTTTCTCTTGGAAGAAGATCTAACCATGTTACCTCTTTATCCACCGAGCGAATCAGGGGAGTATTTGATTTCATTCGTTTTCCTTATTACTTTTACATCTTGTTATTTGAACATTGGGGACAATGTTCATCTTAAGTGTAAGGGGGGGGGGGGGGTAATGTACGATACTTTAGAGAATACAATTGCGCTTGATTTTTGTTTGTTTAATGGTAGATGTGTAATAAAACTGAGAGAAATACCTGTTAGGGCAATCTTAGTGCCAAATTTAAATTTTTTTACAACATATAGAAGTGAAACTTTGATCTTAATGAGTGTCTCACGGATAGGAGTTATATGACTAGCACAAAACCGTACCACTAAAAAATTTTCCACCCCCAAATATGTGAGGTTCGCCCCTAGAATTGGTAGGAAAAGCATTTATGCTATGATGTGTGTACCGGTAGCACTTAGATTCTAGAACTTGCGTTAGGACCATTCCGAGGCCACAAGTGAGACTACATTCGTGTAGTTAGATTTACTACATGATAAGAGGCATTAGGATTAACCCATTGTTTTACACCTGTGTTTTTGTTATAATTACGTTGGCTACATTGGTCAAGTAATTCTCCCACACCCTTTGCGTTGTACTCATTTTTAGTACACGATACCCCTAGTACACCCCTCAGAGCCTATCTTTTCATTTCGACCTTTAAGCATTTTACTTAAAGGAAGAATTTGTTTACACCCCACTTAAATGCACACCCAAATCGCCTTAGCCTACCTTATATGCACTCATTTTTAGTGCATTATTGTGACAACATTTGTTTAAACCCAAGTTAATTATCTAATTGATTACATGGTTGCTAAGTCGAGTCATATCCTTGTACATATTGTTTTGGGATGATTGGGACTCATGGGTAAAGTACTAGTGTAATGGAGTAATGGGGAAGAACAACATTATTACCCCCATATGTGCTAAATATTTTGAAAAGTACTCCAAGTGTTTCGATTATCTTAATTCGAGTCATTAGAATAGTATTTGTAAAGTTATGTAAAAGTTCAAGTGTAAGGGGAATGCAACGCCATTATGATGTATTATTTTGGATGGTAGGGCAAGAGTGTATGAAAAAAAAAAAATCGAAAAAATCAAGAAAAATACAAAAAAAAAAAAAAAAAAAAAAATGAGAAAAAGAAAAGTAGAAAAAAACATACGGACTACTATCCCGTTTCATTTTATGTTTATTTTATGTTTTTGTTATTTGGTTTTTAGCTTAAGTCGAGTCTAGTCTTGGCTTAGCAACGCCATATTGTACATGTAATTAATCAAGATCTTTAACTCGCCACCAGTAAAATATCCCTTATCCAACAAAACCGTGTTTATCATATCCCTACACCTCACGTTATAACCCATGTAAAAGCCCTCTTTGATAGTTTATCTTAGGTGCTTACGCCTAGTGGAGGAGGTTTTTGATCCTTTCCCAAGCCTATGGTAATCTATTTGCTATGACAGGTAGTGAGAGATATTTTCCGTTTTCATGTATGAGATATACTTTTATGACACCTGAGAGATGTGAGTATCTAAACACTACTTGTGAGGTGCTAGTCTGTAATCTCCGTGCTTATTATGATTAAAGTGGAACGACTATTTGTTGTAATTACTTTTATATTAGCATTAAATGACCCCTAACTTGTATTTTGAATAGAATAAAAGCGCATTTGCTTGAGGACAAGCAAATCTCAAGTGTAAGGGTATTTGATGAAGCGAAAAGTGTACCGCTTTTAGGGGGTCATTTAAGCCCTAAATCGTATTTATTTGATCAAATATTGCCCTAAATCGTTCCTTTTGTCATTTTAGGTACTTTGGAGAGGAAATCTGGAAAAGGAAGCATTTTGGACGTTTTTGGAGCATAAAAGTGAAGAAAACGACAAAGTCTCAAAATCGGCTGGAAAAGTACCTTTGACGGCGTCAAGGATTGCTCCTAACGGCGTCATGGCTTGGCAAAAGAGGTGGATATGAAAAATACACATGATAAGCCAGGAAGATTTACAAAGGAATTCTGACGGCGTCACCCTTTAAGATGATCAAGGCCATCACGGTTTAAGTTAAAGAGAGACGGCGTCAAGCCCATTTTTGACGGCGTCAACCTTTGATAAGCCAGAGCGGATTTTGGAGCACTAAAGAGGGACGGCGTCAGGAAGGCCATCCGGGAACCCTAGACACGGCGAGGTGACGGCGTCAAGTCCTATAACGTGACGCCGTCAGCCACTAAACTCTATATATAGTTTTGCAATTTTTTGTCATTAGTGTGCAACTTTGTGAGGAGAAACCCTAAGACGAATTTCTGCCATTTTTAAGGGTTTTCATACCCTTGGATCTCCCATGTTTAATTGAAGATAAGTAATCATTTAATCAATCAATATGTATGTGTTGTTTGATTATATCTTGTTCTTGTCTTTTGATTAACATGCTAGGCTAGATTTATCTTGTGTTTGCTTAGATCTAATGAAACCTAACTATTGATTATTAGTTGTTAGTGTGTTATTAATTGTATTGGATGATTGTTTATCGATGTTAGGCTTAAGAAAACTGGCTAACCTCCTATACGGTAACTTGCTTGAACGTCTTAAGAAACATGAACCAATGCGTACTAGGTTTTTATGGTTGTATTTAATGCATGAGCGAATTCTAGTGATCCCATGTTAGGAGCTTCTTAGCCGGCTCGACATAGGAGTGAAGTAGGAGCTTGAAGAGTTGGGGAAGTACGTACGCCATCCCACGATTGGTATTAAGGAATACACCCGTCATCCACGCAATTAATACACACTAATCAACCGGTAAAAGATAGTTAGGGAGTAAGGAAATCTAAGTAAACACATTTCTCTCCATATAAGTTTCACAACCTTTTCATTTTCAGTTATTTTATTTTATTTGCATTTGTAGTTATTTGGGTTAGTTGACTAGCAACTAATTCCGCCCACTCCTTCAAACCCGAGATTTTACTTGCTTTCATAAAAAAAATATAAAAATACAAAAAGAATCTTCCCTCACCCTTAGACCTATTAGAGTAGTTTTTCAATCCTAACGACACTATTCCCTGTGGAGAACGATCAATCCCCCGTACTTACCACTACACTATACTACATCGGTCAGGTACACTGCCTGGTGGGGTTGTAAGCCTCTTGAGATCCCTCGAGAGGTAAAACCTGTTGTAAGGTCGCAAAACCACGTATCAGGCTTCAACTGTTCCTTAAGGCTCAAGGCATCAGCCACAACATTCGCCTTTCCCGGGTGGTATCTGATTTCACATTCATAGTCGCTTAAAGTTTCCAACCATCGTCGTTGCCTCATATTCAGCTCCTTCTGATCTAAGATATGCTGAAGACTCTTGTGATCGGTGAAGACAACACACTTCGTTCCGTATAGGTAGTGCCTCCATATCTTGAGTACAAAAAACTACTACTCCTAACTCCAAATCATGCGTGGTATACTTCTCTTCATGGGTCTTAAATTGTTGGGAAGCATATGCCATGACCTTCCCTCTTTGCATCAAAACTACTCCTAACCCATGATATGATGCATCACAATAAACCACAAAATCTTCCACTCCATCTGGCAAAGCCAAAATTGGTGCACAACACAGTTTTTGCTTCAAGGTTTGAAATGATTCTTTTTCATCCTTTCCCCATTCATACTTCTTATCCTTCTGAGTCAATGTAGTTAACGGCTTAGCTATTTTGGAGAATCCCTCGATAAATCTCTGGTAATACCCGGCCAATCCCAAAAATTGCCGGATTTCTGTAGCATTAGAAGGTGTTGGCCAATTCTCAATAGCTTCAATCTTCGCGGGATCCACATGCAACCCTTTGTTGTCAATCACATGACCAAGAAATTGTACCTTGCGAATCCAAAATTCACACTTAGAGAATTTTGCGTACAATTGTTCTTCCTTGAGCAACTTAAGAATCATCGTCAGGTGTTGCTTGTGCTCTTCTTCATTCTTGGAGTAGATCAAGATGTCGTCGATGAAAACTATGACAAACTTGTCCAAATATGGTTTACATACTCGGTTCATGAGGTCCATGAATATAACCGGTGCATTTGTCAAACCAAAGGGCTCGAAACTCATAGTGGCCATAGTGAGTCCTGAACGCTGTCTTGGGAATATCTTCTTCCCGGACTCTAAGTTGGTGATAACCTGATTGCAAATCTATTTTAGAGTAGAAATCTGATCCTTGCAGCTGGTCGAACAAATCGTCAATCCTAGGTAACGAGTAGCGATTCTTCACTGTTAGCTTGTTCAATTCACGGTAGTCAATGTACATTCTAAACGATCCATCCTTCTTCTTCACAAACAATATCGGTGCTCTCCAAGGTGATGAACTAGGTTGAATAAACCCTTTATCCAATAACTCTTGTAACTGTTTAGATAGTTCTTGCATTTTCGTCGGAGCAAGTCGATACGGTGCACGTGCCACAGGTGTAGCTCTCGAAACTAGGTCAATCAGAAATTCCGCTTGTCGAACCGGTGGTAGCCTAGGCAGATCTTCAGGAAACATCTCCGGAAAATTACGCACAATCAGAACGTCCTCGAGTCGCTTCTCTCCAGACTCTTTCTTGGACACATGTGCTAGGAATGCATGACAGCCTTTTTCGATATACTTCAGAGTCTTAATGCAGGAGATGATACTCAAACGGGGTCCGCTACGGTTTCCGCGGACAACCAAGGTTTCATCATCGAGAGGGATATGAACAACTCGTTCACCGCAAATAATATTGGCTTGATGTTTGGATAACCAATCCATACCCACCACTACGTCAAAGCTTCCGAGTTCAATGGGCATAAGGTTGATGCTAAACGGGTGATCTAGAAGGTTTAGGGTACAGTCTCGGATTACAGTGCAGGTGTTAACCAAGTTGCCATTAGCTAGTTCAATACTATAGCTGGTGTCTAGGGAGGTAGGGGTGAGGTTAAGTAGTGGCAAAATCTTAGAAGATACAAAACTTATATCGGCACCAGAATCAAATAAGACTTTAACATGAAGATTGTTGAGTAGGAATGTACCGGTGACCACGTTCGGATCCTGCTGCTGCTCTCTATTGCCCATCACATATGCTCTGCCACGAGCGCCTTCAATTCTTCGTCCAGTGTTCTTTGGGCAATTACTCTTGTAGTGTCCACGCTCCCCACATCCAAAACAGGTTACAACTGGCTGTGCATTACTCATAGTAGCCACAGCTTTTCCCTTACAATTCTTAGCAACATGTCCAACCTTGTTGCATTTTTGACATTTAACAGTGCATGGTCCAGGGTGATGTTGGTTATACTTATCACAGAATGGGTGATTCCTAGCATATCCTCCAACTTGTGCTGGTGCAGCCATGTATGCCCTGACAGCCTCTTGTCGTCTATTCTGCTGGTGGTGATGGTTTTTGTTATGGTACTGGTTGTTGTTGTTGTTGTGGTAATGGTTATGGTGAGGGTGATTGTTGTTGTTGTGGTTGTTGTAGTCGTTGTAGTTGTTGCTTCTCTTGTAGTCCTCCCACTTCCTTTTGTGAACATAGTTGTTACTCTTCTGAACAGTGCCATTCTTAACCACCTGATCCATCAATCGTTCAGATATACGGATTGCATCATCCAAAGTCTGAGAGTTGTATAATCTCACGTGCCCTTCAATACTGGCTGGTAGACCACCAATGAACTTTTCCAGCAACTTCTCATTATCTAGCACCATGTGAGCACAGAAGACCTTCAACTCTTGAAATCGTCGAACATAAGTGGCAAGATCAACACCTTTCACAGCTAAGTAGTAGAATTCATTATCCAACTTCCTCATGTCACTACGGGAGCAATACTTCTTCACCATTTCCTTTGTAAATTCTTCCCATGGAACATTATAAGCTCTCTCTAACCCAACATCCTTAGTATATGCATTCCACCAGGATAATGCAGGATCCATCAAGGTTCCCGTTGCATACTTCACTTTGCAGTCTTTAGAGCAGTTACTTCTTAGAAACACTGATTCCATCTTCTTAAAATACTGGGTTAGACCGACGGCTCCTTCAGTTCCTTTGAAGGTAGTAGGTTTGCAGTTCATGAACTCCTTGTAAGTGCAAAAATGGTTCTCATAGACAGGTTGCACTCCTGCCTGTCCAACATTCTGGTTGCTAGCACCTGCTTGCCCGGCAAGCGCCTCAGCTATGCCTTCCTCAATCAGTTTCTGGATCGCAGCTGGGGTCATCTTCTTAGGTGCATAATTCTATCAATCATTACAAATGTACAACACTGTAAGTATTTGATTAACGTAATAGAATCATAACACAAAGTAAACAACACTATGATACATCATAATATAGCGTCCATTCAACATCATAAATAATACATCACCAAATACATCATAGATTCGATACTCGTCATGAGTCTTACAAGATATGCAAAACAACTTACAAGTTTCTTATCAAAATCTACTAACTGAAACTAGTCAGTTTAGTACGTACAAGGTAAACTGCTACTACAATACCAAACTATTATAATAAAGATGATCACTAATCTCTACTGATGGTCTCCTCCGTATGCAGCCAAAACATCAATACTATCATCAAAGGGAAAATACGCCATCCTGTCATAATATGCCTGCCACTGCATGGCATGGATCTCATCCCACAACTCCTGAATACTCTGCTGGTAGTGACGACTATCGATATCAGTGAACACAGCTCCAAGATCTATCCTCTCCACAATCCTTTCAACCTCTATCATCCTCTGCTCTAACGACACTAAGCGCTCCCTAATCTCTGCATCAGCTGTCTCTGAAGATCTCAACCTCGCTGCCTGCTCGTACAACTCCACATATAAATCATTTGTCGCTCTCCTATCACCCTTAATCTCCTTTTTCAACTCTAATACCTCAGAATGTCGCGTGCGTAATCGTCTGGACATTGACATGTAACGACCCTGGCACCAGGAGATATCCTGCCTCAAGCGACTCAGCTCGGCTCGGAGCTCTGCAGGGGTAACTCGCTGTGCAGCTGAAGACTCGCCCATCTCAAATGTAGGTGTCACCTCTGTAGCTAAAGCATGACCTAGGGAATCTGAAGTATCAGACTCGTAGGTGATGTCTGACACTGCTGGTGAGGGCGGCATGGGGAGAGCCTCCTGCTCCTCTTCCATCGGCTCCTCGTCATCATCATCATCATCGTCGTCATCATCATGGTCATCATCCATCTCATCCTCATCATCGTCATCCATCTCCTCATCATCCTGGTGAGGTACATCAATAGGGTGTTGGTCCATCTCTGGACTCGGTGGTGCAAGGGGGTGATCAACGGGTGCATCTGGTAACTGACCGGTCGGGACTGATGTAGCCATAATACTCTACATGGAGTATCGGGACAAGTATAAAAATTTCTAGCCTAATTTTTATAAAATAATTTCATATGAAATGAAGTAGTAGTGGAAAAAAATCCAAACATATGATAGTGCAAAGCATGCATACATAAAAGTTTAAGTAAAGCACTTACGAGCGAAGGGTCACGGAGGGCTGATGGCTATCGATTTCGAAAAATGTTTTGACTCACACGAAAAATGTTTATAGTCGAGTATGATCTCGTTCTCTATTAACGGTGGCTCTGATACCATTCTGTAACACCCCCAACTCGAAATATGGTAGCGGAACTGAGCTTGGGGTACTACGTGAGGGGTAAGACAGTCACAATCACAGAAAATGATCTCATGACGAGACATTTTTACAAAACATATCATTCGAATACAGATTTAATGTTTAGAGTCTAAAAGACTCATATCACAAGTAGCAGCGGAAAATTTGCAGCGGAATAAAAGACACAGTTTTAAAATACTATTCGAATAATAAAGATAGTAAGGGTAAAAAGTATAGCCCAAAGATAGCCATCCTCAACCTTCAGCCACTCCTGGTGCTCACTTCATGCATCAATTACCTGAGATAAACATGCTAAAAAGTCAACACAAAGGTTGAGTGTAATCCATAGGTTTAGTAAATAATAGTTGAGCACTAGATTTTAAGTCTGGAAGATATAAGTAACAAATACAAATATCGGGTAAGCGTCACATAATCATTCATTCTCTTTATTTTAATTGCTAAGCTCATGACACACAAAGCGTTAACCAGCACCAGTAACCCTGGCGTAAGTCGACAGTAACCGCGGAATTTCGTAACATAATAGTTGCCCCCGAAGCTAGGTATTTTGCCAGATACCTAGTTAACTCAATTGTAGTGCATCACATGCTGACCGACCTTAGTCAACATGGTAGGATGGTTAAATTCTATAGGCCTATAAACTACAATCGCGCTCACTCACAAGTGATTAATGGTTCATGATCGAGGGACTTGCTTTTGGCAAGGAAGGTACTTAGCATTTATCGCGTCAGTCAGGAATAACATACCAATAAACAATTGTGCTCATAAAAATAAGTAAGTAGCATGTATCTCCCCCATGGGTTTATAAACAATTTAAAAATAAAAGTGGGGCCATGAATCACACCTTAGTAGCAGAGAAATGAGATATCACAATATGATCAAATGGGATAGCACGACAAGTGAACCTCAGCACAACCTAATATATGAATAATATGTCTCAGCAATAACCTTAAAGTGATTTGTAAAACAATACTCGTATTTGAAATGAAAATGTTTTATTTCAATGGCGTTTGAGTTAAATAAAGTTTAAGACTCGTGTGGATACGAGATGTTAAAATAATAAAAGTTGGCAAACACGAACGGATGCGAAGAAAGAATAACGAAGAGAAAAGATGAATTAAAATTAAGAAAATAATAATAAAGAAAGATAAACAGAAAACATCAATAGATTGTTTCGGTGTTTTACGCTTTTCCCAAATAATTGATGAAACATCGCAATTTTGGAAGAAATTATATACGTATCGAAAAGGTTTTTGGGTTATTTGAGTAATCTTAAATGATTATATTATAAAAATGTTTTATCAAAATTTGGGCATGAAGCGCGCGTTTATAAAACATTTTCATGTCGTTACGACTTTTGAAAACAAGTTTTATTACCTCATTTTACAAATTAAATATATTTAATTGGACACTATCATTTGTGTATATATAGGTTATTAGTTTATTGACTATTTTGTTTAGGTTTTTCAAATTAATTAACCGAAACACCATATTGAATAATGAATAATTCAATAAATGATAAAAATAGTTAAATAAAAGATATAATAACCCAAGTGTATTCGACTTCGGCCCAATACTCAACTCACACTTATTGGGCTTTCATTGGGCTTTCGGGCCCAGGTCATTAACACTTAACCTTTTAGGACTCATCCGATCCCAAATCGACTCGATGCTAACCCGAGGTTTTCAAACCTCGAGTCTTACACGGTCGAGACTCACTTGAGTCTCGACTACTCATTCCAACTATTCGTGGCCCTTTTGGGTCACGGCTTATACCACATTTGAACTAATCAACCATTAGACCTTGGCCGTGACTCATTGAGTCATAGGTCGAGTCTATTCGAGCCAAAGGCTCTTGGCTATGGCAATCAGCCAACCAAATCCAAATATTAACACAACACATAACCCAACCATGTTATGCCGTGACTCATTTGAGTCACGACTCGAGTCTTGCCCGAGTCAAAGGCTCTCGGCCAAATCACATAACACCAAATCAATAAAACCAATCACAAACCAATTCTAACTCCAAACATAACAAGACCACCAAGGTTATGCCGTGACTTATTTGAGTCATGGCTCGAGCCAACTTGAGCCAAGGGCTCTCGGATTTACAACAACACCAATCCAAATCCAAAAATTCCAAACCTATACACGGCATAACCATGAGGCCTCGCCGTGTCTCTTTTGAGTCACGGTTTGAACCCAACTCGAGCCAAAGGCTCTTGGTTTCAATCACAATTGATCCAACCAATATACAACCCAAATCCAAAACCGAATACAACAAATTCCAAATAAAAAATCTAACAATCCATATCTATACTCAAATCGAATCAATACTGCCTCAACTATTCTAACCCTAATCCAAACGCAACGCAACCATAATCAACCAAAATCCAAAAACAATACAACAAATAAAATAAATTACAACCAAATCGAATAAAATATAACACAATTAAAACTGCCTAAATCCTAACCCTAATCCTAACACACGTCGTGACTCACTGAGTCATGGTCAAAGCGTCATACGAGCCTTGGGAGCTCCTCGGCTTCAACCACCAGGACCATTCGAGAACATAAACTCCGAATCCAATGCTACAACAATAAATAATAAATTAGATATAAACGAAATAAATAAAAATAAACAACTCACCCCGAGTCAACGCGATTTGACTCGGTGAGTCACCCTGACTCAGACTGAGTCGAGGATTTCACAGCTGAAATACGTTAGATCCACACGTTTTTGGTTTAGATCGAAAGGTTTTAACATGTTTTATTTAATAAAAATGGTATATAAAAATTAGGGTTTGAATAAAAACGATGCAAAAGAAATATCTAGGGTGCGTGGGTTACCTATTCGAAGAGAGGAGGAGGGGGAAAAGTCTCGGCGAGGTGGTGGCGGTTAACCATGGCGGCGGTGGTGCTAGATGGCTCGGATTGAGCTTAAACTTTCCAGAAAAGATGAGGACCTCGAGATCTATCGATTGAGGTAGGTTGGTGTTTCGCCGGAAAATTTTTCGGCGACGGTGGTTGCCGGCGGTGACGGTGATCGCCGGAGTTGTGGCCGGAAGGGGTGGGAGGGGAGAGAGAGTAATATGTGAGTGTGTGTGTGTTTCATGAATAAAATATAAAATTTTTGGCCTTTTATACCCAGGCAGGGGTTAAACCTGTACAAATGAAAGTTTAGGGGGCGTGGGGTAACTTTTTGGGCGGGGGTATAAACTGTCAAATGAGTAATACTTTTGCCTTAAACACTGTGGGACCCATTCGAGGTACCAAACGGACTCAAAAAATTATGAAGCTTGCGCCATTGTTCCCGAAATATTTTTTTTGATAAAGACGAGTATAAATATGCATAATTTTCTCGAAATCAACTTATTTGACAAATTTGATTCGTTTCGCGTTTTCTAGGTTGTGCTGACATAATAAGTGACTAAGGTTCACGTTTCTCAAGATATCTCGCGTTTCTCAAGTTCAAATAAATTCAGAAAAGGTTCAACTGCTAAGGTGATGCAAAAAATAAATATTTGGCTAGTAAAAATAGTTTGGAAAGTTACCGGGTGTTACAGTGGTGGTGTTTGGATGGTTTGGTGGATGATGGTGGTGTTTGGATCTGTGGATCTGAATATGTATATGTTTGTGGGCTTAGTTCGCACAATAGCCGGAATTCGCACACCATCGTTCGCACATCTGTTTGGGCCAACAAATGATTGGTGTTGTACTTTTTGTCTGGACACGTGTCAACAAATTAGTGGAGTCGCACATTCGCACATGACCATTTTGGGAATAGGCATTATTTTTGTACATTTTTTTGAAAAAAGTTGAATTTTTGTCCTCTTTTGAGAATTAGCTCAAAAATTAATGTATTGAGCTAGACAACTTAGTTTGACATACATTACTTCCATGCCCTAACTCGCTCATTGCAAAACAACCCTTGACTTCATAAGTTTCGGTTGGCTTCAGCCATTTATCGTGATGCCGTTTAGTTCCCATGTAACTGATTGCACCACCCCTAAAATACATGATTAACTTAACAATATCAAGGCGGGGTTAACAAAAATTAAACTTATAAGCCAATAAGTAGGAATTCTCATTTTTTAAATGCCAAAAAGCTATAAAGATTGTTGTTTATGCATGTTAGGATATTTCATGATTTATCTAGATTCTAGTATTGATTATTTATTTTAAAAATAAAACAAAGTTGCAAACATTGCGAAAAAATTCCACATTTTTATTATCCCTGTAGGCTGCTACCCCCTCTTATCACAGGTTGAGTTTATTCAAATCTTTGAAAAACTTGTAGTTCTCCTATGCGGTTTAGCGCTAAATTGTTTTTATAGTATCAGAAGAAATCACGGTTTAGTACTCGTGGTGTAAACATTAGCCAAAGATATTTGGAGGTAAAAGGGTTTTGGTTAGGGAAAAAGAAAGAAGCACTCCATTAACCAAGAGACCAATTCTTGTAAAGAGGAAAAATTGGCTTCCTTGGCTTGTCCAAGAGACCAAACCATGAAAAGGGGCTTTTAGTTTGAAGTTTCTAATTCAAATTAACAAATGACAGTCTTTTTTAATCCCACAGTCAACTATAATTAGTTGCATTGATCCAACCAAGTTAGTTAGTTCACATATTTAGCAAACCATTAACATTAAGAGACACTAAATATTAAAGCAAGCTATATCTTATTCGTTCAAAATGGAGTAAACCCATTTAGTAACTAATTAAATCATAAAGAAGATTATGACTATGTTTGGCGTGGGGCTTATAGATGTTTATAAGGGCTTGAGCTTTTAAAATAAGATAGCTTATAAAATAAACTTTGTTTGTCACACAAGCTTATGGAAGCTTTTATAGGCCATAAGCCTCCATAAGCCCAAACCAATTGAAATGGCTTTATGGGGCCTTATAGTTAGTCAAATTACTTAAATACCCTTCAAAATATAGTAGATTATCACGCAAAAGTTAGAAATATATCTGAATTTAATTTGATGTATTTTTATGCGATTTTATATTAATAAGCTTCATCTCCAACTAATTTGCCGAACAACATTATAAAAAGATTAAAAAAGATGCAAACCATCACCAGATGTCCTAGTGGTAAGGTCTTTGGCTTTTAAACAAGGGGCCAACGGTTCAAACCTCCCTAGGTGTGTACATTTTTGGGTGGTCAGGGAAGGGTCAAAAATGGTCCCAAGATTAGCTTGGTGAGGCCGTGTACATCTGAGTCAAAAGGTTCGCCCTCCCCGAGTAACCTGAATAGGGAAAACCACATCTGTTTACCCATTTAGCTTTATAAAAATATAATCGCGAACTTCCATCTTATAATATAAGCTCTAGCTCTAGCTCAAGCCCCAGCTACAACCCATTTCGCCAAAGATACCCTAAATTCATTTGTTCACTCTTATTTGATCATTTGGGTAAGGATCTAGTGAGAAGAAAACTTAAAATGAGAAGAATGAGAAATAACTATAACCGCATATTTGAGATGCATCGACTTGAATTAGATGCATCTGAATTCATTTAGATGCATCACAATTAGTTTCGGAAGTGATTTTAAAGTGAAAACGATGCAAAGTAGTACTAGCAACAAATTTGACCCGTATAGGACGAAAAATATATAGGATTCGTCTAACTTGATGAAATGCATCTAATATATGTATATGCATCTAATTTTTTGCTAGATAATATATTTTAATGCATCTAAAAGATTAGGGATGCATCTAATTCAAATTGATGCATCTCTAATGTGTACTTATAGTTATTTCCCATCCTTCTTATTTTAAGAATTCTTCTCATTTGATCCTTAGTCTTGATCATTTTATAAAAAGATAAAGTTACAAGTGTTAAACTTGTTTTATAAAATGTTTGAGTTGGCTTTTATAATGTTAGACCCGTTTCCCGGGTGTTGGGACCCCACCCTAGATGAAAATAGATTATGGCCTCATATGATTGGCCAGTCAACATTTGACGTGTAGTGGTCAAACCCGATAGTCAAAATATGACTAAAGCGGTTATGTTAAGTATGATGTGTAACTAAAGGGGCCAAAGTTGCCAAGTATTAAATATGTTATAAAGTTAGATTGTGGCCAAAGTAAGAAGAATGGGAATTGAAGGGTCATTCTTGCCAATTGCCCAAAGTCATCACCTAACTAATATAACTAGGGAGTTCTAGATCACTCCACCATTTTGTAGATAGATCTTGAAGTCCGGTTTTTATTGAGATAGAAAAGAGAGGGAAACTAGCTAAATGGTGATGATAGAAGAAGAAGGTGAAGATCAAGTGATAGTGGCCACCCTTTGCTATGATCATTGCAAGTAAGTATATATTGTTCTTGATGATTAGTGATGTTATAGATAAGGGATTTAGTGGGTAATCATCATATGATCAAGTTATGATCATATGATGATATAGTTTGGAAAATGAGGGTGTTTGATGGGTTTTGATACCCTTGTTATGTATTTGATTTATTATGTGTTTTAAGTGTTTATGATGATTATTGATTCAAGGTGATTATGATGATGTTGATGATGATGATAAGGTTGAGGATGAAGCTTGATATGTTTAGCTTGGAGCTAAGGTAAGTAAAATGATGATAGCATAAGTTATATGGATTTCTATCATTATGTGTTATGTATGTTTATGTTGAGAAGATGAGCTTGGGTTATGCTTATGTGATGCCATGTTTATGGTTTATGTGATGAGATGAAGCTATGGATATGTTGATGTTATGTGCTAGTTGAGATTTGAGTAGTGAGCCATGATGTAAGTGTTTTATGTATATGATGCATTGTGTGGTTTGAAGTATAATGGTATGTTATGGTCATTTTACTTACTAAGCCTTCGTGCTTACGGTTTAGTTGTCTAACCCTTTTGTAGGTTGGCATGTTTAAGTGGAAGGCTTGGATATGTGGATTAAGAATTTGGATTAGCAAGGATAGAGGTAGTGCGTGTAGGAGCTAGGTAGATACCGAGCTCATTCAAGATGGTACCCCCGTGAGTCAATGTATGGTTTGTAAGGTGGAGTCAAGTATCAAAGTGTATAATAATGAAGTCCAAATGATTTGGTAGTCGTTTGGTACGTCAAAGTATGTTTTATGTGTTTATGGGTTAAGTTAAGGGGGTGTTTGGCTAATGTGTAAAAGTACCCATTTTGGGTTGTATACGGGTCGAGTGTGTATTGGAACACGTTTTATATATTAAAGTAATGATTTTGGTTAAGTTTGAAGTGTTGTGGAAGTCGTATGTGGCATATGTCATGAAATGGGTCAAAACGGGTTTTTAGTGTAAAACCCGTGATTGTGGAAGTACGTCTTCCGAGAGTCAAATGGTAAATGTTTTTGGATGGAAATGAGCCCATATATATAGTAATGAAATCTGGAAAGTTTGGTTAGGTTTCGAGTCCGGGAGGTTGGAGTACCGGCCGGGGATTTTGGAAAAAAGGGCCTTCTGATGAACAGTAACCTCGGCTGCTCAGTTGGGTAGATACGGCGCATCTCAATTTTTAGATATGCCATATCATATAGATACGGCGCATCTATTTTTGGGATATGGCGCATCTATCCAACAGTCCAGATTTGGTAATTTTCTAAATGTCGTACAAAACAAACCGTAAGTCGTTGGTGGTCGTGCCACCTATCGTTTTGAAGGTAATTGAATGTACTTTCATTTAAAAATAGCCTCAAGGGCTGAATGTGTAATGATTTTTGTCAGTTTATGTAAGAGTAACAGCAGGTCAGTTTTAGTCAAGTGTTTTCGCGTAAAAGTTTAAGTTTTTGGTCTAAGCGGGTACGGGGTGTTACAAATTGGTATCAGAGCTTCGGTTTAAGTGAATTAGGTTTCCACTATAGGGTGCCTAGTCTTAAACCACTCGTAGAAGCTTGGACATAACTGTTAGTTGCGCGGAATGTGATTGTTTAGTGTTAGACGGATTATGTTTTATGTTAGTTGAGCTTATTGATGATAAGTGATAGATGTATGTTATAGTGTTGATGTGTATGTGATAGAAGTCCATGGGGACTTGAGATGCTTAAATGATTAGTTAGCCGTGCAACTCGGTTGGTGTCGGTGATTTTATAGTAATTATGCGATGTATGATAGAGTTAGCACTACTAGAAAAAGGTCTATCCTTGACTCGCATTTTATGACGCATGCTACAAGATGACGCGCAAATAGCAAAGTCATAAAATAAGAGTCATAACGAGTAAATTTTTTATTGGGGATGACTCGTTTTCAGAAGCGTCATAACATAGGGTCATAATCAGTTAAAATTTAGCCTGCTAGATGACGCTCGTTTTGCTTCGTCCTAAATAGGGGTTATCTATGTTTTTTTTAACCATCTGCTTCATCAAAATCTATTATATTGTTTTCAGTTTTCACACATTTTTGGCTACTCCCGCCCACTTTTTTTCCCCAAAATCAAATTTAGATTTTCATTGTCCCTCCATACTTATCTAGGTCACATATTTTCACAACCCACTATTTTCACTACTCCCCACTTATCTCTCTTCTCTGCCGCTATAACACAAGTAATAATCATAACACAACCAACCACTAGTTTTGACATGAATCTATACCTTGTTGGTTTTCTTTGCTAGTCAACCACAGACCCTCGCGATTAGCCAGTCCCACTCTTGATTTCAGGTCCACATTTCCATGAATCAGGTACTTTAATGTGTTATATGTTCAATTTAATCATCAATTCGTGGTGTTCATGAGTCTATTTCGTGTTTGGTTAACTTTTGAAATTAGGGTTCATGAGACCCGAATCTGTATATCTGTGAGATATGATGAGTATTTTTTTTAGTGTGCTTATGAGTGTGTTATACGATTCAGGCAAGAGAGATGCAGAGGAGATTATTGAGAAACAAGTAGTGAGTAGCAAGAAGCAGAAAGTTGTCAATGGAGCTGTGGTACAGGCTTCAAAGAAGAATCTTCATCTGATGAAGAGGAAGACTGAGACCAAGACTTCAAAGAAGAATGCCAAGAAACAAGAATTTTCATCTGATGAGGAAAAAAATAGGAAAAAGAATAATAATAATTAGGTTGATACTCGCTTAATAATCGTTGGCAAGTTGGATATATTTTTAACTAATTATTTATTTGATATATTGATTTGATTTTATTGGTTAATGTTTTTGTTATGTTTAGGGTAGTGATGAAGATAAGCTGAAGGAGATGGTAGCCGAAGGGGGTCAGTGTTCTACAAAGGTAGTTGTTTATTACCTAAACTCTAGCTAGATGAATTAAGAGATGTGTTTGGTTTAAATCTCTTTGATTATTTGTAATCAAAATGTGCAATAGTATTAGTAGGGGTAGTATACACTGACTCAGTATACACTAAGTCCCACCAGTATAAGCCTCAGTATATACTAAGTCAGTATACACTGACTCAGTATATACTATATCTGTAGCAGTATAACAAAAAATTAAAGATTTTGATACCAAAAGAATAACAAAAAATTTGAAGCGGATAAGTGCCCAGTAACTAGTAACTCGGTAAGTATCCGGGAATAAAGAAAATTTTGAGTTTTTTTGGAATGACCGAGAAATGTTGGACACTTGTCTTGTACATGATGAAGTGTCTGACAAATTACTTCGTCATAGTGTCTGACGCAGTTTGGTTAAGGCGCATATCTGCACAAGATGTCAGGTCACTGATATGGCAATGGATTGTATACAAAAATTATATTGCAATCTAATTATACGGAGTCCTTTATAAAATTTGCTAAATTTTTTCAATTAAAACATAATATTGTAGGCACGTGTGTTGCATAAGGAGCTCTACACACAGGGAGGACTTGGTCAAGCTAAACAGACATTGGGTGGAGGACCTGCTGCATCTGCAAGTGCTACGGTTATGCATATTTCTTTTTTATTTTGGTCTCAAATATAGAATGTGTAGTATATAAATGACATCTATTTGCTGTTGCTTATTTCACATCAATTCCTAGAAAGTAAACCGGATTTTAGCATTATGTAGTTAAAAGGCATTTTGGGTTTATGCCTGGTAAAGATTTCCCTAACGCGTGATTATTCTGGGTTGCAGGGTTCTGCCAAGAACAATAGCAGTGATATAAATTATGATATCTGTGGCTGGGTAATTCTTGCTGTCGGGATTTTCACATGGATAGGAATGGCCAAGTCTCAGATGCCTCCACCTCCAGCAAGATGAGTAATTTTGTTTGCTCATTAGTAAGTTAAGCTCTTTTTCTTATAAGAGGATGCAAATGTTCACTACATATGGTTTAATTATATGTGTACCACCAACTAAGTGCCTTGTGTGAGCTTATGAGTGCATTATTTCATTTATAGAAAATGTCATCCTAATGTGCACTACTAGTATAGTGATGTGCATATGGTATGTTGCCAAATTTTGACTTTCACTCTTCATAAACGTATCTTTATTTTTGATATCTCCGTATACAATGTGGTACTTAATTTTTTTTACTACCTTTTTCATTTATCTTGCGATGCTTGTTAAGACTTGAGGACTCCTTTTATATGATTCGTTAATTTTCTTCTCTTTGAAATAGATATATGTTATGCATGTAAATGTTCCGGATGTTGTTTTACCGTATTGCTGCAAATTCGCCTCTTGTTTTTACACATATGTAGAATGGGTTCTCCGAGGAGATGGTAAAAGCTAAATGAGATGCTCTTCCTAGTCAGGGACAACCATGACTTGTCACTAAGGCTAATTATCAGTAATTATCAATTCTAATGACATGATTGGGACATTCACCATTTGCATCTGTTAACATAATAAGCAACCAAAATAAACTTATCTAAAATGGCACTAACTCTAATTGTAAATCATATTCTGCTAATATTCTCAGAAATTCATTTTATATGTTTGGTTTAATAGTCAAACAGGTCAAAAGTGACCTACACTGTTCATTTGCCATTAAGTTAATTTTGATTGAGCTTATAACAGCTTGTATAAGCTGTTTTCATTATCATATTGGTTGTTTTGAAGTGTTTGACAGGTTGGAGTTGGGTGGTGCTGACACAAGAAGCTAGACTGTCAGTACAAGCTTCTGATAAGCTGAGCTTATCTTGGACTCCATTTTGGCATTTCTCAGGTTCCTTATAGCCTATTTTCAGTTTGCACTTAATCCCTATATGTCTTGTTGAAGTAATCACTCATATCAGTACCAATTGGTTAGTGCAGACTGCTTCAGGTTTTACTAGCTTTGCTCAGCTGATTTTCTGCTTATATCTTTAAGTTGATTCTCTGTAATTTGTTTTTCTTAATAGCTCATAGTAGTAGCTAGAGGGTTCTGAGCTTAGTAAGAATCTTGGAGCTTATTTAAGTGCCTTATTTTGGTCTGCAAAAGACCTCAGTGAACCATAGTCGGCCCTGCACCACACCTTAGTGGTCTGATTTAGCTAGTTATCATTAATTTGTTTTTCCCCAGTTTCATCAGTTTTGTGTGATTTTTAGTTTCTTAGATAATAGTAGTTATAAGCTGTAATTTGGTACTTAGTAAGTTGACCAGCTTATCTAGCCTTCCTTATTTTTATTTGGATTTTAGGATTTAATCTAAGCAGTTTTCTCAGGCCTTGAACAGACATGTTTTTGCCCTGCCCTTAGTTAGACAGCAGACTGATTGAACAATTGGCATGTCTGCAGTATTCTATTGACGTGTAACGTATTTTGAATTTGTCTATCTTTTCTCTTTTTTAGATGTGGTTAAAGGGAATGGGAGACTTATTCCTCAAGCGGTTAAATCGTGGGTCGAGCAATACGAAAAGGAGCCAAAACCAGCAATGGTTGAACTACTGCTTCAGGAGAGCTGCACGGATGACTCGGGTAGTCTTGTTGTATACTCAGTGGTCGATGTGGAAGCTGTCAAACTAACTTGTGAATTGCTATCGATATGTAATTTTTGTCGTTAATTAACTTGTGACTTATCGTGAATTAGTACTTGAATTAACCTCATTGTTTTGATATATATATATATATATATATATATGAAATGCGTTATTTTGATATTTGTGTTTTTAATTTTGTATTATCAGGTTTTTAATTGTCATTTAATAGAAAATTAGGAACTGAAAAAAATTAATTTAAAAAAAATAGGTTATGACACGCAAAAAGGAAAGTCATAAAACGTGGGTCATAAGTGCGCGTCATAGAGGGATGACGCACAAATGCGAGTCATGAAGCTTTATGACGGGTCCATCCTTGACTCGCATTTGCGCGTCATAAGACCTCTTCTTGACTCGCATTTGGAGTCAAGAATAGCCCTTTTTCTAGTAGTGTAGAGTTATGAATATGAGTAGACATGCTAAGTGGTATTAGAGACGGGTTAGTAAGTGAACTAAGGTTTATGATACCTTAGTTATAAGGTTGGCTATGGCTTGCGGCTAGTTAGAATGTTGAAGCTTAGACATAGATTGATTATGTGATATGATATATGATGCCATAGACTTCATGTTTTGATTTTGAATGTTTTAAACACTTGTCGAATAAGTGTTAAGTGTTATGATATGATTGTTTATGTGATGTTAAGTGTTATCGTTTATGCGATGATAAGTCTATAGTAGTTGGTTATATGTATAAGTTTTATGTGATGTGCTTGAGAGCGCGATTGATTAGAAGTGTATGAGTTAAGATAGATTCATTGGAATGCATGTTAAGTGTTGACCTAGTTGTGGTTGGTAAAGTTGAGAGAACACATTGATATGTGAAATAAGAGTTAAGAAGCGTGTTAATTATTTGAAAAGCATAAGTTCTTAAAAAGATTTAGATAAGTAAGAAGCAAATAGCGAAGCATGTTTGTAGTTTGGTAAATAGAAAGACATGAATGAATATATGCTTGAAGCATTGATTTTGATATGAGTAACTAAAATGAGAAAGTTAAAGAGTATAGTTAAAGCATGATGAAGTCATGTGTATATAAAACATTAAAACTAAATTGTGTTAGTAATAAATGAGTAGAAGCGATGAATGAGATATAGATAGCGCTAGAAGTCATAAGTGACTTGAAGAATACTAGAAAGAGTTGTAAAACATGAATGTGATCATGTTAATATATTTGAATATGTAAGATGAAATTAACGAAAGTGTTATAGAATAAACCTATGTAAGGTTTATATATGTGTGAGTTGAGTAGACTAAATAAGCGATAGTATGAGTTGAGAATATGGTCAACAAGGGTTGATGAGTATTAGTAAGAGTGTGTTGTAAGAACACGTAGAGATGTGTAAGTTGTAATGGATAAGCATTACATATAATTTGTCTAAAATAAAGATGGCACATAATGAATGTATGAGTCAACTTGGGGTTGACGGATGAAAGATAAGTTGCATTGTGAGAATGCAAATATGATATATGGACAAGTGTTATATGGAAACTTGCCTAGATGATAGAAAGCGTGATAGTGAATGTTGAGATTGCGTAAGGCAATAAAAATTAAATATATGATAGTGTACCTAATGATAGATGTGCATGAAAGATAAAGCAAGTAAAGATGATAAGACAGATATAGCTTGGATCCAATGCTCTAGTTTTGGCATCCTTTGGGATGGCCTAGCTTGCCTTTTACGGCATGATGTATAGTTTGCCTTTTATGGCATGATTGTTAGCTTGCCTTCACCGGCATGGTTTGCCTACATCCTTGGCATGTGTTAAAGATCCTTCGGGATGAATGTTAAAGATGGTATCCTTCGGGATAGCCTAGCTTGCCTTTGGGCATGGATGTTAGTTGCCTTTGAGCATGGATGTTAAGATGCCTTTATGGCATGATGTTAAGATGCCTTTATGGCATGGTGATAGCTTGCCTTATGGCATGGATGAAGTTAGTGAGATTGGATCCAAGGCTAGTAAATACGGAAAGTAAAGTATGTACAAATGTGATGTCGGAAGCGTATAAGTAGGATGGTTTATGGTTCCTTGATTTAAATGGATTGGGACGCCTTTTCATTTAAATTAAGAATTGTAAATCGCCGAACCATAAGTTTATAATTCATTGTTTACATAGATTGGGACGCCTTTTTATGTAAATAAAGAGTTATAAATGAGTGGACTTATGTGTAGCCGATATGACATGAGTACGGATAGTGATATGAGATAGTGAAAACTAAAACCGGTTAGACGTCAAAAAAAAAAAAAAAAAAAAAAAAAGAGATAAATATGAATAAAATTGATATCAGTGTTAAGGTAATGTGTGAAACCTTAAGATAGACGTCTAAAATGAGTTATGCATTAAATTGATAAGTTAATTGATGAGTATTTCCCAAGATTTAGTAAGAAAGATTGCTTAAGTGATGCATGTGAAAGATTTTTTAAGGTGCCATTTGTATGGTACTTTGTATATTTTGAGATAAGTTGCCGGTTTTTGGTATAATTATGTGTTAGTATTATGTGGAATGTGAAATTAACCGGTATAAGATGTTATGTCATGTTAGTGCATAGGTGAATGTCGTGTTTATAGTGATGAAGTTTGACTTATATAAAGTCAAAATAGTAAAATTTTCCATATGACAAGTCGTCATTGTTGGAAATTTTAGAAAAGTTTATGATGAGAAGCGTGTTTTTGGTAGATTATGAGTTATGATTTTGTTATAGTAAGTTAGAACTTGCACGATCATTTAGATCGTTGCAAGGTTGTGGCTTAGAGAGCACGAGAATAAGGACATGTTTATGTCGTGAATTTAGTTTTGGATAGTTTTAGACGAGAGATTTCGGGGACGAAATCTAAATAAGGGGGGTAGAATTGTTAGACCCATTTCCCGGGTGTTGGGACCCCACCCTAGATGAAAATAGATTATGGCCTCATATGATTGGCCAGTCAACATTTGACGTGTAGTGGTCAAACCCGATAGTCAAAATATGACTAAAGCGGTTAGGTTAAGTATGATGTGTAACTAAAGGGGCCAAAGTTGCCAAGTATTAAATATGTTATAAAGTTAGATTGTGGCCAAAGTAAGAAGAATGGGAATTGAAGGGCCATTCTTGCCAATTGCCCAAAGTCATCACCTAACTAATATAACTAGGGAGTTCTAGATCACTCCACCATTTTGTAGATAGATCTTGAAGTCCGGTTTTTATTGAGATAGAAAAGAGAGGGAAACTAGCTAAATGGTGATGATAGAAGAAGAAGGTGAAGATCAAGTGATAGTGGCCACCCTTTGCTATGATCATTGCAAGTAAGTATATATTGTTCTTGATGATTAGTGATGTTATAGATAAGGGATTTAGTGGGTAATCATCATATGATCAAGTTATGATCATATGATGATATAGTTTGGAAAATGAGGGTGTTTGATGGGTTTTGATACCCTTGTTATGTATTTGATTTATTATGTGTTTTAAGTGTTTATGATGATTATTGATTCAAGGTGATTATGATGATGTTGATGATGATGATAAGGTTGAGGATGAAGCTTGATATGTTTAGCTTGGAGCTAAGGTAAGTAAAATGATGATAGCATAAGTTATATGGATTTCTATCATTATGTGTTATGTATGTTTATGTTGAGAAGATGAGCTTGGGTTATGCTTATGTGATGCCATGTTTATGGTTTATGTGATGAGATGAAGCTATGGATATGTTGATGTTATGTGCTAGTTGAGATTTGAGTAGTGAGCCATGATGTAAGTGTTTTATGTATATGATGCATTATGTGGTTTGAAGTATAATGGTATGTTATGGTCGTTTTACTTACTAAGCCTTCGTGCTTACGGTTTAGTTGTCTAACCCTTTTGTAGGTTGGCATGTTTAAGTGGAAGGCTTGGATATGTGGATTAAGAATTTGGATTAGCAAGGATAGAGGTAGTGCGTGTAGGAGCTAGGTAGATACCGAGCTCATTCAAGATGGTACCCCCGT
The DNA here is from genome assembly GCA_021014915.2 of Artemisia tridentata subsp. tridentata. Classification (NCBI taxonomy): domain Eukaryota; kingdom Viridiplantae; phylum Streptophyta; class Magnoliopsida; order Asterales; family Asteraceae; genus Artemisia; species Artemisia tridentata. The sequence continues at coordinate 101,324,495 of CP139507.1, read as the reverse complement.
GAGTCAATGTATGGTTTGTAAGGTGGAGTCAAGTATCAAAGTGTATAATAATGAAGTCCAAATGATTTGGTAGTCGTTTGGTACGTCAAAGTATGTTTTATGTGTTTATTGGTTAAGTTAAGGGGGTGTTTGGCTAATGTGTAAAAGTACCCATTTTGGGTTGTATACGGGTCGAGTGTGTATTGGAACACGTTTTATATGTTAAAGTAATGATTTTGGTTAAGTTTGAAGTGTTGTGGAAGTCGTATGTGGCATATGTCATGAAATGGGTCAAAACGGGTTTTTAGTGTAAAACCCGTGATTGTGGAAGTACGTCTTCCGAGATTCAAATGGTAAATGTTTTTGGATGGAAATGAGCCCATATATATAGTAATGAAATCTGGAAAGTTTGGTTAGGTTTCAAGTCCGGGAGGTTGGAGTACCGGCCGGGGATTTTGGAAAAAAGGGCCTTCTGATGAACAGTAACCTCGGCTGCTCAGTTGGGTAGATACGGCGCATCTCAATTTTTAGATATGCCATATCATATAGATACGGCGCATCTATTTTTGGGATATGGCGCATCTATCCAACAGTCCAGATTTGGTAATTTTCTAAATGTCGTACAAAACAAACCGTAAGTCGTTGGTGGTCGTGCCACACCTATCGTTTTGAAGGTAATTGAATGTACTTTCATTTAAAAATTGCCTCAAGGGCTGAATGTGTAATGATTTTTGTCAGTTTATGTAAGAGTAACAGCAGGTCAGTTTTAGTCAAGTGTTTCCGCGTAAAAGTTTAAGTTTTTAGTCTAAGCGGGTACGGGGTGTTACATATAAAAGACACAAGCTCTCTAAGTTCGAAACCACTTATGATATTGTTAAACATTTTAAATATCATGTATGAACCTGCATTGAAATATCAAACGTTGTCTTATAGGTAGAATAGAGAGTTTGAAAATCATAGCACGCGAAGACAGTGTGCCAGCCGAGCGTGCCGGAGCAGGTCTCTTCGTTTTATTTTATGTTGAGATATCACTAACAATTTTAAATGTCTAGCAACGAATTTTTATCATAATTAAAACCTAAAGGAGATATATGTAAATAGTTACACCAACACAATCTTTCTTTTTTTCCAATGGTTATGGTGCTACTAAGTGGTATTGATTTTGCATTTTTAAATATTTGAGTTATATTAGTGGAGTTTTGAGTTAGATTAGGTTTTATATTTGTTCTGAATTGTTGAATCGAAGTCTTAGTTTGAGTGTTCTTCCTATGTGTAGGTTTGTTTATAAAAAATATGAAATTTAAGAAGAAAATAGATGGAGAAGATGAATAAGGGTAAACTGACTAAATTACGCTTACTTATTGGTTCATTATTCAATTAACAGACGTTACGTCAAAGCTTGTCCGCAATGATGCCAACAATAGGAGAAATTAGAGAGTATAACATGTTAAATAAAAAAATTAAGAGTATTATGTAGACAATAGTAAAAGTGACAAGTCGAATGATTTTTAATACCATTATCCTTTTATAACACAAATTGAAAACCCCTTAGGGTTGTTTGGTTGGGCCAATTTCATGGGTTTTTGTGCTATTTGAAATTAAAAACCAACGAAAAGATGTGTTTGGTTAGAATATAAGGAAAGTGGTTTTGATATTATAACTAGCTAAAGACCCGTGTAATACACGGGCAGATTATGGGGCAGTTTCATAATCGTATATTTTAAATGTTTATAAAAACAAATTTAACTTGATATAGTTTGCAGTTAAATGATGAAAATGCCTTCATGATGTTTAAAGACCAATGTACAAACCTAAACAAATGATACAAACCAAAAATCAAGTCCAAATCATCAAAATACCACGCATGAGCACATTAAACTTAAAGCTTTAACGAAAATATTATGACCAAAACTCCCCCAAGTGAACATGATTGGGCTGTAGCACCACTTCTTTTCTTATTTTTATTTGTAGAAAGCATTTTCTAATATAAGTTAATATCTTGAAACAACTTGATGTCTTAATCCCACTATATTGCATAAATAGATACCAAAGCATTTCGAATCTCAAATGAGTATTCCAAATTTCAGTTGCTACTCATCTCCCCACTTAGGAGGCAGAACTATCCGAGCCATGTATATGTAGCAATTTTGATATGAAGTGAAAAGATACCAACAACACAGTTAACCATTTGAATGAGTCCGATGTAATTATTTTCTCTTTGATGTGCTAAGTTAAAGAACATGCAGAACAAAGGTTTGCAGAAATACCTGAAAAGGCAGAGCCATAAGAAAATTTAATAGACAGTGATCAAGATTAAAGTCTTCAACAGAGGAACAACCACTCATTAAAGTACATTTACATGATTAATGTATTATTTCATCACAAAGACCTACAGATATACTGATTGAATCTTTCATATCAAACTTATTTTAGGCTGCCCCGGTAAGGAGAGTCAATCCCTCCCATTTTCTCTGCCACGTCAGCTTTCTCTCTCCAGCGATCTTCAGGCGATTAGGTGCCCCAGTAAGGGCGACCATGATCAAACTTTTTTTTTTAAACATTTTTAACACAAACTCAAATTTCATTAATAATTAAAACGTTACATAATAATTCAAATAAAATAAAAACATTACAATAAAATTCAAATAACATTAAAACATTACGATAATAAAACGACGGGAGACTTTCTTGCGAGAACCATCTTATCTGCGAGAACTGACAGAACCACCAAAAACATACATGCACGCCTTTTAAAATAAAATAAAAATACATGCAACTCATCAATAATCGTAAGTATCCACCTATGTTCTTCAATATCATCATGAACTCATCCTCTTTTTTCACAAAAACCTTACACACGGCCGCAATATTGTCATTGCACGCCTTATAAGAACATACATGCACACCTTCAAAGAAAAATTTTGTATTTCCAATTTCTTATCAAATTCTTTAGAACAACCATGTTTTTTTTTTAAAACATATATGTTGTTTTTAGAACATATGTGCAAAAATACAATTATTGAAGGCGTGCATGTATGTTTTTGGTGGTTCTGTCAGTTCTTACAGATAAGATGGTTTTCGTAAGAAAGTCTCACATAAAACGACTAAACTAGTTTTGATTATGACGATGCCAAATATCTTCCACCAAATCGGCTTTGAGGCCAAGATGAGTTGTTTTGCCTGCACAACTAGGAGTTTGTTGGAAATAAGGTGAATGATCGGTTACCTATCGAACAATTCGTGTGCATAGTTTTCGGCTCATTCGAAAACGATCATGGAATGCGCCGTATCTTGGGGTCTCGCAAAAGTAAGCAGCAACTAAAAGGTTATGAGCACTCAAACGATCCCTACTAATTTGGTTTCGTGAGACTTTAGTTTGTGACGCTTGAAAAGCCTCCCAACACTCTTCCGCAAACATTATAAACTCGCTACTAACTTCATTTTCATCATCCAAAGACGAATCGGCAATGAATAGCTCGTAAGAATTCATAGTGTGAAAATATATAGAAAATGTGTGACGTGAGATTTGTGGATTGAAGTGTGTTTGTGTTGTGTATTTATAAGTGAGTTTAAAAGATTTTTTTTTTTTTGGTTTTCAAACGGTAGCTTCCAACGGTCCAAGAAACACACAAACTTTTAAAAAGTCAGTTGATCGCATATGCGACCAACAAAAAAAAAAAAAAAAAAAAGTGGGCGATCGATATACCACAGGAGGAGGATCGAGTAGGAATCAATTGAGTATATCGATCTTCCTCCCTTACTGCAAGTAGCCTTAGAATATAAACAATATGAAATGGGTCAGTGCGTTGCAATTAATGTCATTCTAATGCATAAACCTCCTAAAGTCCTAAACCATTTCTTTACTTAAACCATTTTATAAAATATACTGTAGTACTAATAATAAATTTAATATGTAATCAAAACTGAATAAACAATTATTTATAAACAAAAATGATACAAAGTGTTTCAAGCCAATCCGACTTGACGCGTTTCATCCTATATAGAAGTATAGAACTTGTCTGTTTTCATTTATTAGTTGACCCAACACATTTACATTTTTTGTCTTGTTCGAAGAAGATATGATACTAACACAAACACTTGGTCTACCTATGTCTTCAAAGGGGATGTACTAACCGGACCCTCCCTAAGGGTCGGGTACAAAAACCCTCCCTAGTGGAGGGTGTACTTTTGTTTCTCTTTTTGTCTGCTACAAACCCATTTGGTACCTTTTTTTTTTTTTCTGTTTTTGTCTGTATGCTGTTTTTGTCCCAAGGTTTTGTCCAAATGCTTTGGCCACACAAGCAGATTCCACACAAGCAGCTAACAAAGGAAGGCTCAGATTATAAAACATATTCGTCATCGCCTTATAGTCTCAAAATAATTAACTCACAAATATGCAGATTTTTAGTAGGCTCGGATTTGAAGGTTGCAAAGTGACAAAAATATCACTTTGCCATCCATTCGGTTTTTAGAAAACCATTCGTCATCGCCTTATAGTCTTAAAATAATTAACTTTTTGTCCAAGTGCAGATTCAACATAAGGAGCTAACAAAGCAGGCTCAGATTTAAGGCTCAAAATAATTAACTTTTTGTCCAAGTGCAGATTCCACCACAAGCAGATTCCACACAAGCAGCTAACAAAAGCAGGCTCAGATTTGAAAACGTAATCGTCATCGCCTTATAGTCTCAAATGGGTTTGTAGCACAAAAACAGAAGGCTCGTGATATACTAACCCTCCCTATAATTGATATTCCACACAATCAGGCTCAGATTCCAACACAATACACATGTTACACAAGTTTCACACAAGTGAAATACAATACACATGTTACACAAGTCTCACAAGCCTGTAAGATTCTCACAAGCTCAATAGTAAAATTCTCACAAGCTCAATAGTAAGATTCTCAAACTGCAGCTTTGCTCTATTATAAACAAAGCAACTCTCAAGCACAAAGCAACTTTCAATCACAAACAAAGCAGTATCACAAGGTATCACAATCTGAGCTACAAACCACAAAAGGCAACAATCTCAGTAACAAACTCGCGAGTGAAACACAAGCCGCAAGTGAAACACTGATGAACTCAAATAAGTACATTTTATTATCATCATTTGTCCTATTTATTTGACTTGTTTTATTATATTATATATGAGAATTGATACGTTAATGTTTACTTTTGTAATTCTCAGGTAAAAACAAGTATTATATGAAACTTGGCGATTTTGGACTAATTATGGAGCAAAACAAGCAAGATGTTAAGAGTCTACTGAAATGTACAAGATCAAGATCATTCTGCTCCAGATACGCCGCAACATACTTCTTACATACGGCGTATCACTATCAAGATTTCACAAGTTACAATCCAAGACAGCAAAGGACATGCGCCGCATAGAGAAATGGAGTTACGCCGCATCTTAAGGCGGTGTACGAATATTCCTGAATATATTAATCTTGGACCCCACGCGAAGTTAAGTCAATGCGCCGCATCTACTTATCCTATGCGCCGCATCTAACCCTCAGACAGAAACTATAAATACCCCAAGGCCAGACGAATTTCGTGACACTTAGCTTAACTCAGAAGAGAGAGACAGAAACCCTAAAAGCCGAATTCAGACGTATTAGCAGCACAAGACACACCCTGAACGAAGATACAAGAGCTGTAAGAAGGTCCTGCATGTATTCAATTCATTAAGTAGTTTTGTTTTATTGTATTAGTACACTTTAATTCATCAGGATTGATGGGCCGATTTCATGTGACTACGGAATATCATGGGCACCCCTTAAAATTGCTTTCCCATTAATTAAAGTTTATATGTTGATGTCTTTGGTGACTTTTATTAGTGCATTGATAACCTCTGTGACTAGCTGAGCATTGCTTGGGTCGCCATGCCCCTTCCTCGCCTATTTATTCTATCGTTTCTAGGATAGTGGGATAGACATAAGTGATCATTAAGGGTTTACTCGACGATAAGATTAGAGCCAACGAGAAAGGGTTAATTATATACACTTCATATAAAACTAGCAATAAAACAAGTGACAAGCTACTTAATTATCAGGACAGGTCTTCTTATTGTCTCAAGTATCTATCTGTGTACGTGTGTGCTAATCGCTGATTCGTGCTCATTAGTTTAGTTTACTATTTAATCATAACCAAACCGTGCCAGTCTCTCAGGCTGAACCCCCCTTGCGTTAGATTAGGTTGTATAGCTAACTTAGGATATTAAAATACTGATTAGAATAACTAGATAATACGTTCCACTCTTAGTGATCGACACTCTACTTACCATTATATTCATACTGACCGGGTACACTGCTCGTTAAGTGTGTGTGTTATTGATAAGTCGGCTAAATATAAATTTAAAACTTGAGTAGGCATTAATACTGCTAAACCGCAACGACACATCACACGCATCAAGTTTTTGGCGCCGTTGCCGGGGACATAAAAGAATTAGAACACATTACACCACATCAAGTTTTTGGCGCCGCTGCCGGGGAGTGAATTGTTATTATCTGTTAATTTGTTTAGTATTTTAATTAGGTTTTCTTTTTAATTTTTAGATTCTAACCACTAACCCTGTTATATATTAGATAAATTGCATTCATTGTATTATTTGCATATTTTCTGTTTTTGTGTGTTTTTATTTTCTTTAATTTTTGTTTCTTTTTGTTTATTTTTATTTTAGTTTTTTGTTTTTCTGTATTTTTTCTGCATTCTGCTATCGTTGTACTGAGCTGATACAAACGATACGGCGCATCTGTTTTCACAGATACGGCGTATTGCGTTTAATTTTTATAAAATACAACGCGTTTAATAAATTCGAGTACGACGCATCTTTTCCCCAAGATACGGCGTATTCTGTTTTTAATAAGAAATTTTTCTAAACCCTAACGCCATACGACGCATCTGTTCTAACAGATACGGCGTATTGTCTATTTAAATTAAAAACAATTTTCGAATTATTAAACAGATACGACGCATCGATCTTTATCGATACGGCGCATCTTCTAAATCAAAAATCTTGTATTTTGAAACGTAACGAAAATACGGCGCATTAACTTTTGTTAATACGACGCATTTAATTTTAATAAATATAAACGATTTTTGATAATTTAAAATTGATACGGCGCATTCTAAAATTATAAGCAGCGTATCTGCTTTCTGAATAAAAGTCTGATTAAATTTTAACGAAATAAGATACGGCGTATCCAACTTTTTGGATACGGCGCATCGTCTACTGATATCAGCAAATTTTATTTTACTTTGATTGTTTCACTCTTCTTTTGCACGAGTAAGTTTTATTTCAGGAAGATGGACGATCCGGATACTACAATGGAAAAATATGTTAGGTTTAAAGAGGAAAGAGCCTTGAGCAATAATCAGGTGTATGATTGGAAAAGAGCAAGATATGATGCACAAGTCATTGAGACAAAAGAAATCACTATGGAAGAATACTTGATTTTAGGACAAGAAAAGTCAAGGAAAGAAAGAAACAAATTGCCATTTCAACACACTTGGTGTATGTCAAATGATGATGAAGAAGATTCATATACCGTGCAACCAATTCCGGCAATTGTTCTTGATAGTACTTTTTCTCCGGAGATTGTACAAGATGATGTGTATACGGAACCCTACGTTGAAGAATATTCTGCAATCGTATTACCACCATTAGATAATTCATCGGATGAAGATGAAAAGTATTCTAATTTTGATTTCGAACCATTTGACGCTGATCCGTGCTGAATACACTTATAAATAAATGCAGACAGGGGATATGCGTGAATAATTACAAATCACCCCTTTGTGAAAAAAGGATACTTGCAAAAACTCACGTTTGTGTGTAGTGTGAAACCAGGTAAGTGATTACCCGGATCGTTTCCCAACGAGGTATGAATGGGCAAACTGTGGAAAGCTTTGGATTAGAGTGATAGATGATTTAGATATTTTGGATTTTTCTTTTTATATCTAATTAACAAATTAAAAACAAATATACACAAGAAAATTAAACGCGAATTTAAATAAACTGAAAACGCGTAACGGGAATTCTAAAATGGGACTAAAAAGTGAAATAATATAAAATTAAAACCTAAAAGTATAAAATTACTTAAAACTTATTTTAAAACTAAAATTATATTTTTTAAACTTTTTATCTAATTATTATTAATTATTTATTATTTAATAATTATTAAAAACTAATTTAAATTATAATAAATACTAAATGAACAAAGAAAAATCTAAAACTTTTTCTATAAATATTATAAGATGAAAAGAAGCTAAGAAAATTATAAAAATGAAAAATGCTTAATTAAAATTTAAAAAGATAAAATCTATTAAATAGAAGCTATCACTATTTTTCTGTTTTTGTTTTTCTTAAGGTCTAATAGTATAATTATATTTTTCCTAGATTATAAATGATAAAAGAAAATTATGTAAAAAAGATTTATATTTTTCTGATTAAAATTCTATTTATTATGAATTAATTACTATTTTAAACTAATTAAAAGATAAAAAATATTAAAACTATTAATAAAAATCTGAAACTTTTTCCTAAATTAACTTAAGTGATTACAAAGTTAAGAAAAATAAAATGGTGATGGCAGCTTTTGTGGATAAGCTGATAATAAGCTAATTAGCTAAATAAGCTTAAACTGCTAATATTACTTAAATAGTAAAGGTTGCAAAGTTATAATGGAAAAGACCTACGGGCACAATGGTTGGGTTGTTGGTGTTGTGAGCAGGAGGTCTGGGGTTCGAACCTCACCCAGGCCTTTTGCTAAAACTAATTTTTTTGGACTTTTTCTTTTTGCTACTTACTTTTAAACTGATTATAAGCTACTTTAAAAAAGGAAGTATTTTTAGTTTAAGCTAAATAAGCTGAATGAAGGAGCTTAATTACACAGTTAGTGTTTTCAAGGTTTTTAAAACTAGAAATTTTCTAATTAAGCTAGAGACTTAAAACAAGCTATAAGCTTCTGAAAAAAGCTAAAATGGACTAAGGAGACTGATGAAGCGAAAAGTGTACCGCTTTTAGGGGGTCATTTAAGCCCTAAATCGTATTTATTTGATCAAATATTGCCCTAAATCGTTCCTTTTGTCATTTTAGGTACTTTGGAGAAGAAATCTGGAAAAGGAAGCATTTTGGACGTTTTTGGAGCATAAAAGTGAAGAAAACGGCAAAGTCTCAAAATTGTGCTGGAAAGTACCTTTGACGGCGTCAGGATTTGTTCTTGACGGCGTCATGGCTTGGAAAAAGTGGTGGATATGAAAATTACTCATGATAAGCCAGAGAAATTTGCATGGGAATTCTGACGGCGTCACCCTTTGGAGTGATCAAGGTCGTCACGACTTAATTTAAAGAGGGACGGCGTCACGCCTAATTCTGACGGCGTCAAGCCTTGATAAGCCAGAACGGATTTTGGAGAGCTAAAGAGGGACGGCGTCAAGAAGGCCATCCGGGAACCCTAAAAGCGGCGAGGTGACGGCGTCACACTCCATAACGTGACGCCGTCAGATCTGAAAGTCTATATATAGTTTTGCAATTTTTTGTCATTAGTGTGGAACTTGTGTGGAACTTTGTGTGTGAAAAACCCTAAGACGATTTTAGCAGCTTTTTCAAGGCTTTTTGCCTTGAGATCTTCCATGTTACATTGAAGATAAGTTATCAATTAATCATTCAATATGTCTATGTGTTGTTTGATTCTATCTTGTTCTTGTCTTTTGTTTAACATGTTAGGCTAGATTTATCTTGTGTTTGCTTAGATCTAATGAAACCTAGCTATTGATTGTTGGTTATTAGTGTGTTATTAGTTGTATTGGATGATTGTTCATCTATGTTAGGCTTAAGAAAACTGGCTAACTTCCTATTCGGTAACTTGCTTGAACGTCTTAAGAAACATGAACCAATGCGTACTAAAGGTTTTTATGGTTGTATTTAATGCATGAGCGAATTCTAGTGATCCCATGTTAGGAGCTTCCTAGCCGGCTCGACATAGGAGTGAAGTAGGAGTTCATAGAGTTGGGGAAGTACGTACGCCACCCCACGATTGGTATTAAGGAATACACCCGTCATCCACGCGATTAATACACACTAATCAACCGGTAAAAGATAGTTAGGGAGTAAGGAAATCTAAGTAAACACATTTCTCACCACATAAGTTTTACCACCTTTTCATTTTGTTATTTTATTTTATTTGCATTCGTAGTTATTTGGGTTAGTTGACTAGCGACTAATTCCGCCCACTCTTTCAAACCCGAGATTTTACTTGCTTTCATAAAATTATAAAAACATAAAAAGAATCTTCTCTCACCCTTAGACCTATTAGAGTAGTTTTTCATACCTAACGAACACTATTCCCTGTGGAGAACGATCAATCCCTCGTACTTACCACTACACTATACTACATCGGTCAGGTACACTGCCTGGTGGGGTTGTAAGCCTCTTGAGATCCCTCGAGAGGTAAAACCTGTTGTAAGGTTGCAAAACCACGCATCAAGTTTTTGGCGCCGCTGCCGGGGAATAGTTATTGTTTAGGTTGAATTTTTATTTTATAGGTCTACTCACTAGATTCCTTTCTAGTGAGATTTTTATTTTATTTTTCTAGGTCTTCTTTAGTCTATCTTTTTTCTTCGTTTCTTTGTTCGTAACCATTACCATCCGACATCATGGAAGGTGGTAATATCCTCGATCCCAACAACCCACCACAACAACCACCACCTCCTAGAGCCCGTACTTTAGGAGAGTACTCCCGTCCTAGCCACCATGGCTATCGAAACACCATTGAGCTCACTCAAGGAGCCAATGTCACTCCCTTGCGATCCGACACCATCCGGTTGGTGCAAAGCGGATGCGCATTCCATGGACTTCGTTCTGAAGATCCTAATCAACATCTCAAGGACTTTCTCAAAATCGTTGATTCCGTAGACCTTGATGTTGCCACTCGAGAGACGACCCGACTGCGTCTCTTTCAATTCTCTTTGCGGGACCAAGCTAGTCAATGGCTAGAGCGTCAACCCGCAGGATCCATCACCTCTTGGGATGATCTCACCACTCGTTTCCTTGCTCAGTTTTTCCCACCGGGAAGAACTACCAAGTTAAGGAATGATATCTTGATGTTCCAACAACGTCAAGGCGAAACCCTCTACGAGGCATGGACTCGATTCAAGGACTTACTCCAAAAAGTCCCTCACCATGGCATAGAACTTTGGCTCCAAGTCCAAATCTTCTATGACCATATCAATCTCTCCACGAGGCAAACCATTGACCAATCAGCCGGTGGTAAGCTACGTGATCTAAGTGCGGAACAATCATGGGCTCTCCTGGAAGATCTTGCTCTTTATGACAACGAAAGTTGGAGTGATCCCCGTGATTTGAATAAAACGGTCAAGGCAATATCTTTGCCTTCGAACAATTCAAGCACTTCCGACCGTAGGATCATAGAACTTGAAGACCAAGTCAAGTTTCTCATGAAATCCTACGAGGCTCCTAAACCTTCAAGCCAAGTGAACAAAATCACTTCTTCATGTGAATTATGTAGTGGTCCCCACGACACTCGTGATTGCATGGAACTCCCCGAACAAGCTTTTGCGGACTACGCATCCTCGCGTACCGACGGAGCGGGAGACAAGTGGTACACTTTCAAACCCGAGCCAAACCCCTACGGTGATACATACAACCCCTCATGGAAAAATCACCCGAACCTTAGGTGGAAACAAAACCAAAACGCACAACAAACCAATTCTTCCAACCCACCTAATCGTTTCCAATCAAGCGGTTCCAACTCGAACCGTACTTTCAACAACAATCCTTCCGGCAATGGTAGTACAGATAACTTTGAAGGATTGATGTCCCAATTTATGGCATCTCAAGAAGCTCGTTTAGCCAAGTTTGAAGCCGATTTCAAACAAAAACAAAGCGAGATGACCAATAAGATTGACACTTTGTTGAAAGCCCTCAATGACCGAGAAATGGGAGCACTCCCTAGCAACACAGTCAAGAACCCGAAACTAAACGTCAACGCCATCTCGTCGGTTTCGTCTCCTAGTTCTTGTCCACAATATTATTCGGTCAATTCCATGAGCTCGTGTTTCAAACAAACCCAAGTCGTTCAAAAGGACCAAGAAGTTAGGACATCCAAATTGGTCAACAACATAGTTGAAACACCTCCCACTCAAAACCTTGATGAAGAATTCAAGGAGCTCCACCTTGAAAGTCCGGTTATTGATGTGTTGGATGAGAAGAAGCTCAAGTTAGGCGAAAAAGGGACCGCCTTTGTTCAAAACAAGCTACCTAAGAAGTTAGATGATCCGGGCTTATTTGTTCTACCTTGCAAGATCGGTAATTCGGAGGCTTATGACACATTAGCCGATCTTGGATCAAGCCTTAACCTACTTCCGTTACCTCTCTACACCTCTCTAAAACTAGGAAAACTTGAAGAAACCGAGGTGATTATAGGCTTAGCGGATGGAAGTGTTTCTTACCCGGTTGGAGTAGTTAAGGACGTGTTAGTACACATTGGAAAACTAACCATTTTAGCCGATTTCCACGTCCTTGATATGGTTAGCGACCCTACATGCTCCTTGTTGATAGGTAGAGGATTTTTGGCGACCGCCAGTGCTATGATTGATTGTAAGGAATCTAAGATAGCGGTAGGAGAAGGGGATACTTGGTCAGTCTATGATGTTAAGAAACATGCCTATGATACTAGTAAGGAACCGACACCCCATTGGTTAGAATCAAATAGGAGACCATCTAGATATGGACCTTGGATCGATAGAGACTTCATAGGACCCCAACGCCCATTTTACCTAGAAGAGGACTTTGTTAACCGAACACATACGGTAGAGCAACTCTTGGCTAGGGACACCGAATTGGATCCATTTGAAGACCCTCTAGTTTTTAGGAAGATGATTGATTTCCTAGGAGTTTTACCAATTAACCTAGGGATGAATAAGTGGAATTGTGAGGAAGATGATCATAAGTGGGATTGGGACAAACCACCCAAAGATGGAGATGGGTCATGGCATATTAAGATGACATTGTATGACCCGGATGGAGAGAAGTTTGAAAAGATATATTGTACTAAGCGGACCAATAGGAAACTTCAATCCAAGCTTAACCCTAAAGACGTCCTCGATGACGAACTCACTTACATAGGGTAGAAGGACTTTGAGTCTAGCTACAAGACTCGTTAATAAAGAAAAGCGCTTCTTGGGAGGCAACCCAAGCTTTATTTGCTTTGTGTGTTTATTTATTTGTTTGTTTGTTTTTATTTGCTTCCGTATGTGTGTTTAAATTTTATTATTATCGATTCATGTTCAAAAACTAATTTGTGAAAATGCTTTATCTTGCTTTTAACTTCGTCTTAACTACATATAAAGGTATTTTGCAAAAGATAAGTGTAAGGGAAATCTAAATCGGTTTATTAGAACACAAATGAACATGAATCGTAATAATAATAAATTAACATACATATTAGTATTTGTTTGAGTCAAATGCTTGTATCGAGTCATAATGATGTTTTGCAGGAATTCCAGGAAGTGAGGTATAGTTTATTCCAAAATTTTTCTGGAAACTTAACATGAGAATTCTGTCAGAATATTTATGACGGCGTCAGGATTTACAACCTGACGGCGTCAGGTTTAATTTTCTGAAAATTTTTGAAAGTTTTGTTTTCATAAAAAGTTTTTATTAAATCTCTAATTTATAATCTCCAGGAATCTGCAAAATTATCATTCCACAAGCATTATATCCTTATATATAGAGTTTTGCCCGCCGATGTTATGCAGGTTTTCGTGTTTGTTTTCTCAGGTTTAACAGGTTATTTTGGACAAGGAAATGTTTGTTGGATCAAGCTTATGGCGATGCATTAGTCATGGAGCTTCAACATTACTTTGGAAGAAGATTTAACCATGTTACTTCATTATCCACCGAGCGAATCAGGGGAGTATTTGATTTCATTCTTTTACTTTTTTCTTTTACATCTTGTTATTTGAACATTGGGGACAATGTTCATCTTAAGTGTAAGGGTGGGTAAAAGTACGATTAGAGAATGCAATTGCACTTGATTTTTGTTTGTTTAATAGTAAATGTGTAATAAAACTGAGATAAATACCTGTTAGGGCAATTTTAGTGCCAAATTTAAAATTTTTTACAACATTTAGGAGTGAAACTTTGATCTTAATGAGCGTCTCATGGATAGGATTTATATGACTAGCACAAAAACCGTACCACTAAAAAAATTTTCACACCCCAAATATGTGAGGTTCGCCCCTAGAATTGGTAGGAAAAGCATTTATGCTATGATGTGTGTACCGGTAGCACTTAGATTCTAGAACTTGCGTTAGGACCATTCCGAGGCCACAAGTGAGACTACATTCGTGTAGTTAGATTTACTACATGATAAGAGGCATTAGGATTAACCCATTGTTTTACACCTGTGTTTTTGTTATAATTACTTTGGCTACATTGGTCAAGTAATTCTCCCACACCCTTTGCGTTGTACTCATTTTTAGTACACGATACCCCTAGTACACCCCTCAGAGCCTATCTTTTCGTTTTGACCTTTAAGCATTTTACTTAATGGAAGAATTTGTTACAACCCACTTAAAATGTACACCCAAATCGCCTTAGCCTACCTTGTATGCACTCATTTTTAGTGCATTATTGTGACAACATTTGTTTAAACCCAAGTTAATTATCTAGTTGATTACATGGTTGCTAAGTCAAGTCATATCCTTGTACATATTATTTTGGGACGATTGGGACTCATGGGTAAAGTACTAGTGTAATGGAGTAATGGGGAAGAACATCATTTATTACCCCCATATGTGCTAAATATTTTAAAAGTACTCCAAGTGTTTTAATTATCTTAATCCGAGTCATTAGAATAGTTATTTGTAAAGTTATGTAAAATTTCAAGTGTAAGGGGAATGCAACGCCCCTATGATGTATTATTTTGGATGGTAGGGCAAGAGTGTATGCAAAAAAAAAAAAAAAAAAAAAAACAAAAAAAAAACAAAAAAATGAGAAAAAGAAAAATAGAAAAAAAAAAAAAAAAAACATACGGACTACCATCCCGTTTCATTTTATGTTTATTTTATGTTTTTGTTATTTTGTTTTTAGCTTAAGATTGAGTCGAGTCTTGGCTTAGCAACATTGTATAGTACATGTAATTAATCAAGATCTTTAACTCGCCACCAGTAAAATATCCCTTATCCAACAAATCCGTGTTTATCATATCCCTACACCTAACGTTATAACCCATGTAAAAGCCCTCTTTGATAGTTTATCTTAGGTGCTTACGCCTAGTGGAGGAGGTTTTTGATCCTTGCCCAACCCTATGGTAATCTATTTGCTATGACAGGTAGTGAGAGATATTATCCGTTTTCATTTATGAGATTTATTTTGATGACACTTGAGAGATGTGAGTATCTAAACACTACTTGTGAGGTGCTAGTTTGTAATCTCCGTGCTTATTATGATTAAAGTGGAACGAATATTTGTTGTAATTACTTTTATGTTAGCATTAAATGACCCATAACTTGTATTTTGATTAGAATAAAAGCGCATTTGCTTGAGGACAAGCAAATCTCAAGTGTAAGGGTATTTGATGAAGCGAAAAGTGTACCGCTTTTAGGGGGTCATTTAAGCCCTAAATCGTATTTATTTGATCAAATATTGCCCTAAATCGTTCCTTTTGTCATTTTAGGTACTTTGGAGAAGAAATCTGGAAAAGGAAGCATTTTGGACGTTTTTGGAGCATAAAAGTGAAGAAAACGGCAAAGTCTCAAAATTGTGCTGGAAAGTACCTTTGACGGCGTCAGGATTTGTTCTTAACGGCGTCATGGCTTGGCAAAAGTGGTGGATATGAAAATTACTCATGATAAGCCAGAGAAATTTGCATGGGAATTCTGACGGCGTCACCCTTTGGAGTGATCAAGGTCGTCACGACTTAATTTAAAGAGGGACGGCGTCACGCCTAATTCTGACGGCGTCAAGCCTTGATAAACCAGAACGGATTTTGGAGAGGTAAAGAGGGACGACGTCAAGAAGGCCATCCGGGAACCCTAAAAGCGGCGAGGTGACGGCGTCACACTCCATAACGTGACGCCGTCAGATCTGAAAGTCTATATATAGTTTTGCAATTTTTTGTCATTAGTGTGGAACTTGTGTGGAACTTTGTGTGTGAAAAACCCTAAGACGATTTTAGCAGCTTTTTCAAGGCTTTTTGCCTTGAGATCTTCCATGTTACATTGAAGATAAGTTATCAATTAATCATTCAATATGTCTATGTGTTGTTTGATTCTATCTTGTTCTTGTCTTTTGTTTAACATGTTAGGCTAGATTTATCTTGTGTTTGCTTAGATCTAATAAAATCTAGCTATTGATTGTTGGTTATTAGTGTGTTATTAGTTGTATTGGATGATTGTTCATCTATGTTAGGCTTAAGAAAACTGGCTAACTTCCTATTCGGTAACTTGCTTGAACGTCTTAAGAAACATGAACCAATGCGTACTAAAGGTTTTTATGGTTGTATTTAATGCATGAGCGAATTCTAGTGATCCCATGTTAGGAGCTTCCTAGCCGGCTCGACATAGGAGTGAAGTAAGAGTTCATAGAGTTGGGGAAGTACGTACGCCACCCCACGATTGGTATTAAGGAATACACCCGTCATCCACGCGATTAATACACACTAATCAACCGGTAAAAGATAGTTAGGGAGTAAGGAAATCTAAGTAAACACATTTCTCACCACATAAGTTTTACCACCTTTTCATTTTCGTTATTTTATTTTATTTGCATTCGTAGTTATTTGGGTTAGTTGACTAGCGACTAATTCCGCCCACTCTTTCAAACCCGAGATTTTACTTGCTTTCATAAAATTATAAAAACATAAAAAGAATCTTCTCTCACCCTTAGACCTATTAGAATAGTTTTTCATACCTAACGAACACTATTCCCTGTGGAGAATAATCAATCCCCCGTACTTACCACTACACTATACTACATCGGTCAGGTACACTGCCTGGTGGGGTTGTAAGCCTCTTGAGATCCCTCGAGAGGTAAAACCTGTTGTAAGGTTGCAAAACCACGCATCAGAGACTATGAATAAGCTTAAGGAACTAAGAAAAGCTGGCTGATAAGCCAGTAAAGCTCTCAATAAGCTAGCTGCTTATCTCAACAGTTTATATAATAAAGGTTTTAAGACTAGATTTTGACAAAATAAGCTAAAAGCTAGAATATAAGCCAAGGGCTGAAGGAAAAAGCTAAAAGGGACTGAGGTACATATGAATAAGCCTAGGGATTCAAGAAAAGCTATGGGAATAAGCTGGAGAGCTCAAAATAAGCTAAAAAGTATGCTGATTTTCTGTGGTGCAGGGCAAAAATAGCCCACTTTGAGCTGTTGAAAAGCATTGATAAAAAAATCCTAAAAATAAACTAAAAATATGGAGAAGTACACAAGCTAGGGAAATATATGCGTGCCAAATTTTAGCTTCTAACTCCTTAAGATGAAGAAATGAAAAATAAACAAAAACTGACTGAAAATGCAAAAATACGAAAAAATGACAAAAAGTGCAGAAAAAGTGCAGACCTTGTGCAAACCAAATGAAACTTACTTAGGCTGTTTTGACTACTTTAATATGACCTTAAGGACCTCAGAATTGAAAAGAACAAGGGCCAAATACGCTTGTTCTTATAATTGGCTTATTTGAGCTAAAAATGGACTGAAATTCCAAAAAGCCTAAGAAAACTAGTCTAACTATCTAATTGGATAATAAGGACTTAAAATCTGCTTCTATGGACCATATTAAGTTGGATTAAATCTGAGCTAGGTGCAAATGTACATTAATTCTTGGTTTAAACCACTTTGACCCATAAGCGCCAAACAGCCCTTTATAGGGACTGTTTTGGTCTTTTAAGCTAAAACAGTTGATTTAAGCTAGGATTTTAAATGAACTAAGTCTGCTTATCTTAATTAAGTATTAATTAGTGATTAAAAACTGGAAATAAGCTGTTAATAAGCAGTAGCTATGTAAGGCTTATTTTTGGCTTAAAATGAGATAATTGAACAAAATGAGAAAAATAACTATTTAATACAGAAAAACTGATGAAATATACTTATAAACTACTAAAAAGCTAAGAAGTGCAATAATAAGCTGAATTTAAGCTATTGTACAGTAACTTGGAAATTTTACAAAAAACTAGAAAAAGCTTACAACTGAGATGGGGCTATTGGGATAGCAGGACTAGAACAGAACCAATCTAGCTTGTTAACACAAGCTAGAAAACCCAGAACAATCTTCCTGATCAGCTTATATACCTTCTAGAACTGCTTATTGACCAATGGTTGACTTTTGTTGACTTTTCTTCATATCTTGGAATTAAACTGATATGCACTAAATAAGTTTACACAAAGCTATGAAAAGCTTTCATAAGCTTATTACAAGGTTGTTTGGAGCTTTTTATGATTACTTAACAGGATTTAGAATTTATTAAGCTTAACAGTTAACTTAAAAATTGATGATCACTGAAATTTAATACTAAGTAACTTGAAATTAGAACAATATAACTGAAACAAACTTGTATTGATAACTGAAGTGAGAATTACAATAATTAAAAGACTGATAAAGAAATACAATTAAGCTAAAATTAACTACTACTTATTTAGGGCAACATACTGCTCTATTTATACTAAAAATCTCTGGGAAACCCTTAGTCATCATCTCAGATCAATCTCCAACCCTTGAATTGTCTTCATTCAATCTCAAACGTCCAAAGCAGTTTTGGCGGGAAAATCTGATGTGAGTGGAAAATTGCACATGGCTGGTGAAGTGTGATGAGGAAGAAGCTTTAAATGCTTCTTGGCATTTAGGTGAAGTGAGATAAGAGGAGATGGGTGGGTGTGTCAGGATAAGGGCGGTGGATGGTGGATTGAGGAGCTTGGGCGGGTAACTGGGAAGGAGGAGAGAGTTTGACTGGGGTCAAACTCTGGTTATGCTAACTAAGAAGATGGGTCGGGTTTATTTGTGGATTGGGTTATTTAGTGAGTGGGCTGGGTATTTTATTTATAGCTGGGTTTATTATTTAGGATTGGAATTGGATTTAGGTTTTAAGTTTAGGGATCATTTGTGTAATAACCTGAAAATCCAAGGACTATTGCTGCCATAAATCAAAACTAATTCCAGGGACCAATATTGTAAAGTTTCAATAGTACAAGGACCATAAAATATAATTTTCCATTTTTTTGCAAACCAAGGACTATTTTTGACAACTTTTGAAACTCGGGGGACTAGACTTGCCATTAATGCAAACTTTGTTCATTTTTACTTGATTTTAATCATTTTGCATCTGAAACATATAAAAACACAATACAATGATATTTTCTGAATTTTAAAGCATAACTGCATGTTTTTAAATGTTTTTGCAGTTAAAATGTGACAGAAATGATGAGTATTTAGACACTCATCAGACGCCATAGTTTATGATGACATACCTCAACCAGATTTTGACCCAACGAGGGATTTTGAAGAAATCTGGGATTACTTATTTAAGGATAAAATTCGGGACGATTATGAAATTGCAAGACCACTAGTTGAAGATGGAGATTCACAAGATGAATTGGAATCACTTACAACACAAAGTGGTACAAATTTATTTAATATTATTAATCCTGTTACTAATAATCTTGCTAGTTTTCCTAAACAGTTTGCAAAACAAAAGAATGATGAGTTCAAATTTATTACACTACCTATTGAAGCACATGAAGCACCTGTGATCAACCCGTTTTTGGTGGAGCTCGAGGAAGAATTTGGTGATGAGCTCTTAAACATTGCTATGATTGATGAAGATGATGATTTTGACCCTATTAAGGATATAGAGGAACTCGAACTTTTACTTGCTAAAGACCCTTTCTCATCTTCTGCGGAAGTCAAGGGACGCCTTACTACCAAAGAGACTAACCAAGAAGAAAGGAGACTCATTTTTCCTCAACACACTACTCTTTCAGATGGAATGGTCAAGTCATCCAATTTATCAACCAAACCGGGTAAGGATAGGAAAGATGTACATATATTGCCAAGGTATGATCTTTATGTATTTATTCCATCTTTAATAGCAAATTTACGCTCTTTTCGTGTTTATTGCTACTATCACCCGCACTTGATCCCAAGTGGGGGGAACAACACCCTATTACACAGTAAATAAGGGTGGAGTCAGGCTCGTGACTTGAACAAAAACAAGTGCTTCGTGGGAGGCAACCCATGCTTATCTTTTGTGTTATTTTCTGATTTTGTATCGAGTCTGTCAAACCTGCACTTCGATGCGGCGCATCTCCATCATAAGATGCGACGCATCGCCTGCAATGGTCATATCTTATTTAATTTTCTGCATTTTTATTATTTTTACTTTAAAACTTTCTGTCAGTATTTTAATGCGGCGCATCCCTGGTTAAGGATGCGACGCATCTTTTATTCTGATTCGTATTTATTCCAGGCTCGATACGGCGTATCTTCTTCCATAAGATACAGCGTATCGACTGACCTGATGATTTACAATTTAATTTTTTATGTTTTATTTTTACTAACTACTAATGTATTATGCAAGTTTGAACCTTCTTAACACAGGTGTGTTAAAGTCTTAATGGTATTATAGATTCCTGCATTTCTGTGGATACATCATCTATGAAGCTTAAACGTTCTAATCCACAAGAAAGTTGATTTTTGCTCTTATACGAATAATGGAGGATCATACCGAGCAAATCTCAGGGGAGTTTTTCTGTTCTAATTCTTTTTATTTTCCAGTTTTTAATCTTTGATACAAACAACGAGGACGTTGTTTAACTTAAGTGGGGGGATTGGAGAATTAGAACACTTACTTGTCCTAAACTTTTTCAAAATATGCTTAAAATGCGCTTAATATATCAAAATTTAAAAATTTTTTTAGCATGTTTTTGTTTAATCTAAGTTGCATAGCTGCACACATAACATTATTTCCAAAAATTGTGAACTTATCAAAATTCACAAATCTATGAGTGTGCCGGTGACTTGTAAACTTTAGAACTTGGCTTGTATACTATTCGAGACCACCATAATAAGTATTATCTATATAATTGGAATGACTTGTCTAAATTGGTAAATTTCTAGGATTACACCCAAATAGCCTTTATATGTTATGTGATATTAACTAACTACATTGGTTAGTTAACCCCTGTATAAACCCTTTTGTTACTCTCACTTTTAGAGTAAGATACCCCCAGAAAAACACTCAGAGCCATTCCTTTCGTTTCTTACACCTTTGTTATAATGTTTCGTTACACCCTTACACCTTAGCCTACCCTGTAGATTAAAATCCGTGGTTGGTTAATTGCTTTAGGCAAAGTGTGTTTCCTTACATTACCTGTGTTCGCGTGCGTAATTCATTATCTTTGGTTAGGTCGGGAAATTGCACAATGCATTTGGTATGAAAGTAAATATTGTATATCTTTGAGTTTATTTTTCGTGTGTTTACTACTTTCGCTATTACAGTTATTTCTGAAAGTATGAAGAGTATGAAAAAAATTATCCGGAAAGATAGTGATAGAAAAGTTGTGAAATTTTACACATATATGTTGATGTTAAAAAAAAAAAAAAAAAAAAAAAAAAAAAAAAAAGAAAAAAAAGTCGAAAAAAAAGAAAAGAAAAAGGAAAAGTTGGAAGTTTGTTTTAACCAACTTATGTAAAGTTTTGTATTAAGTGGGCGATATCACCACTATTTGTTATATATTATATTTATGGATTGAATGGGAGTTGGCCGTTATGGGAACGCCAACTAAGGTTATTCTTTGATTGAGATCTTGTTGAGTATAATTCGTGTCTACCTAAAGCGTGTGTTTCGAGTGTTAAGGCGTGAGTTATTCAATGATATGAGTCTTATTCATGGGATGGTTGGGAAAGTAATTTACCACACTTAGGATTTTAATTTATCTGTTTTGTTTATTTTTCATTTTACACCAATTTGTATCCCAAATATTATCCATACCCTACATCATTCTTTATCCAAACCTTTGATTTATTGACATTAGGGATTTGAGCAATCTTAAGTATCGTAGTCGTGGATTCGGCTATGTATTTATGATTTTGTCGCCTTTTTTGATATAATATTATTGGTGAAGATTACTTGGTCCTATCTTTAGCCCATTCGAGTTAAGGATTTGAGCAATTGCAAGTATCGTGGTCGTGGATTCGATCATGTATTTGTGATTTTGTCGCCTTTTCTGGAATGTGAGATCGATAGAGATTAAGAAGAATGATCAACCCTTAACCAACAAACCCTTTTTACCGCTTTATACTTGTTATTCCTTAGCTTTAGTGGGGGAGATGCGTATACTTGCCAAGCTTATGATAGAATATTCGTCACGACTGGACAGTTAAACGATTAGATTTGCTTTTATCGAAATATTTTATTTTATTTCTAATTCGTTAAGTGTTTGGTTGTGCAATTATGACAAAACGAATACATGCTTAAATATAAAAATAAATCCTAATATCTTTTAGGATACATTTTCATAAGATTTATTCTAAGGTTTACTTGGGGACAAGTAAAGTTCAAGTGGGGGGATATTTGATGAACTCAAATAAGTACATTTTATTATCATCATTTGTCATATTTATTTGACTTGTTTTATTATATTATATATGAGAATTGATACGTTAATGTTTACTTTTGTAATTCTCAGGTAAAAACAAGTATTATATGAAACTTGGCGATTTTGGACTAATTATGGAGCAAAACAAGCAAGATGTTAAGAGTCTACTGATGTGCTGCGTGATGTGTCGTTGCGGTTTAGTAGTTTTAATGCCTACTCAAGTTTTAAATTTATATTTAGCCGACTTATCAATAACACACACACTTAACGAGCAGTGTACCCGGTCAGTATGAATATAATGGTAAGTAGAGTGTCGATCACTAAGAGTGGAACGTATTATCTCGTTATTCTAATCAGTATTTTAATATCCTAACGCAAGGGGGTTTCAGCCTGAGAGACTGGCACGATTTGTTTGCAATTAAATAATAAAATAAACCAATAGGCACGAATCAGCAAGTAGCACACACGTACACAGATAAATACTCGAGACAATAAGAGGGCTGTCCTTATGATTAAGTAGATTGTCACTTGTTTTATTGATAGCTTTATATGAAGTGTATGTAGTTAACCCTTTCTCGTTGGTCCTATTCTTATCGGCGAGTAAACCCTTAATGATTACTTATGTCTAAAAGTTATTCCTAAGTGATGAATTTAGTAATAACCGTGGGAGCCACATTATTTTCCGCAGTCAAATGCCCGCAAGCCACTAATAAACACAGAGGTTATCAATGCACTAATAAGTAGTAACCAAAGACATCAACATATAAACTTTAATTGATGGGAAAGCAAGTATTAAAGGGAGTGCAATATTTCGTTGTCACATTACACAAGCCACCAATCCTGATGAATTAAAGTTTGCTAACACAATAAAACAAAACTACTTAATGAATTAAACACATGCAGCACCTTCTTACAGCTCTTGTATCTTTGTTTGGTGTGTCTTGTGCTGCCTCCTTGACTGAATTCGTCCTAGGGTTCTGCTGCTTCGGTCTTCGAACCTAATATATATTCCTCTGACAAAAGCTCCGGAATTCGTCTGGTCTTGGGGTATTTATAGTTTCTGTCTGAGGTGAGATGCGGCGCATCTAGTAAGTAGATGCGGCGCATTGACTTAACTTCGCGTGGGGTCCAAGATTATAATATTCAGGAATATTCGTACACCGCCAGAAGATGCGGCGTAACTCCATGATTAGATGCGGCGCATGTCCTCTTGTATCTTGGATCGTATCTGGTGATATCTTAATAGAGATGCGCCGTATGTAATGAGTGAGATGCGGCGCATCTGGAGCAGATTAGTCTTGATCTTCTTCATTTCAGTAGACTCTTAACTTCTTGCATGTTTTGCTCCATAATCAGTCCAAAATCGCTAAGTTTCACCAAATGCTTGTTTTCACCTGAGAATTACAAAAGTAAACGATTAAGTATCAATCCTCATACATAATATAATAAAACAAGTCAAATTAATAGGATAAATGATAGTAATAAAATGTACTTATTTGAGTTCATCAAATATCCCCCCACTTGAACTTTACTTGTCCCCAAGTAAACCTTAGAATTTCTCTTATGAAAATGTATCCTAAAAGATGTTAGGATTTATTTTTATATTTAAGCATGTATTCGTTTATTTCATAATCACACAACTAAACACTTAACGAATTAGAAGTAAAGTAAAATAAGCTGATAAAAGCAAATCTAATCGTTCAACTGTCCAGTCGTGACGAATATTCTATCATAAGCTTGGCAAGTATACACATCTCCTCCACTAAAGCTAAGGAATACCAAGTCTAAAGCAGTAAAAAGGGTTTGTAGGCTTAAGGGTTAATTATTCTCTTTCACTATCGATCTCAAATTCCAGAAAAGGCGACAAAATCACAAATACATGATCGAATCCACGAACACGATACTTGCAATTGCTCAAATCCTTAACTCGAATAGGCTAAAGATAGGTCCAAACTTCACCAATAATAATATATCAAAAAGGGCGACAAAATCATAAATACATAGCCGAATCCACGACTATGATACTTAAGATTGCTCAAATCCCTAATCTCAATAAATCAAAGGTTTGGTAGGATAAAGAATAATAAAGGGCATGGATAACATTTGGGATATAAATTGGTGTAAAATGAAAAATAAACAAAACAAATAAATTAAAATCCTAAGTGTGGTTAATCACTATCCCAACCATCCCATGAATAAGACTCATATCATCGAATAACTCACGCTTTAACACTTGAAACACACGCTTTAGGTAGACACGAATTATACTCAACAAGATCTTAATCAAAGAATAAACCTTAATTGGCGTTCCCATAACTGCCAATTCCCATTCAATCCATAGATATAGTACAACAAATAGTGGTGATATCGACCACTTACATAACTTTACATAAGTTGGTTAAAACTAACTTTCAGCTTTTCCTTTTTCTTTTTCTTTTCTTATTTATTTATTTATTTATTATTTTTTTTTTTTTTTGACATCAACATATAGACATAGATGTGTAAAATTTCACCACATCACTATAATGATAATTCTGGATAATTTTTCCATACTTTTCATACTTCAGAAATAATGATAATAGTGAAAGTAGTAAACACACGAAAAATAAACTCAAAGATATACAATATTTACCTTCACTCCAATTGCATTGTGCAATTTCCCGATCTAACCAAAGATAATGAATTACGCACGCGAACACAGGTAATGTAAGGAAACACACTTTGCCTATAGCAATTAACCAACCACGGATTCTAATCTACAGGGTAGGCTAAGGTGTAAGGGTGTAACGAAACATTTTAAACATAGGTGTAAGAAACGAAAGGAATGGCTCTGAGTGTTTTTCTAGGGGTATCTTACTCTAAAAATGAGAGTAACAAAAGGGTTTATACGGGGGTTAACTAACCAGTGTAGTTAGTTAATAACACATAACATATAATAGGCTATTTGGGTGTAATCCTAGAAATTTACCAATTTAGACAAGTCATTCCAATTATATAAATATAATACTTATTATGGTGGTCTCGAATAGTATACAAGCCAAGTTCTAAAGTTTACAAGTCACCGGCACACTCATAGATTTGTGAATTTTTGAAAATCACAATTTTTGAAAATAACGTCATGTGTGCAGCTATGCAACTTAGATCTTAAACAAAAACATGCTAAATTTTTTTTAAGTTTGATATATTAAGCACAATTTAAGCATAATTTTTGAAAAAATTTAGGACAAGTAATTTTTAAGTGTTCTAATTCTCCAATCCCCCCACTTAAGTTAAACAACGTCCTCATTGTTTGTATAAAAGGTTAAAAACTGGAAAATAAAAGAATTAGAACAGGAAAACTCCCCTGAGATTTGCTCGGTATGATCCTCCATTTGATAAGAGCAAAAATCAACTTTCTTGTGGATGAGAACGTTTAAGCTTCATACTTGATGTATCCACAGGAAATCCAGGAAACTATAATACCACCAACACTTTAAAACACACCTAAGATAAGAAAGGTTCAAACTTGCATAATACATTAGTAGTTAGGAAAAATAAAACTTAAAAATTAAAACTGAAAATCATCAGGTCAGTCGATGCGTCGTATCTTATGGAAGAAGATGCGCCGTATCGAGCCTGGAATAAATACGGATCAGAATAAAGATGCGCCGCATCCTTAACCAGGGATGCGCCACATTAAAATAAACTGATAAATAGTTTTAAAGTCGAAAATAAAAATGCAGAAAAATAAAATAGGATATGACCATTGCAGGAGATGCGTCGCATCTCAGGATTGAGATGCGCCGTATCCTCATGCGGGCCTGACTGACTCGACTCAGAAAACAGAATAATAAAAATTCTCTGGGTTGTCTCCCGGTAAGCACTTGTCTTTATTCCAGAGTCTTCAAGTTAGACTCACGTTCAGCTCTTCATTTAGTTCTTGTCACGGTCCATCCTTCTTCCTTTATCCGAAAGATTTTCCCGTATATCTCTGCGACGTTTTCTTCCGTTCGACTTAATCTAATATAACTCTTTGTCTTCGCCGCAGTATACTCTTCATCAGGACCTAAAGAATATTTGATGATTTTAAATTTTTCAGAAATAATCATGGGTGGCTCATTGTAAGGAATCCCAAGTAGTCGACACTTCCTTTTGGTAAACTCTTCATTGTCTTTATCAACGAACTCGAAATAAGGATCCTTAATCAAATAATCATCTAGTTCTTCAATTAATGACTTATTGTCTTGAATCGCCTCCCATTCTCTTTCCAAATCCCATTGTAACCGTCGACTAAGCTTCGTAAAGTCATCAAATTGTTCATGCACCCATTCCCAGAAAGTAGTATCCGATGTCCCCTTAAGTCCTTTCAAGTGTTCAATTCTACCCTTTTCTTGCAAAGCCTCCGCTTTTTGTGGGCAGTCTTCAACATTATCGTACCACTCATAATCTTCAAAGGTTACATCGTTTCCAACCCGTTTCATCCCAATTATACTTCCCCCATTACAGGTTCCGTCACTCTTATAATCACAGGTCGGCCAAACACTACTCCCATCCTTGAAAACGAAGGGTGTACAAGTATGATTAATGTGCTCAACATCCCATGGTTTATCCCAAACCCATGGTACTTGGTCATTCCATTCGTAGCACCAGGTGTTTTTGAAATCATCATAAGTCTTAAATCCTGGTAGATCTCCAGTTAGCACATCATCGTCGACTCGAAGAAGGTAGTTAAATTCCTTGAACTGCTTGCACAAGGGTGTCTCATAATCGAACACATCAATGTCTATTCTGAATAACTCTTCAATTCCTTCATTGATTGTTGAATCATGAAGTGACGACCCATAATCGCTTTCTACTTTTTCATCTTCTCCTCTCATCCAATATACCCATAATGCATCCTTAGTAGCTCGATCCATACTCTTATGGTTATTAAACTTACTAGCCAACCACTCTGAAAAATCAACATCGTTAGGATCGTGGTTAACGTCAAAGCAAGCCTTCCCAATCATATTCCTTCTTATCTCCATGAACTCGTTAAATTGCTTCTTAAAACTCCGTGTCAACCATGAAGTCATAATCTGCTTGACTTCATTTTCAGGGGCGAATTCCGGACTACCATATTTAAGTTCTAGCCAATCATTGAGGGAGAGATCAATCAATCGTACCAACTTGCCATGAAATAGTAACTCCGCCAAAGCATAAATTCCATCATTGTCCAGATATTTCTCATTTAATCCCCAGTACTGCTCGGAATAAGGCATGTAAGAGATTTGGGTGTTGCCTCCACCACAGCTGTTGTTGCTTGAGTCCATGTATGCAAGATAGAATTTCCCATCATCTTCTTCGATAGTAGTCCAGTTCAATCCTTCGGCTTCAATGATAGGCCATAAGAGCGACAAATCTTCTCCAGTGTACCTCACAAATACATCATAAGAGAATACCTCTTCGTCAATGTTGCATAAACGCATGAATTCCTTAAAAGCAGCTTCAAGAGGAGTCTCCCAAGAGAATAAATCTGCATCGATCATGAGCACATTGAATGAATCTGAAAACAAGCATTCCTTAGCAAGATATCCGTTAACTGACATGTCTTCCATAGCAAAATCTGTCATCCAAGGTAAAATCATCAGTAGAATTTGTTCGCTAGAAGAGAAATTAATGAATATAGAAACGGATATATGAATACAAATAGCTGATATCTGCAGACGATGCGCCGTATCCAAATAGTTGGATACGCCGTATCTTATAATCGTTAAAATTAAATCAGACTTTTATTCAGGAAATAGATACGCCGCTTAGAATTTATGAATGCGCCGTATCGAATTAATTAATCAAAAATCGATATTTATTTAAAATTAAATGCGTCGTATTAACGAAAGTTAATGCGCCGTATTTTCGTTACGTTTAAAAATACAAGATTTTTGATTCAGAAGATGCGCCGTATCGACAGAGATCGATACGTCGTATCTGTTTAATAATTCGCAAACTGTTTTTAATTAAAATAATAGATATGCCGTATCTGCAAAAGCAGATGCGTCGTATGGGGTTAACGTTTAGAAATTTTTTTTATCAAAAACAGATACGCCGTATCTGCTAAAGCAGATGCGTCGTATTACTTTATCGCTTAGAAAAAAATTTCTTATTAAAAACAGATACGCCGTATCTTGGGGAAAAGATGCGTCGTATCGAATTAATTAAACGCGTTGTATTTAAAAAAATTAAACGCAATACGCCGTATCTGAGAGATCAGATGCGCCGTATCGTTTGATTTAGCACAGTACAACGATAGCAGAACAGAAAAAATACGAAAAATAAAAACAAAAATTAAAACACACAAACAAAATAAACACAAAAACAAAAATAAAAGCAAACAAATAACACACAAAACAACAAATATGCAAAATAATACAATGATGCAATTAATCTAAAAAGAAAAACCTAATTAAAATACTAATCAAATTAACAGATAATAATAATTCACTCCCCGGCAGCGGCGCCAAAAACTTGATGTGCTGCGTGATGTGTCGTTGCGGTTTAGCAGTTTTAATGCCTACTCAAGTTTTAAATTTATATTTAGCCGACTTATCAATAACACATACACTTAACGAGCAGTGTACCCGGTCAGTATGAATATAGTGGTAAGTAGAGTGTCGATCACTAAGAGTGGAACGTATTATCTCGTTATTCTAATCAGTATTTTAATATCCTAACGCAAGGGGGTTTCAGCCTGAGAGACTGGCACGATTTGTTTGCAATTAAATAATAAAATAAACCAATAGGCACGAATCAGCAAGTAGCACACACGTACACAGATAAATACTCGAGACAATAAGAGGGCTGTCCTTATGATTAAGTAGATTGTCACTTGTTTTATTGATAGCTTTATATGAAGTGTATGTAGTTAACCCTTTCTCGTTGGTCCTATTCTTATCGGCGAGTAAACCCTTAATGATTACTTATGTCTAAAAGTTATTCCTAAGTGATGAATTTAGTAATAACCGTGGGAGCCACATTATTTTCCGCAGTCAAATGCCCGCAAGCCACTAATAAACACAGAGGTTATCAATGCACTAATAAGTAGTAACCAAAGACATCAACATATAAACTTTAATTGATGGGAAAACAAGTATTAAAGGGAGTGCAATCTTTCGTTGTCACATTACACAAGCCACCAATCCTGATGAATTAAAGTTTGCTAACACAATAAAACAAAACTACTTAATGAATTAAACACATGCAGCACCTTCTTACAGCTCTTGTATCTTTGTTTGGTGTGTCTTGTGCTGCCTCCTTGACTGAATTCGTCCTAGGGTTCTGCTGCTTCGGTCTTCGAACCTAATATATTCCTCTGACAAAAGCTCCGGAATTCGTCTGGTCTTGGGGTATTTATAGTTTCTGTCTGAGGTGAGATGCGGCGCATCTAGTAAGTAGATGCGGCGCATTGACTTAACTTCGCGTGGGGTCCAAGATTATAATATTCAGGAATATTCGTACACCGCCAGAAGATGCGGCGTAACTCCATGATTAGATGCGGCGCATGTCCTCTTGTATCTTGGATCGTATCTGGTGATATCTTAATAGAGATGCGCCGTATGTAATGAGTGAGATGCGGCGCATCTGGAGCAGATTAGTCTTGATCTTCTTCATTTCAGTAGACTCTTAACTTCTTGCATGTTTTGCTCCATAATCAGTCCAAAATCGCTAAGTTTCACCAAATGCTTGTTTTCACCTGAGAATTACAAAAGTAAACGATTAAGTATCAATCCTCATACATAATATAATAAAACAAGTCAAATTAATAGGATAAATGATAGTAATAAAATGTACTTATTTGAGTTCATCATCTACTGAAATGTACAAGATCAAGATCATTATGCTCCAGCTACGCCGCAACATACTTCTTACATCCGGCGTATCACTATCAAGATTTCACAAGTTACAATCCAAGACAGCAAAGGACATGCGCCGCATAGAGAAATGGAGTTACGCCACATCTTAAGGCGGTGTACGAATATTCCTGAATATATTAATCTTGGACCCCACGCGAAGTTAAGTCAATGCGCCGCATCTACTTATCCTATGCGCCGCATCTAACCCTCAGACAGAAACTATAAATACCCCAAGGCCAGACGAATTTCGTGAAACTTAGCTTAACTCAGAAGAGAGAGACAGAAACCCTAAAAGCAGAATTCAGACGTATTAACAGCACAAGACACACCCTGAACGAAAATACAAGAGCTGTAAGAAGGTCCTGCATGTATTCAATTCATTAAGTAGTTTTGTTTTATTGTATTAGTACACTTTAATTCATCAGGATTGATGGGCCGATTTCATGTGACTACGGAATATCATGGGCACCCCTTAAAATTGCTTTCCCATTAATTAAAGTTTATATGTTGATGTCTTTGGTGACTTTTATTAGTGCATTGATAACCTCTGTGTCTAGCTGAGCATTGCTTGGGTCGCCATGCCCCTTCCTCGCCTATTTATTCTATCGTTTCTAGGATAGTGGGATAGACATAAGTGATCATTAAGGGTTTACTCGCCGATAAGATTAGAGCCAACGAGAAAGGATTAATTATATACACTTCATATAAAACTAGCAATAAAACAAGTGACAAGCTACTTAATTATCAGGACAGGTCTTCTTATTGTCTCAAGTATCTATCTGTGTACGTGTGTGCTAATCGCTGATTCGTGCTCATTAGTTTAGTTTACTATTTAATCATAACCAAACCGTGCCAGTCTCTCAGGCTGAACCCCCCTTGCGTTAGATTAGGTTGTATAGCTAACTTAGGATATTAAAATACTGATTAGAATAACTAGATAATACGTTGCACTCTTAGTGATCGACACTCTACTTACCATTATATTCATACTGACCGGGTACACTGCTCGTTAAGTGTGTGTTATTGATAAGTCGGCTAAATATAAATTTAAAACTTGAGTAGGCATTAATACTGCTAAACCGCAACGACACGCACGCGCATCAAACACAATCAGCTAGGTAGGGAGGGTTAGTATATCAATTATAGGGAGGGTTAGTATATCACGAACACACAAGCCGCAAGTGAAACACAATCAGCTGCACAAACACACAAGCCGCAAGTGAAAGCCAAAAATGTCAAATTCACCATTTTACACACAAGAGGTAATAATAAATTTTGCGCTTTTTCAATATTACATGTATAAAAAACATTAAAAAGACATCGAGATAACATTAGGCTCAGATTATAAGCAGTTTCACATAAGCAAGTTTTATCATATATGGCTGCAACATCAAAGGTTGCAAAATCAAGTTTATTTTGCCGTCCATTCGGAAATGCCACGCCAAAATCAAGTTTTTTTTTAAATCATCATCGCCGAATCTCGTTTTTTTTTTTTTTTTTTTTTTTTTTTTTTTTTTTTTTTTTTTAAACAAGTTTCAAATCTGCTTAAAATAACAAACTGCTTATCAAGAAACTATCACAACCAAGAAACCATAAGCACATAAGCAGTTTCATCACAACCAAACTATCACAGCCAAGAAACCATAAGCACATAAGCAGTTTCATCACAACCAAACTATCACAGCCAAGAAACCATAAGCACATAAGCAGTTTCATCACAAATCAAAATCCCAAAAAAATACCAAACCCTAATTTTTCAAAAATTAGGCGTTTTATACTAAACTTATAGATCTGATCAATTACTTAATAAATCTTTCAATTAACAAAGGTTAATTGAAATATATCACCATCATCACAGAAAAACCACCATCACCACAGAGAAACCACCATCATATTTTTATCAAAAAAAAAATAGATCTAAAAAATTATTTTTATACGAGTGTTAGATAAAAAAACTCCATGGTTATACGTTATAAAAACCACCATCATATTTTTATCTAAAAAGATCTAAAAAAAGATCAAAATCCCCAAAAAAAAATACCAAACCCTAATTTTTCAAAAATTAGGCGTTTTATAAAAAACTTATAGATCTGATCAATTACTTAATAAATCTTTCAATTAACAAAGGTTAATTGAAATATATCAATCTAAAAAATTGTATTTATACGAATGATTTAAAAAAAAAAAAAAAACATCATCACAGAAAAAAAAATATATCTAACCTTCACAAAAAGATCTAACCATCACAAATATCCAACCATCTTTTTAGATCTAAAAAGATCTAAAAAATTAAAACCGCATCTTATCTCTTAACCATAAACCACTACCCAGCCCACCAATCAAGAACATCACAAAACCACCATAAGGTGTAGGTTTGAGTGACAGGGAATATTTCAGAAGGATGGGATGGGGGTGGGTTAGGGTTTGAGTGAGAGAGAGAAACGGTGAGGAAAGTATTCAACGCAAGGACGAATGAAGTGAGTGAGAAGAGATAAGAGTGAGTGGGTGGGTTTATGTGGGCTGGGTAGTGGTTTTGGGTTAGATAAGACGCGTTTTTAATTATTTATTTATTTATTTATTTTTTTTTAATTTCTTTTTATAAAAAAAAAGTTGTGTAAAAAAGTTATATAAGTTGTAAAAAAAGTTATAAAATTTTTTTAATTTTTTTTTAAGTTATAAAAAAAGTTATAAAAAAGTTTTAATTTTTTTTTTTTTTTTTTTTTTTTTTTTTTTTTTTTTTTTTTATAAATGTTATAAATGTATGTTGTAAATGTTATAAATGTTATAAAATAATTATAAGTTATAAATGTTATAAAATGTGTTAAAATTTGTAATGTATTTTCAGGTGTTCAAAGGGTGGGATTTATGAACCTGAAGGTACTGGAAAACGGCAAACCAGTACCTCTAAAACTGATTGTCCATTCAAATTGGTGGCGAAATATCATAGAACAAAATCTTTTTGGAGGTTGAGGGTGAAGGATGATAGGCATAATCATCCTTTTGCAGAGTCGTTGCATGGTTTCCCATATGCAATGCGATTAAAGGATGATGAGTTCGGTTTGGTCAAACAATTGTCAGAGTATAACGTACGACCACGCCATATACTTTCGACAATAAAGGATCGTAATCCGGATAACGTGTCTAGCATTAGAACTATATATAACGCACAAAGTACGATCCGGGGAGCCATAGTAGGTGATAGAACTCCAATCCAAGTCCTTTACTTACATTTGCAGCATTTAGGGTATACATATTACCCGGGGGGGGGGGGGTAAATGACCTCACTAATGAGCTTGAGGAACTATTTTTTGTTCACCCCACGTCATATGCTTTATGGTGTACATTCCCTGAAATCATGCTAACGGACTCAACATACAATACCAATTTGTTCAAATTGCCATTTTTTTAAATTGTTAGATTAACTTCAACAAACAAAACATTTTCAATGGCGTTTTGTTTTTTGGACAAAGAAAAGGAGCCTAATTTTCAATGGGTATTGCAATGTGTGAAGCAGGTGATAGAGGAAAGATATTACCCGCGTGTTATCGTCACTGACAGAGATTTAGCGTTGGTTGGGGCATGCAGAGTAGAATTCCCGAACGCAAACAAATTACTCTGTCAGTGGCACATTAACCAAAACGTGCTTCAATATTGCAGAAATAGATGCAAGTCGCTAAAGGAGTACGAGTCCATTAAAAGAATATGGGATTGGATGGTTAAAGCTCCGACACGCGACATATTCATGCGTTATTATCAACACCTACAAGAGTTGTTGCTCGAACATGCATGTACTCAATTATTAATTCATTGTTATTATTATTAAATAAAGGGCAAATGGAACAAAAAGGTATCAAAGTTAGGGTCTATTTCCAATTAAGGTATTCTACTTTTTTTCTTGCATAAAAAGGTTGCCAACTTTTTTTTTTAGCGGATTTGGGTTTTTTGCTAACTTTCCGTTAACAACTAACCAAAAATTTCGTTAAGTATACAATGAAACTTTTATAAAACTTGAAGGGCCAAAGTTGAATTTGCCCAATGTTTTATTATTGCCCAGTTTTCATGTACACTGAATATTTTGTGCTTGTAAGATTATTTGACCCAGTTTTCATTGCAACGTTCAAGTTCACAGTCGTAATTATGCTCATCCAACAATAAAGCTACTTAGCTAAACCCCTAGTCCCCGTTTCAAAGATAAGCATAACTAACATCGATATCACCAATAAAACTCAAATTCAAGGACGGTCAATTCACCATATTCTTATGATATACTTTTCACCTTAAACTCAAATTCAAGGACGGTCAATTCACCATAAAACTCAAATTCAAGGACGGTCAATTCACCAAGTATCTTTATGATTTACACCATATTCTTATGATATACTTTTCACCTTAAACATCAAGGACGGTCAATTCAATATTGTAGTTAGACCAGAAAATTTTTGATGCAAAATCATCTTCCATAACTTGTTAAACAAAATGCATAAAGATTTAAAAAAATTTACTGCAATAACTTAAAACATAGTTTCATATCCCTAATGTAGTTGGCTACAAAAAACCTTATAAAAAGATCACTTATGCCTAAATGTAACACCCAACTCACCAGCAACGATCAAAGTAGTCGCCATATCAATAAACATCCCATGTTCCACAACACCAGCAAACCTCAACATAGCATCACCAGCCTCTTTCAAATCACCAATATCTTTCTTAAAATACAAATCAATTATATAATTACCATTATCCGTCCTTGTCTTCTTCCCTAATTTTTTTGTTAAGTTTTCATTTTTTTTAATCAAAAACCAATAACATGAAGAACAATTATTAATTTATAATTACATAACTTGTTACAAACATCACATTTCATCTTGTATGGCTATGATTCCTGGTAGCCTTGGACCACATGCTTCATTTTTTCCGACGAACCACACCAGAAAATATCGCTATCAACCTCCTCTAAAAGATTGAGTGGAGACCACATGCTTCATTTTTTCCCTCTCAGACTCGAGCAAGGTAAGGACATCACCGCAACCTTCTTATCCGGCCAAAACCCCGCCACCGTCCGGCAACCACCATCGCCAAAAAATTTTCCGGCGAGACCTTTTCTTTGCCGATTCGATAGATCGGTGTACCTAGAACCTTTCTGGAGCTCGATAGACGATCTATTTTTTTGAATAAAAGATGAAGTAGTTTTTGTATCTAGTAGTTTCAATACATCATATAGAGGTTGAACGAATTTCTTGTGTATTCTTTGTGTATAGACTAGACAACCAAGATGATATTATACCTGATTTGTTTATAGATATTGATTTGTCACGAATTTTTATTCTGATTAGTGTTTGTGGATCTGGTTGAGTTTGTCGCTTTTGAGATGAAGATTAGTGGTGATAGGTTTTGAGATGAAGATAAACTAGATAAGGTAAAAGTGTTTTGTCTATGAAATTGGGGAAGAACTCCAGTGAATTCGATCACAACTCCAGTGAATTCGATCCAAAACAACTAAATTTTTGGGAAGAAAATGTTTATAAAAGAAAAGAAAAAAAATTCAACTTTGGCCCTTCAAGTTTTATAAAGTTTCATTGTATACTTAACGAAATTTTTGGTTAGTTGTTAACGGAAAGTTAGCAAAAAACCCAAATCCGCTAAAAAAAAGTTGGCAACCTTTTTATGCAAGAAAAAAAGCAGAATACCTTAATTGGAAATAGACCCTAACTTTGATACCTTTTTGTGCCATTTGCCCTTAAATAAATAACAACTCGAATGACTTTTTGTTATTCATTGTTTTTCAGATATTTCTTCGTATCTGCATAACTGGCTGCAAAATTACTCTGACATGTTTATCGGGTGTATTACCGATCAATATCGCGCCTTCGGCCAGACCACAACATGCAGAGTTGAGGCTCAACACGCGTTGTTGAAATTATACTTAGGCAGCTGATGCGTGCGATGTGTCGTTGCGGTTTAGCAGTATTAATGCCTACTCAAGTTTTAAATTTATATTTAGCCGACTTATCAATAACACACACACTTAACGAGCAGTGTACCCGGTCAGTATGAATATAATGGTAAGTAGAGTGTCGATCACTAAGAGTGGAACGTATTATCTAGTTATTCTAATTAGTATTTTAATATATTAAGTTAGCTACACAACCTAATCTAACGCAAAGGGGTTCAGCCTGAGAGACTGGCACGATTTGGTTGCAATTAAATAATAAACTAAACCAATAGGCACGAATCAGCGAACAACACACACGTACACAGATAAATACTCGAGACAATAAGAAGGCTGTCCTGATAGATAAGTAGTTTGTCACTTGTTTTATTGCTAGTTTTATATGAAGTGTATAGTTCGATGCAACGCACCGAGATTAAGTCCTTTCTCGTTGGTTCTAATCTTATCGGCGAGTAAACCCTTAATGATTACTTATGACTATCCTATTTATCTTTCTTCCTATTTTTCTACAGACCATAGAATGCATAGGTGATCTAATAAATAGGCGAGGGCAGAGGCATGGCGACCCGATCAACGCTCAGCTAGACACAGAGGTTATCAATGCACTAATAAAAGTCACCAAAGACATCAACATATAAACTTTAATTAATGAGAAAGCAGTTTTAAGGGAGTGCAATCTTTCCGTTGTCACATTACACAAGCCACCAATCTTGATGAATTAAAGTTTATTAACACAATAAAACAAAACTACTTAATGAATTAAACACATGCAGCACCTTCTTACACTTCGTTTGGGTGTGTCTTGTGCTGCCTTAATCGACTGAATTCGTCCTAGGTTTCTGTACTTCGGCCTTCTGTGTGTTGACTTAAAGCTTTGGAATTCGTCTGGTTTTGGGGTATTTATAGTTTCTGTCTGAGGGTAAGATGCGGCGCATCTAGTAAGTAGATGCGGCGCATTGACTTAACTTCGCGTGGGGTCCAAGATTATAATATTCAGGAATATTCGTACACCGCCAGAAGATGCGGCGTAACTCCATAATTAGATGCGGCGCATGTCCTCTTGTATCTTGGATCGTATCTGGTGAAATATTGATAGTG
Source organism: Artemisia tridentata subsp. tridentata (assembly GCA_021014915.2). Lineage (NCBI taxonomy): Eukaryota > Viridiplantae > Streptophyta > Magnoliopsida > Asterales > Asteraceae > Artemisia > Artemisia tridentata. The sequence continues at coordinate 101,286,981 of CP139507.1, read as the reverse complement.
ATGCGCCGTATGTAATGAGTGAGATGCGGCGCATCTGGAGCAGATTCATCTTGATCTTGTCCATTTCAGTAGACTCTTAACTTCTTGCATGTTTTGCTCCATAATAAGTCCAAAATCGCCAAGTTTCACCAAATGCTTGTTTTTACCTGAGAATTACAAAAGTAAACGATTAAGTATCAATCCTCATACATAATATAATAAAACAAGTCAAATAATTAGGATAAATGATAGTAATAAAATGTACTTATTTGAGTTCATCAGCAGCACACAGTCCAACTTAGACACGTTGTTAAGTTCGATCGATAAGATTCTCGTTTCGCAAGAAACTACGATAAAGGAATCTTTTAACAGAAGCAAAAATGAGAAAATGCACAAATTTAATGTATCAATATTTCAAGAATTGTGGTATAAATTTCCAAACATGCTTTGGAACTCATTTTTGCTGAACTCCAACTGTCGATCGACGCCCAAGATTGTACTCATCAGTTGCGGTCAGTTTATGGCCTACCATGCTTTCACGAACTACTTTACTATCAGATTCATGGTAAGTATATTAAATTTGTGACTATTAAGTTATTTTTCCCATTAATATCAGTAATTTATATAAGTCACTTTTAATGAATGCAGATATGGCCATTCCACTGGATAGGGTTGATATTTTTTAGAGAACCCTATCTGTTCCGTGGCCTAGTATCAACACTGAAGCTGGTCCTTCTCTTGAACCTGACGATGATCCTGATTGTGAAGCTGGTCCTTCTCGTGATCCTGACGATGATCCTGATTGTGAAGATGACATACAACAATTCAGGAGTGTTTTTGGCAAAATGTCGTCGTTTGTGAAAAAAAGTATGTTAAATAAGATGAGGGGGATATACAATCCGGAATCTGTTGATACACGTCAACCTGCTGTTCACAAAAGTACTTGTGGACGACCGAGCGCAAAGGACAAAAAGTCCTAGGCACCAAAAGTACCGGACTTGAATAAAGTACCAACCGTAGATCCAAGTCGAAGAAGCACAAATATAAGATCTACAAAAGTCCCAGACTTGAACAAGCAACCTGCGAGACATAGTTCTTACATGGGTCCTGGAGTTGAAAGAAGTCCCAGACACAGGTTATACGTTGGAGATACGGAGAGCGAGTATTTCATTAAGCAGCTTCCACAGCTTTTCCGTCGATACATCACAAGTATCTATAATGTGGAAGGTGATGGAAATTGTGGGATTCAGAGTGTTGCCCACGGTATTGGTCAAGACCAACAAAACTGGCTCAATGTCCGAAGATTTTTATTGCAAGATTTGGACATTAATCGTGAGTTTTACGTACGTATGTGGTCGCAAATGGACTATGACAATCTTCAGAGCAGAATAAACTGGTTACATGATAGTCCTTGTCCGGGATCCAACTGGATGCTTATGCCAAACACGGGGTTGGTTATTGCCACAGTGATTAACCGGCCTGTTGTATTTATATCCGGGGGATGCAACACTACGTGTTTTTCGTTTTTTTCTGGTCCAGATTTATCACAAGGAACTGGCCCCCTTGTGATTGGCCGTGTGGGGAGTGGGGATTTTGGTCACTTCATTCATCTTACGCTAGATGAAAACTCACCATTTCCGACTATTCACCCACAATGGAGGTACCACAGACATGCCGCTGCATCCAGATGGGAAACATTGTATCACGATCAACTACAAATGTATAATGAGATTAGACAAACACAGAGATAGTACATGATTACTGATTTATGTTGTAAATAATTATAGAGACAAAACATTGTAAATGATTACTGATTTATGTTGTAAATAATTATACCGACAAAACATTGTGAATGATTACTGATTTATGTTGTAAATAACTGTCTGTATTATTTAAATTAACAATACATTACTGATTTATGTTGTAAATAACTATTTGTATTATTTAAATTAATTTTTTGGCCAGGTAGAACAAAATGATCCTTTCTTTTGTCGCTGTCTGAGAGGATTTATTATAGAGAGGATATCCCGTAAAAAAGCTAGTTATGGTCGACCGTATTACGCATGTCCTCTTTTAGTGGTAAGTAATCATACGTTTGCTTAGTTATGTAAATTATTTGTTTGTTAATAATACATTTCTTATTATTTTCTTAACATGTAACAGCCAGGAACAGATGACAATGGGTGTCGGTACTTTATGTGGAAGGATGCGTTTCAAAAGCTGCACTTTAGTCAAGCCTCTTCTTCAACGCCGTGCTCAAACTGCGTTGCTAAAGATAATAAAATTGACAGGCAAGCTTATAAGATTGACCAGCTTGAAACAAGAAACAAGATGTTAGTGGATCAAAACAAGATGTTGATGGCAAAAAATAAGACGCTTGAGGCATCACTGGAATTGGCAAGGAATCCTGAGGATCACGCATGTCAGTCGGGTGCAATGCTCCATGAGCTTTTAGATGACATTAATAATCTTCACATGTAGTAGGTGTTGTTATTAAATAATGTGTTATCGTTCTTGTTTAATTGAATAATAACAGTTGTTTTGTTTAATGTGTTAACGTTAATGTGTTATTGTTTAATGTGTTAATGTGTTAACGTTAACGTGTTTGTGTTAATGTGTTAACATTGTAGTTGTTTAATGCGTTAACGTTAACGTGTACAAAAAAACAAACATTACACTCAAAAATAACACATAAAATAAACATTAAAAAAAAGAAGTAAACAAATGTACCTCCCTACTAGGTAGGGAGGGTTAGTATACCAATTGTAGGGAGGGTCACTATATCACGGGCACTCTTATAAAACCATGTCCTTTTTATCCTGTCAAGATTAATAAAACCTGAAATCTTCACGCACCCGGTTAATATGTGTTTGGTTTGCCATGGACATAAAAAAAAACAGTTATGGCTCAATAAAGAACCTGCTTTTATCCTTCACAAATGTTGATTGTGCATTCTCCAGAAAGGCTACAATGCAATCTGCAGAGAGAATAAAGATCGAAATAGTGAATAGCTTGGACAAAGATGCAACTGTGAAACATTCAATATTTCCAATTTAAAATCATCCTAACATTTTAACAGCTACATTACAATAGAATCGGTATGTGGCTTGAATTTTTCTTCTTATACCAATGTGAAATAACAATAATCAATTATCACATCCCTTATTCCATACATAAACCCCTACAACTATAAATACAAGCTAATTAATTCATTTGATTTATAAGAAGAAAAAAATAAGTGATTTTACTAAAATGTCGCAGCTAATCCAATATAAAAGATAGACAAAAATTTCTTATCAAGAGCAACTGAAACATTGAGATAGTTCTTGAGCCTATTCATTTCATGATTCAACATAGTCAAACATTATTAACAAATAATGAATTGTTAGTAGATCCTACGATAACAAAATCATACAAACATAAACTCTAAAATACAAACAAAAATTAAAGCAAAAATAACCTCACTGAAACCTAAACTAACCAAATCAATCAAATATTAACCCAAAGTTTAAAATTTTGGAACATCTTTTTTGTATAATCTATAGTTTAGCGATGGATTTTTTTGAACAAAAATAGTAATTTTGGAATAGACAGAGGTGTTTTATATTGATTCTACAGTTACATCAAAATGGATCTTTAAAGTTACCTGCCTGACTTTTTTTTAAATAATTCTTTCTCAAAGATGTAAAAAAATGTGAGATGAAGATGAAAGAAAATAAAGATAAATAACCAAAGATGCAGATGAAAGTTCTCTTTCATGTTTTCAAGAAGTTTGCCTTGAGAATGGTGTTGTTTTGAAATTTGAATTGGGCGACTGAATTGAGCATTCTTTTAAAAAGGAACACTAATTCCACTATTTAAACAAAATTAGGAGGGAATAAATATTCTTCTTATTGATCATTAACTATGAGATTTACAAAGAGTATATATAGACAAACATTAGGGCAAAAACCCTAATAGCTAACATGGGTCATGGGCCTATTATGGGTTATATAGACATCCACTAATAATTATCCATAACACTCCCTCTTGGATGTCCATACTGTTAATACGCTTAGGGAATTATGCCTCATTAAAAACCTTGCCAGGAAAACCCAGTGAGATAAAACCATGACTAAGGACAAAAAGAGTGCAGTGCGTATTATCTCCCTCTGATGACTACATCACTTGGTATCTTGTAAATAGGTCAACGAAATCATCACTGGAATGAGAAGTGTCTTGTCGCCTTTGATGTAACGTTACTTGAATATAGCAAGGTATGCTACATTATCTTCATGCAATAGTTGCTATCTCCTTTCCAGAATTTATGTATGGTTTGATGAAGTCGCCTTGATTGTTTGCTCTATCAAATGCCAGGAAAAATATTCGCCACTTGTAACAATATATCCATGTTGAGATCGATCATTGTAAGTTAAACATATATCCTGCATCTGCAAAACTAACTAAACTTGTTTTGATGGGTTAGTAAAATATAAACCCATATCCTTTGTACCTTGAAAATATTGAAATATTTGATTTACTGTGGTTCAATTTGATCAACTACTATTCTCGAGAATTTTAAATCATGACACGTGTTCCATGCATTCTATATTCCTTAAGGAATCTCAACAAAAATGAGCTCTTGTTTTATAATATTAGACGCATACAACTTATTTCTCATATTGCCAAACATAACATTAAATATCATTTCTCATAACATTCATGTGTATGGATTTCACCCAATAATCACGTTTCATCATAAGAGACTTTCATAGTTCATTAGTTACTTGCGTCTTTATATTCTTTGGCCATTCATTTTACAACTACACTTCTTGTAGATATCCAAGATCCTCACCTTGTATTTATCATGCGCATTATTATATACAGTATTATCGACGTCGTTTCAGTTCTTTTCGATTCCACACTTTACTAGACATTATATTCTATCATTTGTTGAGATCTCAAAGTTTTTTTCATGTACCCGGGGTTTTCAATATCCTTTCATGTCTAGTTTTTCTTTCAGAGACTATTATGGGGTCTTTATTACCTCGATTCGACCATCTTAATTTATTGCTCCATTTTATCTATTCATTAGAGGACTTTTTATTTGGAATCGATTCGTCTATCACGCTGCAGACGTGCCATAGACTTACTACCAATCAATGATTTTACTATTGGGACACACATTGTAATTGGAGCAATAGCAGCATAATATGATCTAGTCACTTTCTTTAGGTCACTAAATATGTCTGGCATTTACTATATCTGGAATGTTATTTGTCCCTTGAACTTTAAGTTCATATTCATTAATGTGAGGATCAACATCTATATCATAATTCATTCCATATTTCTCGCTGCTCATTCTCTCCCCCTGAATGAATTATCAATTTAAATATCCCATTTTGTGTGTTGTGGTGTATTTACTATATATCACACAATTACAAAATCTCACATGGAAAATTTGGTTTGTGACCAAAACCATTCTAACGGGGAGGATTCATTATAGATTGTTGGCAAGATGCGATTCATATGTCATAACATGCCCCATAAACTAAAAGTTTTGTTCTTACAATATTATTGGCTTTGCAATCAACTGAAGACGTTTTATAAACGTTTCAACAAAAGCAATTCGCGTATGAACATGGGCTACTTTTATGTTCAACACTTATTCCAATAATCGCCCAATACTTGGAAGTTTTCACCACCATTTTTAATAATTTAATTTGGAAAACCGTGCTCGCATTTTATAAGCCGAGCCATTAATCACGCTAATCTTAAGTTGCGTCTTTGATGATCATTTTGACGATGCATCGATTTTATAAATCAAAATGATCCATATGGCACATGTATAAGCCTACATACATGCCCTTTATATTTTTTCACAATTTAAGGAAGCAAGTCCTTATTTGTATTTTATGGTGATAAGTAAATAACCAACTTCCACTGAGAACAATAAAAATTTATCTTGGAAGAAACACATCATTCTTCTATATATTTCGCATCATCACTAAACCGGAATGGTCGAACCGGTTTGCCAATCAATACAAGTTGCACAATATTCTTAACACATATACATCATATATCATAACATAATGTCCTATAAAGAATTTACAGAAACAAAAATTAATAAATAAATTATGCACGTTACTATGCTTGGCCACAAAACAATAATATGTAAAATAAAATCTGTATACGTCATTCAACTATATTGCTATAAACATGTTTATAACTCAGATCACATAACAAACTAGATAGCCTTAAATAGGTTATGTGTTATTATAAAATTGGTATGTGTCAAGTAAAGACAGATTGAAGTCTTGAAGCATTTATCAATTCGAAAAAAAATATAATGGACACCAAAGAAATAAAATAAATAAAATAAAGCCTAATAAAACATTAATAGCCAAAAATAATAGGAATCCAAACATAATCAAGAAAGCCTAAGAAAAACACCTAAAGAAAATTCCAAACCAAACACTTAAAGAAAATTCCTAACAAAACACTGAAAGAAAAATTATTCATGGCTTGACTCTACCAATTAATCATCTGTAAGAAAATCATCAGCTTCCAAATAAGTTTCATCATCTGTATGGTGTTTTGGACCATTGGGGATATCATTTTTATTATCATAAACAAAGTTTGACTCTACCCCGTTTCCCTTGTTCTTGATAGAATTTTGATAAAGTTCAACTAGATGCCTGGGTGTACGGCATTGCTTTGCCTAATGACCAAAAGTGCCACAACGATAACATGAATCCGCTATTATGTTCTTTTCTTTTTCATCTCCTCCATTCTTTTCCTTATCTTGCCACCTCTTGTGACCATTGTTGTTCTTAAAGTTAACACTATGATTAACAGCATGATAATTACCTCTACCATTGCCACGTCCTTGACCACGACCTCGACCAGAACCATAACCTCGATCACGGTCATAACCACGACCACGACCTCCATTGTGATAAGTAGTCACATGCGCTTCCGATAAAGGAGCGGTACCAGTTGGACGATTATCATGATTTTTCATTAAAAGCTCATTATTTTCTTTGGCCACAAGTAAGCATGAAATTAGGTCACTATATTTAGTGAATCCTTTGGCTCGATATTGATGTTGCAATAGTATATTCGAAGCATGGAATGTGGAAAAAGTCTTTTCCAACATCTCGGCATCACTAATTGAGTCACCACATAATAGCAATGTGGAGGTAATGCGATGCATGGCCGAGTTAAATTCACTCACTGTTTTGAAATCTTGGAGCCTTAAGTGAGTCCATTCATATCTTGCCCTTGGCAAGATGACCATTTTCTGGTGGTCATATCGGTCCTTTAACTTATTCCAAAGGGCTAGTGGATCTTTTACTGTGAGGTACTCAGTTTTTAAGTCCACATGGAGGTGATTTCGTAAGAACATCAATGCCTGGGCTTTTTGCATATTAGTTGTTTCTTTTCCTTCGTGGATTGTATCCACAAGCCCATGTGCATCCAAGTATGTCTCGGCTTCCAACGCCCAAGACAAATAATTTTTTCCCCTTATGTCTAAAGCCACAATAGAAAGATTTTCAAGTTTTTGCTCCATGATAACTATACGTTGACATTAAATACGTGTTAAACAAAACACATAAACAAAACACCGGGTGAAACAAAAACAAGTAAAATATGTACATGAGATAATATACTTCGATCCATGTTTGGTTAATTTAAATTATGCTAAACTTTAAGCAAATATAATACCAAGCACATATAACATGCATCAATCACATACATATATATCACATAGCCATTTTAACTTCCATGCAAGAATTTCATAATATTTTATGCCAACCAACAAGCACATGAAATTATCACATTAGAGAAAATGGTGTTGCTAACTTCGATTACATAAATGGGTTGTCTTATGTTTATCATAACAACTAAAATTGAGGGATTTTCCAAACAAGTTTTTACCAATCACATATATTTGGTTCGCATAGTTAACAAAGTTTTTCTGTCACTGTTAATCAAGATTTCATAGTCTTATATCCTTTACTTATATATAGACCAACGTACATGAATTATCCAACATATTTAGATCATTAAAAAGTTAAACTCACATATGCTTCATAAATATGGATTTAACCATGAATATGAGTTATGAAAAGTTAATAGCATAAGTTGCATATTCCTTAAGCACAATCGATATTAATAACTTATATATGAATACTAGGTTACGAAAAGTTAATAGCATAAGTTGCATACCTAGTGTGATAAAAACTTTTCTGGAAAATCCCTCAATTTTAGTTGTTATGATAAACATAAGACAACCCATTTATGTAATCGAAGTTAGCAACACCATTTTCTCTAATGTGATAATTTCATGTGCTTGTTGGTTGGCATAAAATATTATGAAATTCTTGCATGGAAGTTAAAATGGTTATGTGATATATATGTATGTGATTGATGCATGTTATATGTGCTTGGTATTATATTTGCTTAAAGTTTAGCATAATTTAAATTAACCAAACATGGATCGAAGTATATTATCTCATGTACATATTTTACTTGTTTTTGTTTCACACGGTGTTTTGTTTATGTGTTTTTTTTAACACGTATTTAATGTCAACGTATAGTTATCATGGAGCAAAAACTTGCAAATCTTTCTATTATAGCTTTAGACATAAGCAGAAAAAATTATTTGTCTTGGGCGTTGGAAGCCGAGACATACTTGGATGCACATGGGCTTGTGGATATAATCCACGAAGGAAAAGAAACAACTAATATGCAAAAAGCCCAGGCATTGATGTTCTTACGAAATCACCTCCATGTGGACTTAAAAACTGAGTACCTCACAGTAAAAGATCCACTAGCCCTTTGGAATAAGTTAAAGGACCGATATGACCACCAGAAAACGGTCATCTTGCCAAGGGAAAGATATGAATGGACTCACTTAAGGCTCCAAGATTTCAAAACAGTGAGTGAATTTAACTCGGCCATGCATCGCATTACCTCCACATTGCTATTATGTGGTGACTCAATTAGTGGTGCCGAGATGTTGGAAAAGACTTTTTCCACATTCCATGCTTCGAATATACTATTGCAACATCAATATCGAGCCAAAGGATTCACTAAATATAGTGACCTAATTTCATGCTTACTTGTGGCCGAAGGAAATAATGAGCTTTTAATGAAAAATCATGATAATCGTCCAACTGGTACCGCTCCTTTATCGGAAGCGCATGTGACTACTTATCACAATGGAGGTCGTGGTCGTGGTTATGACCGTGGTCGAGGTTATGGTTCTGGTCGAGGTCGTGGTCAAGGGCGTGGCAATGGTAGAGGTAATTATCATGCCGTTAATCATAGTGTTAACTTTAAGAACAACAATGGTCACAAGAAGTGGCAAGATAAGGAAAAGAATGGAGGAGATGAAAAAGAAAAGAACATAATAGCGGATTCATGTTATCGTTGTGGCACTTTTGGTCATTGGGCAAAGCAATGCCGTACACCCAGGCATCTAGTTGAACTTTATCAAAATTCTATCAAGAACAAGGGAAACGGGGTAGAGTCAAACTTTGTTTATGATCATAAAAATGATATCCCCGATGGTCCTAAAGACCATACTGATGATGAAACTTATTTGGAAGCTGATGATTTTCTTACAGATGATTAATTGGTAGAGTCAAGCCATGAATAATTTTTCTTTCAGTGTTTTGTTAGGAATTTTCTTTAAGTGTTTGGTTTGGAATTTTCTTTGGGTGTTTTTCTTAGGCTTTCTTGATTATGTTTGGATTCTTATTATTTTTGGCTATGAATGTTTTATTAGGCTTTATTTTATTTATTTTATTTCTTTGGTGTCCATTATATTTTTTTTCGAATAGATAAATGCTTCAAGACTTCAATCTGTCTTTACTTGACACATACCAATTTTATAATAACACATAACCTATTTAAGGCTATCTAGTTTGTTATGTGATCTGAGTTATAAACATGTTTATAGCAATATAGTTGAATGACGTATACAGATTTTATTTTACATATTATTGTTTTGTGGCCAAGCATAGTAACGTGCATAATTTATTTACTAATTTTTGTTTCTGTAAATTCTTTAATGGACATTATGTTATGATATATGATGTATATGTGTTAAGAATATTGTGCAACTTGTATTGATTGGCAAACCGGTTCGACCATTCCGGTTTAGTGATGATGCGAAATATATAGAAGAATGATGTGTTTCTTCCAAGATAAATTTTTATTGTTCTCAGTGGAAGTTGGTTATTTACTTATCACCATAAAATACAAATAAGGACTTGCTTCCTTAAATTGTGGAAAAATATAAAGGGCATGTATGTAGGCCTATACATGTGCCATATGGATCATTTTGATTTATAAAATCGATGCATCGTCAAAATGATCATCAAAGACGCAACTTAAGATTAGCGTGATTAATGGCTCGGCTTATAAAATGCGAGCACGGTTTTCCAAATTAAATTATTAAAAATGGTGGTGAAAACTTCCAAGTATTGGGCGATTATTGGAATAAGTGTTGAACATAAAAGTAGCCCATGTTCATACGCGTTAGAATGGTTTTGGTCACAAACCAAATTTCCCATGTGAGATTTTGTAATTGTGTGATATATAGTAAATACACCACAACACACAAAATGGGATATTTAAATTGATAATTCATTCAGGGGGAGAGAATGAGCAGCGAGAAATATGGAATGAATTATGATATAGATGTTGATCCTCACATTAATGAATATGAACTTAAAGTTCAAGGGACAAATAACATTCCAGATATAGTAAATGCCAGACATATTTAGTGACCTAAAGAAAGTGACTAGATCATATTATGCTGCTATTGCTCCAATTACAATGTGTGTCCCAACAGTAAAATCATTGATTGGTAGTAAGTCTATGGCACGTCTGCAGCATGATAGACGAATCGATTCCAAATAAATAGTCCTCTAATGAATAGGTAAAATGGAGCAATAAATTAAGATGGTCGAATCGAGGTAATAAAGACCCCATAATAGTCTCTGAAAGAAAAACTAGACATGAAAGGATATTGAAAACCCCGGGTACATGAAAAAAACTTTGAGATCTCAACAAATGATAGAATATAATGTCTAGTAAAGTGTGGAATCGAAAAGAACTGAAACGACGTCGATAATACTGTATATAATAATGCGCATGATAAATACAAGGTGAGGATCTTGGATATCTACAAGAAGTGTAGTTGTAAAATGAATGGCCAAAGAATATAAAGACGCAAGTAACTAATGAACTATGAAAGTCTCTTATGATGAAACGTGATTATTGGGTGAAATCCATACACATGAATGTTATGAGAAATGATATTTAATGTTATGTTTGGCAATATGAGAAATAAGTTGTATGCGTCTAATATTATAAAACAAGAGCTCATTTTTGTTGAGATTCCTTAAGGAATATAGAATGCATGGAACACGTGTCATGATTTAAAATTCTCGAGAATAGTAGTTGATCAAATTGAACCACAGTAAATCAAATATTTCAATATTTTCAAGGTACAAAGGATATGGGTTAATATTTTACTAACCCGTCAAAACAAGTTTAGTTAGTTTTGCAGATGCAGGATATATGTTTAACTTACAATGATCGATCTCAACATGGATATATTGTTACAAGTGGCGAATATTTTTCCTGGCATTTGATAGAGCAAACAATCAAGGCGACTTCATCAAACCATACATAAATTCTGGAAAGGAGATAGCAATTATTGCATGAAGATAATGTAGCATACCTTGCTATATTCAAGTAACGTTACATCAAAGGCGACAAGACACTTCTCATTCCAGTGATGATTTCGTTGACCTATTTACAAGATACCAAGTGATGTAGTCATCAGAGGGAGATAATACGCGCTGCACTCTTTTTGTCCTTAGTCATGGTTTTGTCCTACTGGGTTTTCCTGGCAAGGTTTTTAATGAGGCAACATTCCCTAAGCGTATTAACAATATGGACATCCAAGAGGGAGTGTTATGGATAATTATTAGTGGATGTCTATATAACCCATAATAGGCCCATGGCCCAGGTTAGCTATTAGGGTTTTTGCCCTAATGTTTGTCTATATATACTCTTTGTAAATCTCATAGTTAATGATCAATAAGAAGAATATTCATTCCCTCAATTCGTTATGGATAATTATTAGTGGATGTCCATATAACCCATAATAGGCCCATGGCCCATGTTAGCTATTAGGGTTTTTGCCCTAATGTTTGTCTATATATACTCTTTGTAAATCTCATAGTTAATGATCAATAAGAAGAATATTCATTCCCTCAATTCTTGTTCAGAACACGTTATCAGCACGCTCTAAAGGTTTAGGTTTTCTCTCGTTTTCATCACCGGTATGTTACGAACCCTCTATCCTCTACGGTTATGTACAAGTTTACTTATTTTCTTGTTTTCCTCATGATATACTCATATACTCTGTTAATGTAATAGTAATAGACATACGTGAACATAAATAAATTTTAACAATCACGAGATCTCTTATTAACCCATGTACTTGCTTGATGACTATTAGAATATTATATTATGAGTGTTCGTGGTTATTAATTACACAACATTAATGGAAAACTAAACACGAACGATCACTAACATCTTAGAATGGAACCCTATTATAAGCAACATACTATAGTAACCTAGTATTCATATATAAGTTATTAATATCGATTGTGCTTAAGGAATATGCAACTTATGCTATTAACTTTTCATAACTCATATTCATGGTTAAATCCATATTTATGAAGCATATGTGAGTTTAACTTTTTAATGATCTAAATATGTTGGATAATTCATGTACGTTGGTCTATATATAAGTAAAGGATATAAGACTATGAAATCTTGATTAACAGTGACAGAAAAACTTTGTTAACTATGCGAACCAAATATATGTGATTGGTAAAAACTTGTCTGGAAAATCCCTCAATTTTAGTTGTTATGATAAACATAAGACAACCCATTTATGTAATCGAAGTTAGCAACACCATTTTCTCTAATGTGATAATTTCATGTGCTTGTTGGTTGGCATAAAATATTATGAAATTCTTGCATGGAAGTTAAAATGGCTATGTGATATATATGTATGTGATTGATGCATGTTATATGTGCTTGGTATTATATTTGCTTAAAGTTTAGCATAATTTAAATTAACCAAACATGGATCGAAGTATATTATCTCATGTACATATTTTACTTGTTTTTGTTTCACCCGGTGTTTTGTTTATGTGTTTTGTTTAACACGTATTTAATGTCAACGTATAGTTATCATAGAGCAAAAACTTGAAAATCTTTCTATTGTGGCTTTAGACATAAGTGGAAAAAATTATTTGTCTTGGGCGTTGGAAGCCGAGACATACTTGGATGCACATGGGCTTGTGGATACAATCCAAGAAGGAAAAGAAACAACTAATATGCAAAAAGCCCAGGCATTGATGTTCTTACGACATCACCTCCATGTGGACTTAAAAACTGAGTACCTCACAGTAAAAGATCCACTAGCCCTTTGGAATAAGTTAAAGGGCCGATATGACCACCAGAAAACGGTCATCTTGCCAAGGGAAAGATATGAATGGACTCACTTAAGGCTCCAAGATTTCAAAACAGTGAGTGAATTTAACTCGGCCATGCATCACATTACCTCCACATTGCTATTATGTAGTGACTCAATTAGTGATGCCGAGATGTTGGAAAAGACTTTTTCCACATTCCATGCTTCGAATATACTATTGCAACAGCAATATCGAGCCAAAGGATTCACTAAATATAGTGACCTAATTTCATGCGTACTTGTGGCCGAAGAAAATAATGAGCTTTTAATGAAAAATCATGATAATCGTCCAACTGGTACCGCTCCTTTATCGGAAGCGCATGTGACTACTTATCACAATGGAGGTCGTGGTCGTGGTTATGACCGTGGTCGAGGTTATGGTTCTGGTCGAGCTCTTGGTCAAGGGCGTGGCAATGGTAGAGGTAATTATCATGCTGTTAATCATAGTGTTAACTTTAAGAACAACAATGGTCATAAGAAGTGGCAAGATAAGGAAAAGAATGGAGGAGATGAAAAAGAAAAGAACATAATAGCGGATTCATGTTATCGTTGTGGCACTTTTGGTCATTGGGCAAAGCAATGCCGTACACCCAGGCATCTAGTTGAACTTTATCAAAATTCTATCAAGAACAAGGGAAACGGGGTAGAGTCAAACTTTGTTTATGATAATAAAAATGATATCCCCGATGGTCCTAAAGACCATACTGATGATGAAACTTATTTGGAAGCTGATGATTTTCTTATAGATGTTTAATTGGTGGAGTCAAGCCATGAATAATTTTTCTTTCAGTGTTTTGTTAGGAATTTTCTTTAAGTGTTTGGTTTGGAATTTTCTTTAGGTGTTTTTCTTAGGCTTTCTTGATTATGTTTGGATTCCTATTATTTTTGGCTATGAATGTTTTATTAGGCTTTATTTTATTTATTTTATTTCTTTGGTGTCCATTATATTTTTTTTCGAGTTGATAAATGCTTCAAGACTTCAATCTGTCTTTACTTGACACATACCAATTTTATAATAACACATAACCTATTTAAGGCTATTTAGTTTGTTATGTGATCTGAGTTATAAACATGTTTATAGCAATATAGTTTAATGACGTATACAGATTTTATTTTACATATTATTGTTTTGTGGCCAAGCATAGTAACGTGCATAATTTATTTATTAATTTTTGTTTCTGTAAATTCTTTAATGGACATTATGTTATGATATATGATGTATATGTGTTAAGAATATTGTGCAACTTGTATTGATTGGCAAACCGGTTCGACCATTCCGGTTTAGTGATGATGCGAAATATATAGAAGAATGATGTGTTTCTTCCAAGATAAATTTTTATTGTTCTCAGTGGAAGTTGGTTATTTACTTATCACCATAAAATACAAATAAGGACTTGCTTCCTTAAATAGTGGAAAAATATAAAGGGCATGTATGTAGGCCTATACATGTGCCATATGGATCATTTTGATTTATAAAATCGATGCATCGTCAAAATGATCATCAAAGACGCAACTTAAGATTAGCGTGATTAATGGCTCGGCTTATAAAATGCGAGCACGGTTTTCCAAATTAAATTATTAAAAATGGTGGTGAAAACTTCCAAGTATTGGGCGATTATTGGAATAAGTGTTGAACATAAAAGTAGCCCATGTTCATACGCGAATTGCTTTTGTTGAAACGTTTATAAAAAGTCTTCAGTTGATTGCAAAGCCAATAATATTGTGAGAACAAAACTTTTAGTTTATGGGGCATGTTATGACATATGAATCGCATCTTGCCAACAATCTATAATGAATCCTCCCCGTTAGAATGGTTTTGGTCACAAACCAAATTTTCCATGTGAGATTTTGTAATTGTGTGATATATAGTAAATACACCACAACACACAAAATGGGATATTTAAATTGATAATTCATTCAGGGGGAGAGAATGAGCAGCGAGAAATATGGAATGAATTATGATATAGATGTTGATCCTCACATTAATGAATATGAACTTAAAGTTCAAGGGACAAATAACATTCCAGATATAGTAAATGCCAGACATATTTAGTGACCTAAAGAAAGTGACTAGATCATATTATGCTGCTATTGCTCCAATTACAATGTGTGTCCCAACAGTAAAATCATTGATTGGTAGTAAGTCTATGGCACGTCTGCAGCGTGATAGACGAATCGATTCCAAATAAAAAGTCCTCGAATGAATAGATAAAATGGAGCAATAAATTAAGATGGTCGAATCGAGGTAATAAAGACCCCATAATAGTCTCTGAAAGAAAAACTAGACATGAAAGGATATTGAAAACCCCGGGTACATGAAAAAAACTTTGAGATCTCAACAAATGATAGAATATAATGTCTAGTAAAGTGTGGAATCGAAAAGAACTGAAACGACGTCGATAATACTGTATATAATAATGCGCATGATAAATACAAGGTGAGGATCTTGGATATCTACAATAAGTGTAGTTGTAAAATGAATGGCCAAAGAATATAAAGACGCAAGTAACTAATGAACTATGAAAGTCTCTTATGATGAAACGTGATTATTGGGTGAAATCCATACACATGAATGTTATGAGAAAGGATATTTAATGTTATGTCTGGCAATATGAGAAATAAGTTGTATGCGTCTAATATTATAAAACAAGAGCTCATTTTTGTTGAGATTCCTTAAGGAATATAGAATGCATGGAACACGTGTCATGATTTAAAATTCTCGAGAATAGTAGTTGATCAAATTGAACCACAGTAAATCAAATATTTCAATATTTTCAAGGTACAAATGATATGGGTTTATATTTTACTAACCCGTCAAAACAAGTTTAGTTAGTTTTGCAGATGCAGGATATATGTTTAACTTACAATGATCGATCTCAACATGGATATATTGTTACAAGTGGCGAATATTTTTCCTGGCATTTGATAGAGCAAACAATCAAGGCGACTTCATCAAACCATACATAAATTCTGGAAAGGAGATAGCAACTATTGCATGAAGATAATGTAGCATACTGATGCGTGGTTTTGCAACCTTACAACAGGTTTTACCTCTCGAGGGATCTCAAGAGGCTAACAACCCCACCAGGCAGTGTACCTGACCGATGTAGTATAGTGTAGTGGTAAGTACGGGGGATTGATCGTTCTCCACAGGGAATAGTGTCGTTAGGATTGAAAAACTACTCTAATTAGGTCTAAGGGTGAGGGAAGATTCTTTTTATGTTTTTATATTTTTATGAAAGCAAGTAAAATCTTGGGTTTGAAGGAGTGGGCGGAATTAGTTGCTAGTCAACTAACCCAAATAACTACGAATGCAATTAAAATAAAATAACTGAAAATGAAAAGGTTGTGAAACTTATGTGGAGAGAAATGTGTTTACTTAGATTTCCTTACTCCCTAACTATCTTTTACCGGTTGATTAGTGTGTATTAATTGCGTGGATGACGGGTGTATTCCTTAATACCAATCGTGGGGTGGCGTACGTACTTCCCCAACTCTACAAGCTCCTACTTCACTCCTATGTCGAGCCGGCTAGGAAGCTCCTAACATGGGATCACTAGAATTCGCTCATGCATTAAATACAACCATAAAAACCTTAGTACGCATTGGTTTATGTTTCTTAAGACGTTCAAGCAAGTTACCGAATAGGAAGTTAGCCAGTTTTCTTAAGCCTAACATCGATGAACAATCATCCAATACAATTAATAACACACTAATAACCAATAATCAATAGCTAGGTTTCATTAGATCTAAGCAAACACAAGATAAATCTAGCCTAGCATGTTAATCAAAAGACAAGAACAAGATATAATCAAACAACACATAGACATATTGATTGATTAAATAAACACTTATCTTCAATTAAACATGGGAGATCCAAGGGTATGAAAACCCTTAAAAATGGCAGAAATTCATCTTAGGGTTTCCCCTCCAAAGTTACACACAATAAGTTCCACCCTAATGACAAAAAATTGCAAAACTATATATAGAGTTTAAGGGCTGACGGCGTCACGTTATAGATCCTGACGCCGTCACCTCGCCGCTTTTAGGGTTCCCGGATGGCCTTCCTGACGCCGTCCCTCTTTAGTGCTCCAAA
The DNA here is from genome assembly GCA_021014915.2 of Artemisia tridentata subsp. tridentata. NCBI lineage: Eukaryota > Viridiplantae > Streptophyta > Magnoliopsida > Asterales > Asteraceae > Artemisia > Artemisia tridentata. Next base: position 101,269,354 of record CP139507.1, on the reverse strand, counting down.
ATCTGCTCTGGCTTATCAAGGCTTGACGCCGTCAGAAATGGGCTTGACGCCGTCCCTCTTTAATTTAAACCGTGATGGCCTTGATCACTTCAAAGGGTGACGCCGTCAGATTTTTCATGCAAAATTCTCTGGCTTATCATGAGTAATTTTCATATCCACCTCTTTTGCCAAGCCATGACGCCGTCTGGGCCAATCCCTAACGCCGTCAAAGGTACTTTCCAGCATAATTTTGAGACTTTGCCGTTTTCTTCACTTTTATGCTCCAAAAACGTCCAAAATGCTTCCTTTACCAGATTTCTTCTCCAAAGTACCTAAAATGACAAAAGGAACGATTTAAGGAAATATTTGATCAAATAAATACGATTTAGGGCTTAAATGACCCCCTAAAAGCGGTACACTTTTCGCTTCATCAAATACCCTTACACTTGAGATTTGCTTGTCCTCAAGCAAATGCGCTTTTATTCTAATCAAAATACAAGTTAGGGGTCATTTAACGCTAATATAAAAGTAATTACAACAAATAGTCATTCCACTTTAATCATAATAAGCACGGAGATTACAAACTAGCACCTCACAAGTAGTGTTTAGATACTCACATCTCTCAAGTGTCATCAAAATAAATCTCATAAATGAAAACGGATAATATCTCTCACTACCTGTCATAGCAAATAGATTACCATAGGCTTGGGCAAGGATCGAAAACCTTCTCCACTAGGCGTAAGCACCTAAGATAAACTATCAAAGAGGGCTTTTACATGGGTTATAACATGAGGTGTAGGGATATGATAAACATGGTTTTGTTGGATAAGGGATATTTTACTGGTGGCGAGTTAAAGATCTTGATTAATTACATGTACTATACAATGTTGCTAAGCCAAGATTCGACTCGACTTAAGCTAAAAACAAAATAACAAAAACATAAAATAAACATAAAATAAAACGGGATGGTAGTCCGTATGTTTTTTCTACTTTTCTTTTTCTCATTTTTTTGTATTTTTCTTGATTTTTTTTTTTTTTTTTTTTTTTTTTTTTTTTTTTTTTTTTTTTTTCATACACTCTTGCCCTACCATCCAAAATAATACATCATAGGGGCGTTGCATTCCCCTTACACTTGAACTTTTACATAACTTTACAAATAACTATTCTAATGACTCGAATTAAGATAATTGAAAAACTTGGAGTACTTTTAAAATATTTAGCACATATGGGGGTAATAAATGATGTTCTTCCCCATTACTCCATTACACTAGTACTTTACCCATGAGTCCCAATCGTCCCAAAATAATATGTACAAGGATATGACTCGACTTAGCAACCATGTAATCAATTAGATAATTAACTTGGGTTTAAACAAATGTTGTCACAATAATGCACTAAAGATGAGTGCACACAAGGTAGGCTAAGGCGATTTGGGTGTACATTTAAGTGGGGTGTAACAAATTCTTCCTTTTATTAAAATGCTTAAAGGTCGAAACGAAAAGATAGGCTCTGAGGGGTGTACTAGGGGTATCATGTACAAAAAATGAGTACAACGCAAAGGGTGTGGGAGAATTACTTGACCAATGTAGCCAAAGTAATTATAACAAAAACACAGGCGTAAAACAATGGGTTAATCCTAATGCCTCTTATCATGTAGTAAATCTAACTACACGAATGTAGTCTTACTTGTGGCCTCGGAATGGTCCTAACGCAAGTTCTAGAATCTAAGTGCTACCGGTACACACATCATAGCATAAATGCTTTTCCTACCAATTCTAGGGGCGAACCTCACATATTTGGGGGTGGAAAATTTTTTAGTGGTACGGTTTTTGTGCTAGTCATATAACTCCTATCCGTGAGACGCTCATTAAGATCAAAGTTTCACTCCTAAATGTTGTAAAAAATTTTAAATTTGGCACTAAAATTGCCCTAACAAGTATTTCTCTCAGTTTTATTACACATCTACTATTAAACAAACAAAAATCAAGCGCAATAGCATTCTCTAAAGTATCGTACTTTTACCCCAAATTACACATCTACAATTAAACAAACAAAAATCAAGCGCAATAGCATTCTCTAAAGTATCGTACTTTTACCCCCCCTTACACTTAAGATGAACATTGTCCCCAATGTTCAAATAACAAGATGTAAAAGTGAAAAGGTAAAAGAATGAAATCAAATACTCCCCTGATTCGCTCGGTGGACAATGAGGTAACATGGTTAGATCTTCTTCCAAGAGAATGTAGAAGCTCCAAGACTAAAGCATCGCCATAAGCTTAATCCAACAAACATTTCCTTGTCCAAAATAACCTGTTAATCCTGAGAAAACAAACACGAAAACCTGCATAACATCGGCGGGATAAATTCTATATATAAGGATATAATGCTTGTGGAATGATAGTTTTGCAGATTCCTGGAGATTATAAGTTAGAGATTTAATAAAAACTTTTTTATGAAAAAAAAACTTTCAAAATTTTCAGAAAATTAAAACCTGACGCCGTCAGAAATGATCTGACAGAATTCTCATGTTAAGTTTCTGGAAAAATTTTGGAAAAACCTATACCTTACTTCCTGGAAATCCTGCAAAACATCATCATGACTCGATACAAGCATTTGACTCAAACAAATACTAATATGTATGTTAATTTAATATTATTATGATTCATGTTCATTTGTGTTCTAATAAACCGATTTAGATTTCCCTTACACTTAACTTTTGCAAAATAGCTTTATATGTAGTTAAGACGAAGTTAAAAACAAAATAAAGCATTTTCACAAATTAGTTTTGAACATGAATCAATAAAAATAAAAATTAAACACACATACGGAAACAAATAAAATCAAACAAACAAATAAATAAACACACAAAGCAAATAAAGCTTGGGTTGCCTCCCAAGAAGCGCTTTTCTTTATTAACGAGTCTTGTAGCTAGACTCAAAGTCCTTCTATCTAGTGTCGCTTATGCTCACGTATCCGAGTGTGAGCCATCTAATTGTTGCCTCATCTTTCTTGTATTCATCATTCAGCTCCAAACATCCATGATAGTATCTCTTGTTTTTCTCATGTGGATATTTGAGCCCCTTCCTCTTATCATTCTCACTTAACAAATCAAGAGGCACAAGTCTATTGCAAGATTGAATGGATTAGTTCTTAAACCTAGGATGTGATCGGGGCATTTGGTAAACAAAATCTTCATCCCCATCCGAGAATGTAATTAACCCGTCCACAAGTTTTTCGTCAAGGTTGGTCAACCTTTTGAAGGGTTCTCCAAAAATGACTTGGGTTAATTTGTTATCAATGAATTCTCCTAAGTTCTCCATAACCATAAAATCCACCAAATACACAAAACTTCCAACGAATACGTGTAGTGTCTTAATCCTAGCAACAATGTTATCTCCTTGATATTCTAGCTCATCTACCATGATTTTATTATAATTAGCGCGAGAGATAATGTTCATAGGCAAAGATGAGTTAAGATAAGCATAAAAATCATGATAACCAATCTTACATGGAAATTGCATGTTAAAGAGGCTATCCTTTTCGATCTTAGTCCTAGGGTCAACATACTTAAAGGGATCAATTTCCTCTTTTCCCCATTCCTCGTTAACTACTTCTCCATTACCAGCATCCTCATCGGAGTCTGAGTCGTAAAATGGACTAACATAGTTATTCTCACGGTCAGAATCCTCCATCTCAGAATTGTTACCAAAGTGGTGGTCGGGTGAAAGGTTGTTGTTTTCTACGATGGGGGCGGGAACGGGTAGTTGGAAATTTGCACGACGGAAAATACGAATAACAGGGATCAAGCGATCACTATTACTCATGAGGTAGGTGGAAGGTGTCACAAACAAAAGTACAAAGAAATAAGATAGACTAAAGAAAACCTAGAAAAAGAAAATAAAAATCTCACTAGAAAGGAATCTAGTGAGTAGACCTAATAAAATAAAAATTCAACCTAAACAATAACTATTCCCCGGGCTGCGGCGCCAAAAACTTGATGCGTGGTTTTGCAACCTTACAACAGGTTTTACCTCTCGAGGGATCTCAAGAGGCTAACAACCCCACCAGGCAGTGTACCTGACCGATGTAGTATAGTGTAGTGGTAAGTACGGGGGATTGATCGTTCTCCACAGGGAATAGTGTCGTTAGGATTGAAAAACTACTCTAATTAGGTCTAAGAGTGAGGGAAGATTCTTTTTATGTTTTTATATTTTTATGAAAGCAAGTAAAATCTTGGGTTTGAAGGAGTGGGCGGAATTAGTTGCTAGTCAACTAACCCAAATAACTACAAATGCAATTAAAATAAAATAACTGAAAATGAAAAGGTTGTGAAACTTATGTGGAGAGAAATGTGTTTACTTAGATTTCCTTACTCCCTAACTATCTTTTACCGGTTGATTAGTGTGTATTAATTGCGTGGATGACGGGTGTATTCCTTAATACCAATCGTGGGGTGGCGTACGTACTTCCCCAACTCTACAAGCTCCTACTTCACTCCTATGTCGAGCCGGCTAGGAAGCTCCTAACATGGGATCACTAGAATTCGCTCATGCATTAAATACAACCATAAAAACCTTAGTACGCATTGGTTCATGTTTCTTAAGACGTTCAAGCAAGTTACCGAATAGGAAGTTAGCCAGTTTTCTTAAGCCTAACATCGATGAACAATCATCCAATACAATTAATAACACACTAATAACCAATAATCAATAGCTAGGTTTCATTAGATCTAAGCAAACACAAGATAAATCTAGCCTAGCATGTTAATTAAAAGACAAGAACAAGATATAATCAAACAACACATAGACATATTGATTGATTAAATAAACACTTATCTTCAATTAAACATGGGAGATCCAAGGGTATGAAAACCCTTAAAAATGGCAGAAATTCATCTTAGGGTTTCCCCTCCAAAGTTACACACAATAAGTTCCACCCTAATGACAAAAAATTGCAAAACTATATATAGAGTTTAAGGGCTGACGGCGTCACGTTATAGATCCTGACGCCGTCACCTCGCCGCTTTTAGGGTTCCCGGATGGCCTTCCTGACGCCGTCCCTCTTTAGTGCTCCAAAATCCGCTCTGGCTTATCATGGCTTGACGCCGTCAGAAATGGGCTTGACGCCGTCCCTCTTTAATTTAAACCGTGATGGCCTTGATCACTTCAAAGGGTGACGCCGTCAGATTTTTCATGCAAAATTCTCTGGCTTATCATGAGTAATTTTCATATCCACCTCTTTTGCCAAGCCATGACGCCGTCTGGGCCAATCCCTGACGCCGTCAAAGGTACTTTCCAGCATAATTTTGAGACTTTGCCGTTTTCTTCACTTTTATGCTCCAAAAACGTCCAAAATGCTTCCTTTTCCAGATTTCTTCTCCAAAGTACCTAAAATGACAAAAGGAACGATTTAAGGCAATATTTGATCAAATAAATACGATTTAGGGCTTAAATGACCCCCTAAAAGCGGTACACTTTTCGCTTCATCACATACCTTGCTATATTCAAGTAACGTTACATCAAAGGCGACAAGACACTTCTCATTCCAGTGATGATTTCGTTGACCTATTTACAAGATACCAAGTGATGTAGTCATCAGAGGGAGATAATACGCGCTGCACTCGTTTTGTCCTTAGTCATGGTTTTGTCCCACTGGGTTTTCCTGGCAAGGTTTTTAATGAGGCAGCATTCCCTAAGCGTATTAACAATATGGACATCCAAGAGGGAGTGTTATGGATAATTATTAGTGGATGTCTATATAACCCATAATAGGCCCATGGCCCATGTTAGCTATTAGGGTTTTTGCCCTAATGTTTATCTATATATACTCTTTGTAAATCTCATAGTTAATGATCAATAAGAAGAATATTCATTCCCTCAATTCTTGTTCAGAACAAGTCAAACTATTAATTTAATTTTTTATTAAAAAAATGTTCAATACTTTGAAAATATCACAATTCTTTCATTAGAGCATTCGGTGTCTTAACGTGGAGGTGAGTTAAACTTTAACATTTTCGAGTTAAGGGCTGCGTTAATACACCACACACCCACGTTAAGGCTGCGTTAACTTGGCACGTTAAAGTTTTTACGTTGCGTTAAAGGCATGCTCGATTAAAAAAAAATTCACTACACCCCCCTGAAACGGTTATAATAGCTGTTGCATTAAAAAAAATCATTTTACCCCATCAACGTTTTAATAACGGCTACTTTGACTTTAAAAAAAAAAAAAAAAAAAAAAAAAAAAAAAAAAAAAAAAAACAATTTTCCACCACTATAAATACCTAATAAACACACAACTTTTTTGCACACTTCCACAACTCAACTCCAATTAGACCTTATGAGGAAAGACAAGTGGGTCGAAAGATGTGATGTCCATAGTCGAAAGGCAAAAGAAATACGCGACAAAGAAACGCATACTCGACATCAACTAGACCTTATGGAGCATATTTGGCAGAAACATCTTCAACGAGAACAACAACAAGAAGATTCCGAAGACGATGAATAAGTATTTGTTTCGTATTGTAATATTTAATATTTAATGTTATATAATGTTTAATATTCGTATTGTAATGTTTAAGAATTAATGTTATGTTTTTTAATAAATTAAGTATTAGTTTTAGTTTAGGGGTTGAATTTAAAAATAGTTGAGTTAAAGTTGAGTTAATGTTGAGTTATGATAAGGGGTTTTTTTTTTGTTAAAGGTGAAAAGGTTAAAGCTGATGTGCCGCTGGCGTGGCACTGGGTGAAAGTTTAACCCAGGGTGATGACACCCTCTGCTCTTAGGAAGAGAGAGAATACGTTTTTAAATACAAGGTAATGATTAGTTAACATTTTCATGTATTCTTATTTTTATTACAAATTTCGAATGATTTAAGTATAAGATATTTATAAAATTAATTTTGTTTCAACCTTGTTAATCGGTTATGCATGTTTTTTTTTTTTTTTTTTTTTTTTTTTTTTTTTTTTTTTTTTTTTTTTTTTTTTACGTCTACGGCTGTTATATTTAGTGTATAATTGTTATATTTTTATTTCTTTCACGTTAAAATTGCATAATAAGCAGTGACTTATTTTCGTGTACATTTTCTTTTTTCAATCTTATACTCAATTTTAAATCCTAAAAAGTTGAAAGTTCCTTTTGGTAAAAAATATCCATGTATGTTTTAATTATTGTGTGTAATTTATTATTATATTCAATGTGCTCAATATGATTTAGTCAACTTCATAATAGTTGTGGGTAAAGAATAAGAAAATGAAAAAGTTTTGTTAGTGATTAACTATAAAATGACATAGACATTTAATAACCAAGAATAATAAAATGAAAAAGAAAATCAATGATTATAATAATTATTTGAGAACTTTAATGAAAAGTGATAAAATAATGATTAATATCATTATTAGGGTTTTGTTAGATGATTTAATAAGTACATAAAATTAAAAATATAATGATTGCTAATTAAAATAGGTTTATTTAGTGAAATAATTGGGTTTATTTAGAAACACCTTTTAAAAATTACTAACTACAATTAAAATATAATAAACTACTTATAAGATCATCTATCTTAAATCAAGACTGCAATTTCATAACAAGTAAGCAAATTACCAATTTCATGACATCAGCACAAAGTGCTCTTTAAGGCTAGGCGCAGTAATTGTTGGCGATCGACTAACTCGATCGATTACATATCGATCGTCCTTCTGTGCTTACTCGATCGTCCCACATTTTTTTTTGTATATTGGTCGCATACTCGATCGATTAAATGTGTTTGTAAAAGTTGTGCATTTAAGGCTTGGACCGTTTGGATTGTGCTGTTTGAAAAAAAAAAAGAATATATATATATATATATATATATATATATATATATAATATATATATATATATATATATATATATATAATGTAGGGATGAATCTCTCTCCTCTTAGTCTTAAAATTCAGACTTACAAGAAATAAAGCATGATTTACAACACTTTAATGCACACAATTTTCAGACTTACCACAAAATAAGCATAGTGTACAACACTTTAATGCACATGTTAAAAAAGAAAACACCACATTAATGCTATTAAAGTGGTCAAAGAAACAACTAAAAAAACAAATACAATTAACACAAGCATTTAAATAACCCATTTACTAAAATGTGCAAATATTTTAACACAGTGTACAATCTAATTCTAAGCCAAACGCTTAAAAATAGTTGACCTCAGACCTAAATTAGTCTTCCTTGGTCGAATAGTAAAAAAAAATCTACTGTTCTAAACACAACCCCACGGCATCACCAACAAACATAAAATATTTACAAGTTTGAACGAAATAAAGATCTCATGTTATAAACTTTTTCATAAATCTTAAAAGATTTACAAGCTTGAACGAACCCACCATAGGTCTATTAGAAGCAATACTTCTTTTAAATATCCGAAATTTTAAAAGAAATAACCAAAACAAATATGTTAAGATTACTTCTTCCGTTCGTTTATAGAAAAATAAAAACAAAACATAAAATAACAACACCTACCCGAGACCGTTCACACGATCTTGAAGCCATATAGAGACTTTAAGGTCCTTGTGTTGTTCGAATAAAAAGAATCAAAGAGTAGTGTTTGTGTCCTTGTGTTGTTCAATTAAAAAATTGATACAGTGGGTTTGGGTGTTCATTTGTGACAAGAAAGAAAACAAAGAAGTAAGGGTTATGTGTATTTGATTTAGTTGTGAGAAATGTTAGGTGAAATTTTTTGCATAAGTGAGCGGCTGCGTTTTTGTGAAGGGGTGGTTTAGGGTTAGCGGGAGTGAAATTATGGACTCATAAGAAGGTGTTAAGGTTATTTCTTTTTGGACTTGGGTTGGACTCTAAAGAAGCTTGACCGAGTCTTTTATTGTAGCATTGTTTTATAATATTATTTGATCAGTGATTTTGAGCTTGGTGGACTCAACTAGAGTATTGCTATTCAGTCGTACAAATGTTATTCTGCTTATGATTTTATATAATTTTGTAAAAAGTGAGAAGTTTTAGGTTTGTTTGGGTTTGGTGGAAGGTAGAAGTAATGAAAATGATATTTGTACTTGACTGAGTTTCGAGCTTGGAGTGTGTCATGTTTTGAGTTTTGTAGTAAAGTCGAGTTAAAAGCTTGGGACTTATCGATTGAGATGCACTCGGTTTTACACTCAATGATTGTTTTTCAAGAGTTGGTAGTGTAATCAAGGTGATTCTAAGCCGACAAAGTCTCTCGCCTTTTGATTCGACTCGATTATAAAGCTAGAAACTTGGCAAACTTTTAGTCGAAATTCAACCAAGTCTTTATTTTAACATTGGTCTTTATTTTGTTACTATTTTTGCTTTAGAAAAAAGATATTATGTGAAACGTAGATAAGGTTATCATCACAAACACGCAACACCGTCGAAAAGTCATAAGGTTATCATCATGAATAACGTAAAATCGAAAGACATTTATTTGCCTAGAAATTTTGCGATGATAACTTTATCTAAATTATACTACGTATTTATTTTAAGTCAATTGCATCTATTTGTTTTTTCTAAAGTGTTGAAAAATTATATGCGCTTTTCATATGTGTAGGAATTACATTTAGTATAAATCATATCTTGAATATGTGCACAAAAAACATATAAATGAAAAACATTTGTTCGCCACAAAGTACGTAAAGTTATTGCTAGAAAAAACATATAAATGAAAAAAATTTGCTCGCAATAGAAATTAGTCACAGGGTACCCACCGCCGCATTGCGCGGGTACCCTGCTAGTATATATATATATATATATAGGGGCGCGTTCTATGCAGTACCAAAATTAGATGCAGTACTTTACAGTACTCATTTAGACCAATAATAATTTAGTATTATTAAATCTTTTTAATTAATTCCAAAGGGTAAAATAGTAAAACACATTTTTACTTTTTTTTTTAATTAAAAAAAACATTTTTCTAAGCCCCTCAATTTTCGGAATTAAAAAAATTGTTATTTTTAATTTTATAATATATTTTAGCATACAGGTTTTCAAAAAAAATCACTGTGCATATGTGTTTTTTGATGAATTTATAATTACATGTTTTTATAGTGTACAACTGTTTAAGATTGTAATGTATTTTGATTAAAAGGATAATTGCACATATGTTTTTAGCATACAATTCCTTGAAATTCAAAATCTAAACCAAGAACATAAATATTATACATAAATTTAATATTATATGATAGGTCGTTTAAATACAAATGTCTAAAAGTATAAAGAAATATAATTTATTGATTATACACTTGTGCACTAATAATATTTAACACAACTAATTTTGGCATTCCGTATAGGTACTGTGTTTCTTGATAGATAGAAATTTGTTTATGCACTCGCACTAAAAAAACACATAAGTAATAATCATATTTCTTCCGCAAATTATTATCTCGTTCAACACCATCCCTATCATCTCATAGGTCTTGAATGTCATCATCATCTTCATAAATCCTGCTAATACACACATGTTCAAATATAATTAGACTGCAAAAACTGAGTAAAGCTAGCATAACACATATGCACAATCGTAAAACACATATGCACCATTCCAAAAACACTAGAAAACACATATTCATAACTAAAACATATATGCATACATCTTTCCTTGAAACATATGCGCACCATTTCATTGATTTTATACCAACCGTAAAACATATATGCACCCTTTCACTAAATTTATGTTAACATATATGCACATAATCACAAAAAGGCTTATTAATCATTAAGCAACAGCTGAAACCTTAAAATCTGATTAAATAATATCCAAAACTGACATATATGCCCCATTTTTAGTTAGCAACAAAAATATTCTAAAAAATCTTAAATTGTTTTTTTAAATATATGTTATAGGATGGATTTTTTGACCCACTGATTCTTTTTTTTTTGACCCACTGATTCAACAAATTGAATTACACAATGAGTGCAGCTATCTTCATGTTAATTTATTCTATTTGGTCTCTTGGGAAGAGGTCCACCATTAATAAAATATTTGGTCCATTAGCTTGATCTACGTTGCAAAATCAGACAGCATGACCTATTTAGCATGAAAGATCTTAAGTTCTTAACCAATAATTTATAATTAATCTTTTACTAGTCTTTTGTATCATTGATTCATTGGTGTAAGCCAACTTAGAATATCATATATAATAAAAAAGATTATAACTTTAGATCGGAGCCCATATTTTGTTTTTCAGTTCGAAAATCTTATCATATTGAAAATCATATTTTATCAATTCCAACCGTCGTTTAACAAAAAAGATAACCTGGAAAGGATAGTTCACCGTCGTCTCAGTCGCCGCCGCCGTCATCCTAATCCAACTGCCGCCACAACCGCCTTGGTTCTCCTCCATCACACAACCTTCGACACATATCTAAAGGAAAAAACTCAAAACAAATTCAAACCATCACACAGCCATCTCACAACCGTCGTCCTCCCTCTAACACAACCATCACATAGATGCGTGGTTATTTTTTCCGGCGACTTTGAGATGCAAAAAAATAGATGCGTTTTTATTTGGTAGTGGGTATCATGGATGGTGAAACACGGCTGGGAAGAAAAAAAATTAAGGTTGGCGGCTGTGTAGATCTGAAGGAGTATACATGTTTTAATGGATCTGAAGGAGTATATATTAAATGTTCGAATGGATCTGAAGAAAAAATAAAATAAAGGTGGCGGTTGTTTTAGGTTAGAAAGATGAGAGAGTATACATGTGATGGCATCCATATTTTTTTCTTCATTCAATTTGTTGAAAGATTAACAAAAGAGAGATCTGAGATGGACAGTTATGTAAATGTTATAATACAAAATTCCTTTATTGCCCTTTTAGCTTTTTAATTAATGGCTTGATCTTTCAATTAATTACATTAAAGGCACAAGTGATCTCATCCATAGATTAAGTGATCCAACGGTTCTGATTGGTCTAGAATGGTACTGTAAAGTACTGCATCTAATATTGGTACTGCATTATAAATAATAGAACTAGCCGTTGGATTTTAACGTTTGGAAAAAAAAAAATCTTTTAAACTACTTTATAAATACACAACATATTAACACACTTCAATCCACAAAATCTCACAATTCTCTCTATTCAAAATGTCTAAGAAAATACCACAACCAAAAGGCCGAAAATCCCGATTGCCACAAAACATCCCGCAATTAACACCGGATCCGAATTTCCGGTTAACCGGTGTCTCACCAAACGTCAATTTCCGACCCGCTACTTTAGATTATCAATCGCAACAACCTCCACAACAACAAACTAACAATCCATTTTTTATAAATCGTCATATGAATAGTCCATTTGTTCCACCGTATCAAAACAACCAACAACAACAACAAAGCGACTCCCGTCGAAGCCAACAATCTATGTATGGCTCACCCGAATCGGTGTATCGTCCAACAATGGATTCATCAATGTCTTCCTATTCAAATTATCAACATTATTCTCCGGTTAACCATATGAATCTTGATGCTTGTGATTTTGAAGAACAATTATACAACAATTCAGATTTTTATGTGGGAACTGGTTCGGGTTATCCGGCTGAAGGTTATCTGAGTCATCTTTGCCCGCATTACAACGACAAAAAATGCAGGAAATCAAAGATTCGATCAAGGTACGCCACAACCTAGATTATTAGTTTTTAGTAAGTGTTGTAATGTTTTAATAAGTGTTGTAATGTTTTAATAAGTGTTGTAACGTTTTTATTTTATTTGAATTATTATGTAACGTTTTAATTATTAATGAAATTTGAATTTGTGTTAAAAATGTTTTTTTTTTTTTAAAAAAAAAAAAAAGAAAAGAAGAAGATCACGGTCGCCCTTACTGGGGGCACCTAATCGCCTGAAGGTCGCTGGAGAGAGAAAGCTGACATAACAGAGAAAATGAGAGAGATTGAGATCCCTTACTGGATAGCCTAATAGATAGTATAGATACTGCAAGTGGGCGTTTTTTTTAACACAATACAGTAGGAGAGGTTTTCAAACACTGGGTCATTTACCAAAAAGTAGACAACAATGCCCCTTGCATAAATATAACCTCTTTCTTGCTTCTCATCCATTGGACCATCTCTTCTTCATTTGTACGATTGAACCCCACTTCTTCCATACATGTAAAATCAATTTCTTCCATAGAAGATAACTTAAATATAATCAACTGTAACATACTGTGTTGTTTATTAGGGTAGTTTGTGGTGAATATATTGTAACCCGATAGAAATCCGAAGTCGTGTAAGTACACTTTCAGATCAATAAAATGGAGTGGCTACCAAGTTATGATCGGATAAAATCGAATTTGATTCAAGATAAATATGTATGTATGTTTGCAGAAATTCATGATCAAAAGATGTTTTGATCAATTCACTTTTCGGTGTATATATCTCTGTATTTTTATATTATTTTTATATCCCCTCAAATGAGAATATATGAGATCATTTTTCGGTTCCTAAAACAGTTATTAAAACGGTTTTATAAGGGACAATAACTGTAAAACAGTTACACAAAGTCTGCACCAGCAGCAGGCTGTTAAAGCTAGCAGCAGCATCAGGTTAACCAACGACACTAGCAGCAGATTCTGCATATTAGCAGCAGGATCATTACCAACTCCCCTTTGAACCCTCGTTAGTCCCGTTAATATGCAACTATGTATCGACCCTTATTTGCAACTAAGTGTCGATCCTTATTTGCATATTAAACACAATTTAGTTTACACTAAAATACCAACAAACCTCCCCCATTTTAGTGTAATCATGAATTAACTAACTTATCACCGCAAACAATCAAACTAATGCTTAAATGAAATGTCGAGACGATTGAATTTCATCTTAGTATATTACACATTCCAAATATTCGAATACCAAGGTTTCCCGAAAGATTGAACCTTGTAGTATTACTATTGAATACTTGAAGATAATATACACATTAGCTTTTACATACTTAATTCTTACTTGACACTTTATTTTACTAGCCTGTGTCCCTATCCTTCATAAGTATATCAAAGCCAAGTCCCAGCTTCTTGAAGCAGCTAAACTTCATAATTAATAGGTAGTTCTTTTAATCTCGCACCTGCAAATGCAATTTTTCAAAAGAACTATTAAGAAGAACTCTTCAACCTTCCTTAACTTGCAGATCCGAACACATACCTTTGGGATCATTTTATATTGTGTTCCAAACTCTAGATGTTAAGCTTCCCACATTCAAAATTCAGCACCTAACGTCATATTAGGTGGTGAATTGGGTATCTTAACATGAGAGCTAACATTTGGACTTTAACCTCAATCCCACAGCTGATCCTTTCACGAGTACTCTACATAACCATTTGGTTAAATGATCAGCTTAATTCCGATGAGTTACAACCCACTCAACGAATATGACACCTTGCATTTTGAGCTCACGAACCATGCTGTGTCACACACCTAAGTGTCTTGACTTGCCATTATACACTTGACTATAAACCTTAGCCAAATTAGCTTGACTATCACACCTTATAGACATAGAAGAAATCTGCTTTGGCCACAATGGAATTTCATAAAGCAAATTCCATAACCATTCAGCCTTATTACCAGCTGCTGCCAAAGCAACAAACTCAGATTCCATAGTTGAGTTTGTTATGCAAGTCTGTTTCTTTGATGCCCAACGAATGGCACCTCCCCCAAGAAGGAACACCCATCCAAATGTAAAAGAATGATTTCTTTATTGGATATCCAACTTGCATTGCAAAAAAAAACTTCAATAACCGAAGGAAACCCAATGTAAGTTAATTGATAATCAACCGTTCCTTTCAAGTACTAGAATACTCAATCCAAAGCATGCCAATGAAATGTACTAGGATTGCTAGTAAACCTACTAAGCTTTCCAACCGCATATGCTATATCAGGCCTTATAATTACCATGGCATACATCAACGATGTAATCCTTTTGAGTATTCAAGTTGAGACACCTTTACCTTTATTTGGTAATCGCTTAAGATTTGGATCCATGGGAGTACCTTTGTTCTCACAAATGAGCTTTATACCTAAGATCACTTCCACCTCCCCCATGTCTTTCATAGCAAATTTAGATGACAAGAATTCCTTTGTCTCATCAACTTGATCTTTGGTTTGTACCAAAATCAACATGTCATCCACATATAAACATATCATAACTCCATTTCCAGAATCATCAAATTTACTATAAACACATTTGTATGCTCGATTTAAAACAAAACCACTGGACAATACAACCTCATCAAATTTTTGATGCCATTGTTTAGGAGCTTGTTTTAAACCCATAAAGAGATTTAACCAATTTACCAACTTTGTTTCATGTCCAGGCATAACAAACCATTCAGGTTGTTTCATTTAAATCTCTTCATCTAAATCACCATTCAAGAATGCAATTTTCACATCCATTTGGTGAATTACAAGATTGTGATGGCAGCTAAAACCAATAACAATCTAATGGTATATATCCTAGCAACCGGAGCATAAGAATCGAAATAATCAATTCCCAACTTGGATCACCAACCTTGTCTAGTACTTGTCAATAGTACCAACCACCTTCATTTTCCTTTTGAAGATCTATTTACATCCCAATGGATAGAATCCATCTCATCATGGACACTCATCTTGGACTGCTTCTTTCCAAAAAGCAATGTCCCTTGAAGCCATTGCTTCACTATTTGTCATTGGATCCTTATCAACATTGTAACAATATTGATATTGAAAATTAATTTCACTTCTAGATCCTTCAACTAAGTAAAGTTGAAAATCATCACCAAAATTTTTGGCATTTCTAACTCTCGTACCTTTTCTTGGTTCAGTGCTAGTCGAAGGAACATCCTCAGTATTAACCGGTACCTTCGAACTATGATTCATGTCCCTTGGCCTAGGTATAGATGTGAATCTTTCATTAAAGATTGCATCTCGTGACTCTATCACCGAGTTCACCGAAACATACTCATTTGATTCTAATACATAGAATCTATAAGCATATGAGTTTTCAGCATATCCAATATGCAATCTATACCTCTTTCACCTAAAATCTTTAGATTCCGTGAGCCTAACCACAGCCCAACATCCCCAAACTTTGAGAAAATTCAAATTTGGTGCTCTTTTGTGCCAAAGTTCACATGAGGTTTTCATGTTGCTTTTACCAGATATACGGTTTAGCAAGTAACAAGCCATTAACATGGCTTCACCCCAGAATCCTTCACTTAACCCAGAATATAACAACATTGAAATCACCATTTCTTTCAATGTCCACTATTGGTACATAAGATTTTCACCAAACCCTTTTTGATGAAGTTCTACCTCTTGTTATAAATTCAAAATTTAACAAGAACTTCATCCTTTGCATGTAATAAGAAAACATAGCAATAACGTGATGAATATCTCTGAAAGTAATGACATAATATTTATATTACCTAGAGATGGAGTAACAAGCAAATTCCATAAAACACTATTGAGCATGCCTTTTATATGATTATATTAACCAAGCAATCAAATTAAACAATTTGTAACTTGCACAATATCGATGACACATCAATGGATGACACAAACATGTAATTATTGCAAACATGGATGTGAACCAATTAATCAACATGATAGTAACCAACGTACTCAAACTTGAGCCACGTATAAATATAGAACAAATCATTTGATTAATAACTTAGGGAAACTTATATCCGGCCAATACAATTTCAGTAAACATGATGCCTCATGTTCACTTATAGTGGAAACTTTATCAACAAGCCTACACATTCCAAGGACGGGTTTCACTTGTTCTAATTTGCATCAAGACGTATTTTCAAAACTGATATCACATGTTTCATGATTTTTGATAACTGTCAATTTAACCATGCGTAAAAATTCATGCAAATGATATAATACATCCCATCTCAAACCAATTATATGCATGAATCAATTAGAGGAAGTACATCACGCATTAAATGACAAAAATATCAACCCAATCCAAGATTCACACCGTTTATTATTTCTACCCAAGGTTAGAAATCATGGTTTTGAAAACCTTTTATGTTGAAACATAACAACATAAAATTCAAATCACCAATAGTAGTAAATCTTTATTTGTCTTTCCATGTGATTCGAAAATAAAACTGAAGTTGCAAATACCAATTCCATACTTTTCAATTGAAACACAATAACTACTAAGTCAACCAATGATAACATCACTATCATATAATCACATAAAACAAGATCCATAATAGGAACCCATGATTTCTAAAATGGAAAAAATGATTGTAACTGGTGTTTCCTTTTAAAAGAATTTTCCTTTTAAAATACACTGTTATAATCTATTCAGTGAACCATGACCATATATGCATCGCCAGACACAACAAATGCAGACCCAGAAACTATATATGTTTTCATAGAGTCCATACATGCACTACAATTGTCAAATGATATGCAAAGAATACGAAATATGATTCCGACATACATTCTTGATTATATTGAACAATCCAATGCAAAATTATATGCAATACAATATACTTGAGAAATCATATATATATAATTCATATATATCCCACTTTTCTCATGCATTAATTCATACCCCACTTATATCATGCATAAAAAGAACCCAGAAATATCATGCATCAATATATCAGACTGACAATGCAAGTGTCTCAATAAAACTTATACAACTTCCTGATTAACATATGACATATTGTTTGTATAAAATTTATGTGATTCATCAATTCAAGAGTTCTAAAATTTCATGTTCTTATATAGAACATACTCATGCAAATTAAACACATAAATTTATCATGTTAATCATATCAATATAAGTTTCATGCAATTTATATCATGCATGCCATGATCCAAAATAAAATAAAATTGTGTACCGTAGTATTGGACCAAATCCTTTGTTGATCATTGTCTGCATTAATTTCCACCATATCAATTCAAACTTTTATGTCACCCTCCAATATTTTTCCTTCCAACTATATTCCATTTAATTGAATTACGTGTCTGACTCCAAGTCATATATCAACTAAACCTTATTTGTAAAATATGACAAAACTATATTTGTCATTCGTACAAAACAAATATAGTTTCCCAGGAATAATATTGCATGGATATTTGTTGTTAACAAATTCCATCATATCCTTTGAATCTTAGCGTCAAGCGTCTCTCCATATAATCATCAGATGCTACTTCGGTTGTTAGTCCATCTTGTCTTTCAAATATCGCCTACTCCACGAACTTCTCGAATAGATTCATCATCCATCATCACTAGATTTTAACACAATACAGTAGGAGAGGTTTTCAAACACTGGGTCATATTACCAAAAAGTAGACAACAATGCCCCTTGCATAAATATAACCTCTTTCTTGCTTCTCATCCATTGGACCATCTCTTCTTCATTTGTACGATTAAACCCCACTTCTTCCATACATGTAAAATCAATTTCTTCCATAGAAGATAACTTAAATATAATCAACTATAACATACTGTGTTGTTTATTAGGGTAGTTTGTGGTGAATATATTGTAACCCGATAGAAATCCGAAGTCGTGTAAGTACACTTTCAGATCAATAAAATGAAGTGGCTACCAAGTTATGATCGGATAAAATCGAATTTGATTCAAGATAAGTATGTATGTATGTTTGCAGAAATTCATGATCAAAAGATGTTTTGATCAATTCACTTTTCGGTGTATATATCTCTGTATTTTTATATTATTTTTATATCCCCTCAAATGAGAATATATGAGATCATTTTTCGGTTCCTAAAACAGTTATTAAAACGGTTTTATAAGGGACAATAACTGTAAAACAGTTACACAAAGTCTGCACCAGCAGCAGGCTGTTAAAGCTAGCAGCAGCATCAGGTTAACTGTTGGGAATTAAATATTCTGAAGTTAGAGTATTAGAATTTACTCTAAGTCAAAGGTACTGCTAGTTTATCATCAAGGTACTGCTAGTACATTAAGGTACTGCTAGAGCAAGAAGGTACTGCTAGTTCAAGTTGAAGGTACTGCTAGTTGTATATGGTACTGCTGATCAGTGACTCATAGGATAAGATCGAAAAGATATTTATTGTATTTTGGTCAAACATATACGGTAGATAAATATCTTACTCCATGTGCTTAGTTAACAAGTTGTATACATAGATACATGTTGTATCTTATGTACTGACACAATAAAGCATAAGTTAACCAAGTAAGTCGGTCAAGACTTTAAGCAATTTGTAAAGATCTCTTGCAACTATAAAAGAGATCTTAGACTTGGATATTGTTGACACATGAAATAATTGAATAACTGTTAAGACATAGAACAAACAAAAATCACAAGTTGTAACATAAGATTCAAGGTTTTGTAACCCTAGTGAAAAACTCAAGATCACTCGTATTATTTGGAATAATATTGAATCGTTTAGTGAAATACTTTCTTTGTTCATTGTTAAGTAACAAATATAATTCTTCCATTTCCATAACATACACAACCTTCTAAGTGTGGTTAAGTAAATTCCGCGTGCTTAATCATATTAACTCAATATATCTCATACACAAAGACACAAGGTTTAACCACCTTAACCGTGTATAACCAAGGTCCTCACAGTTGGTATCAGAGCAAGGTTGATATATTTGAATTAGAATAAACAGAAATGGATGCACATGATGCTCAAACAAATGTTGCTGCAAAGTTGCCCATGATCAAACCCAATGAGTTTGAGTTATGGAGGATGAGAATTGAGCAATATTTCATGGTCCAAGATTATACTCTTTGGGATATAATTATATATGGTGATTCCTTTTCACCAAGCTACTCAGAGGTTGTCCTAGAAGGTAAAACAAGTAGGAAAAGAAATACTGGACCAGTGTCAAATGAAGAAAAGATACTGAAGAGAAATGATCAGAAAGCAAGAAATTTGCTGCTTATGACCATTCCTGGTGAGCAGATGCTATCATTCAACAAGTATCTTGATGCAAAAACTCTTTTTGAAGAGATTTGTGCATATTTTGGTGGTAATGAAACTACCAAAAAGACACAGAAGACACTACTAAAGTAACAATTTGAAAACTTTACTGCTTTTAGTAATGAGTCTCTTGATAAGCTATTCTCAAGATTACATAAGCTTGTCAGTCAGTTAGCTGTGTTGGGTGTTGAGACAGAGAAGGAAGATCTCAACATGAAGTTTTTGAGAAGTCTACCTGATGAGTTCCATACTCATGTTATTGTCTGGATGAACAAACCAGACATTGAAACAATGAAGCTCAATGATTTGTACAACAACTTTAAAATTGTTGAACAAAGTCTTAGAAAGTCTGGAACTTATGGTACTAGTTCTGGGAACGTGGCACTTTTGTCATCTCCTAGTATTGGTAAGGCTGAAGAGGTAGAAGAAGTTGAAGGTGTTTCTAATGCTACAAATGGTGGTCCTTCTACAAGTGCACACAAGACTGTTGCAGGACTTGGTGATCCAGCATTCTATGTATTTATATCTAGTCAGTCTAGTGGTTCTCCTCTAAATCATGAAGACCTTGAGCAGGTTGATAGTGATGATTTGGAAGAGATGGACATCAAATGGCAGGTTGCTTTGCTCAGTATGAGAGCCAAGAAACATTGGCAAAGAACTGGGAAGTAAATTACCATAAATGGTAATGATACTGCAGGGTTTGATAAGAAGAAAGTGGAGTGTTTCAACTGTCATAGGTTAGGACACTTTGCTAAGGAGTGTAGAAGCCCAAGAAAGCAGGAGAATAGAAACACATGGTATAAGCAAGATAGGAGAAAGGAAGTTACTGTTGAAGAGCCAAAGGCTATGTTGGCTATTGATGGTATTGGTTATGATTGGAGCTCTATGGCTATTGAAGAGGATGCACCACCAAATGCTGCTCTTTTGGCCAATGAATTTGCTCTAATGGCCCATTCTGATTCAGAGGTAAAAAATATTACATCTTGTACTGAATCATGTCCTAATCTTAAAGCTTATGAAGACCTTAATAAGAGATTTGAAGCTCATAGAGAAGAGCTACTTAACTCTCTTTTTAATCTGGCTAATCATAAAAGAGGTCTAGGTGTTTTAGAAAAACAAGTCTTACATTTCAAAAATAATGAAATTCATTTTGCTGATGACATCAATATACTAAAAAATGACATTAAGATCAGAGATGAGTGTATTGTTGAGTTGAATGATTCATTAGCTAAACACAAAAATGAAAGAGAAAATGTAAAGGTTTCTGTGGATATTTTAGCACATTCCTCAGAAGGATTCAATAAGCTTTGGGAAGCCCAAGTTATTGATAAGGTTAATTCTGGTGTTGGATTTAAGTCTGTACCCCTGATGAAGCGAAAAGTGTACCGCTTTTAAGGGGTCATTTAAGCCTTAAATCGTATTTATTTGATCAAATATTGCCCTAAATCGTTTCTTTTGTCATTTTAGGTACTTTTGAGGAGAAATCTGGAAAAGGAGGCATTTTGGACGTTTTTGGAGCATTAAAGTGAAGAAAACGGCAAAGTCTCAAAAATCGGCTAAAAGTTACTCTTGACGGCGTCAGACTTTACTCTGGACGGCGTCATGCCTTGGCAAGAAAAGTTGGATGTGAAATTTACTCATGACGGGCCAGTGAAAATAGCATGTGAATTCTGACGGCGTCACGCTTTAACTTGATCGAGGGCGTCACGGCTTAAATCATAAGGGGACGGCGTCACGTTCATGGTTCGACGGCGTCAAGCCTTGATAAGCCAGAATGGATTTTTGAAGAGCTAAAGAGGGACGGCGTCAAGATGGTCATCCGGGAACCCTAAAAGCGGCGAGGTGACGGCGTCACACTCCATAAGGTGACGCCGTCAGATCCAAAAATCTATATATAGTTTTCTAATTTTTTGTCATTAGAGAGAGCTTAGTGTGTGGAATTTTGGGAGAAAACCCTAAGACGATTTTAGCTACTTTTTCAGGGCTTTTTGCCTTGAGATCTTCCATGTTTCATTGAAAGATAAGTTATCAATTAATCATTCAATATGTCTATGTGTTGTTTGATTCTATCTTATTCTTGTCTTTTGTTTAACATGTTAGGCTAAATTTATCTTGTGTTTGCTTAGATCTAATGAAACCTAGCTATTGATTATTGGTTGTTAGTGTGTTGTTAGTTGTATTGGATGATTGTTTATCTATGTTAGGCTTAAGAAAACTGGCTAACTTCCTATTCGGTAACTTGCTTGAACGTCTTAAGAAACATGAACCAAATGCGTACTAAAGGTTTTTATGGTTGTATTTAATGCACAAGCGAATTCTAGTGATCCCATGTTAGGAGCTTCCTAGCCGGCTCGACATAGGAGTGAAGTAGGAGCTTTTAGAGTTGGGGAAGTAAGTACGCCACCCCACGAATGGTATTAAGGAATACACCCGTCATCCACGCGACTAATACACACTAATTAACCGGTAAAAGATAGTTAGGGAGTAAGGAAATCTAAGTAAACACATTTCTCTACACATAAGTTTCTCATCACATTTTCATTTTTGTTATTTTATTTTATTTGCATCCGTAGTAATTTTGGGTTAGTTGACTAGCAACTAATTCCGCCCACTCCTTCAAAACCGAGATTTTACTTGCTTTCATAAAAAATATAAAAACATAAAAAGAATCTTCCTCAACCTTTAGACCTAATTAGAGTAGCCTTTCACACCTAACGAACACTATTCCCTGTGGAGAACGATCAATCCCCCGTACTTACCACTACACTATACTACATCGGTCAGGTACACTGCCTGGTGGGGTTGTAAGCCTCTTGAGATCCCTCGAGAGGTAAAACCTGTTGTAAGGTTACAAAACCACGCAATCAAGTTTTTGGCGCCGTTGCCGGGGAATAGTTATTGTTTAGGTTGAATTTTTATTTCTATTAGGTCTACTCACTAGATTCCTTTCTAGTGAGATTTTTATTTTATTTTTCTAGGTTTTCTTTAGTATATCTATTTTCTTCGTGTCTTTGTTCGTAACCATTACCGTCCGACATCATGGAAGATGGTAATATCCTTAACCCCCACAACCCACCACCACAACAACCACAACCACCTCCTAGAGCCCGCACTTTAGGAGGATATTCCCTAATTTTGGATGATGACCCCCCTAATCTTAGAATCACTAGGAGCCGAAGCTCGATAAAGACTCTTGCCACACCCTATGCTGAACC
The DNA here is from genome assembly GCA_021014915.2 of Artemisia tridentata subsp. tridentata. NCBI lineage: Eukaryota > Viridiplantae > Streptophyta > Magnoliopsida > Asterales > Asteraceae > Artemisia > Artemisia tridentata. Next base: position 101,246,233 of record CP139507.1, on the reverse strand, counting down.
CGAAAGGGAAATGCATAAATTAAGGCGACTCCACCAAGCGGCTGAACCATCCACGATCAATTTTGATGATGCCCTCTCCGAGGAAGAATCCAATCATCATTCTACACCTCCTAGCCCTCAACCCAATCACGATATGGAAGTTCCCGAAATCCCAATCCCCAAATGTCTCAAGGACTACTCTTCTCCCACCCCTCGTGGTTTTTCCAATGCTATCGTTTTTCCAAATGAACACACGGATGGGGTCCTGCGTGCAACTGATATTTGGCTGGTCTAAAGTGTATGCAAGTTTCACGGATTGAAAACTGAAGATCCAATCCAACACATCAAGGACTTCCTGAAAATAGTGGATACCCTCCATACGAACGGAGCCACTAGAGATACCTCCCGGTTGCGATTCTTTCCCTTCACCCTTCATGAAAGAGCCGGAGACTGGTATAACCAACTTCCTTCCGAATCCATCTTCACATGGGAACAGCTTATCTCAAAATTCTATGAGAAATTCTTTCCCATAGGAAGAACTTCAAAGTTGAGAGACGAAATCCTCCGCTTCCAAGTTGGACCAGCAGAACCTATTCACAAATCTTGGGTTAGATTCAAGGATCTAATTAGACAGGTCCCTCATCATGGCATTGAACTCTGGCTCCTTGTCCAAATCTTTTATGACAGTGTCTCCAAAAACGACCAATTGGGCATTAATAATTCATCAAAAGGAAAAATAGCCAAACTAAGCGTTGAGGAAGGATGGAATAGAATTGAGGAATACGTGAATGATCAAGACGATACCTGGGATGAACCAGATTCGATCATGAGCGTTTCCAAGATCATGAAAGAGCCTCCTTTGGCTAGCCGGGTGAGTAGATTGAATGATCAGGTATCTTATCTAGATAAGTCGCAACCAACTAAGCGGTTATCAAACCCATACTTGATCTGTGATCAATGTGGCGGCCCGCATGAAGTGGAGGAATGCGAGGATGATACCACCACCGAACAAGCATGCTTGTCAAGCCACGACATCTTCGATGACCCTTCGCTCTTAACTTTCTACCAAAACAATGATTTCACCCCTTGGGGAAATCTTGTGAGAGAAGAGGGAGGAGGAGAATATCCTGACTATAAGGTTAGGAGCACTTTTGAGGATGATCTCGGGCATTTCACGTTTGAAAAGAATCTGCAACTAAATGGTCTTGACGACTTTATCAATAGCCAACAAACCAACGTAAAGGCCAAATTCGCAGAACTCAACGCCACTCTCGACGGCCTTGGCGAGCCGCAAAGAGATCCTTTACTCGCCATCACCACTCGTGCTGGAACAACTACTAAGGATCCACCCTACCCAGCTCAACCATCTAACGCCATGGAACCCAACACCCCTCATGAGGAGAACGATAATGTGAACGACGAAAATCCCGAGCAAACCCCTCCGGTAACTCCATCCCCACCTACTCCTGCCAAACAGCCCCTTAAAGTCCCATACCCATCTCGCCTCAAGAATAAAAAGGTCGAAAGTGATAATAAAAGATTCCTGTCATATTTGAAGAATTCGATCGTCACCATACCCCTTCTTGATGCATGTTATCATATGCCCAAATATAGTACATACTTCAAGAGGCTGCTCACCAACAGGAAAGGACTCGAGGGTCTTGTAACCTTAGGAGAAGAATGTTCTGTGGTGACCCAACGAGGGCTACCAAAGAAGGTGGACGACCCAGGTAGTTTCACCTTGCCCTGTTCAATTGGATCTCTTTCAGTCAAAAATGCTTTAGCCGACTTAGGAGCAAGCATCAATCTTATGCCGCATTCCCTGTTCCTCAAGCTAGGGTATTCTGGGCTGAAACCAACCCGTATGAGCATCCAACTGGCCGATAGATCAGTCAAATACCCCTTAGGAATATGCGAGAATGTGCTGGTTAAGGTAGGGAAGTTTAAATTTCCAGTTGACTTCGTCATCCTAGAAATGGAAGAAGATGATCTTGTGCCCATCATTCTAGGAAGACCCTTCCTTGCAACTTCTCGTGCTGTTATTGATGTTCATGACGGCAAACTAACCTTACGAGTGGGGGCCGATAGCTTAACCTTCGACATCAAGGACACAATGAATCTTTCTCTCGAAGCAGATAATCAACTGTATTTCATCGAAGAAATCGATGAACTATCCGACGAGATTGATAATTGTGTAGATGAACAGGTGGAAGCTGGTTGGTTGCGAGATGAAGCTTTCTTACCCATCTTAGAGGAGGAGAAGGCTATGGATGTGAATGCAGTCTCCTTCTATCCCAGACAAGAAATCGAACAGCTTGAGCTTCGTAAGCCCGAGAACAAACTTAAACCTTCCATTATCGAGCCACCTGCGGTAGAACTCAAAGAACTCCCAACCAACCTTGAATATGCTTTCCTCCAAGGGAAAGATCAGCTTCCGGTAATCATAAGCTCTTCTTTGAAAAGTGAACAAAAGGATAAACTCTTAGGAGTTTTAAAAAAATATAAAGGAGTTATAGCATGGAGTGTAGCCGATATCAAGGGTATTGACTCTACCTTTTGTACGCATAAAATCCTCATGGAGGAGGATTATAAACCCAGCGTGCAACCTCAAAGGCGAGTAAATCCCAACATAAAGGAAGTCGTAAAGAAGGAAGTCATTAAGCTCCTAGATGCAGGACTAATTTACCCGATTTCGGACAGTCCATGGGTAAGTCCTGTACAGGTTGTACCAAAAAAAGGAGGAATGACGGTGGTGAAGAACGATAAGGATGAGTTAGTACCTCAACGAACAGTAACTGGATGGCGTGTGTGCATCGATTATAGGAAGTTGAATGATGCAACCCGAAAAGATCATTTTCCTCTCCCATTTATCGACCAAATGTTGGAAAGGTTAGCAGGGCATGAGTACTACTGCTTCCTAGATGGGTTCTCAGGGTATTTCCAAATCCCTATCGCTCCTGAGGACCAAGAAAAGACCACGTTTACATGCCCGTATGGCACCTTCGCCTACAAGCGAATGCCCTTTGGACTATGTAACGCCCCCGCCACTTTCCAGCGCTGCATGACGGCAATCTTCCATGAGTTAATGGAAGACAGCATGGAGGTCTTTATGGATGATTTTTCAGTCTTTGGGAACTCTTTTGATCGCTGTCTTGCTAACCTTGAGAAAATGCTCAAACGTTGTGAGGAGACCAACTTGGTACTAAACTGGGAAAAGTGCCACTTTATGGTAAAAGAAGGGATTGTGCTGGGGCACAAAATTTCAGGAAGTGGAATCGAAGTAGACCGGGCAAAAATTGAAGCTATATCCAAACTTCCCTATCCAACAACTGTCAAGGCAATCCGTAGTTTTTTGGGTCATGCTGGCTTCTATAGGAGATTCATTAAGGATTTCTCAAAGGTAGCTAAACCAATGACTCAGTTACTCATGAAGGATGCCCCGTTCGACTTCTCTCAAGAGTGCAAGGACGCATTCGATCTATTGAAGCAGGAACTTACCCAAGCTCCAATTATGGTTACCCCTAACTGGGAGTTACCCTTTGAAATCATGTGCGATGCTAGTGATTATGCTGTTGGAGCAGTATTAGGCCAAAGGCTTAACAAACACTTTCAGCCAATATACTACGCTAGCAAAACCATGAATCCTGCTCAAGAAAACTACACTACCACTGAAAAGGAATTACTAGCCGTGGTATTCGCTTTTGATAAATTTCGCCAGTATCTTGTCCTTTCTAAAACGGTTGTTTTTACGGATCATTCAGCTATTCGATATCTTTTCGCTAAACAGGATGCTAAACCACGGTTACTTCGTTGGATCCTACTATTGCAAGAGTTCGATGTTGAAATTCGTGATAAGAAAGGAGCAGAGAATCTTGCGGCTGATCATCTCTCTCGTCTCGAAAACCCCAGCCTCGCGGAATCTGACAAGAGTGAGATTCGGGAAACATTTCCTGAAGAGCAGCTCATGTTAATAAATGATTCTGAACCTTGGTATGCGGATTATGCTAACTACCTGGCAAGTAGAGTCATCCCTGAGCATATGAGCAGGCATGAAAAAAGGAGGTTCTTTAATCAATTAAAGTACTACTTTTGGGATGAACCCTTCTTATTTCGAAGATGTCCAGATCAGGTAATCAGGCGTTGTGTTTCGGAAAGAGAGGCTGTCAGAATTATGAAAGAGTGTCATGCAGGTCCGTCTGGAGGACATCACGGAATAAGCACTACTGCACGAAAGGTCTTCGACGCGGGATTCTATTGGCCTACAATATTTAGTGATGTGAAGGGAATGATACAAACTTGTGACGCATGTCAAAGAGCTGGGAATATCTCTAGGAGGGATGAAGCCCCACAGAATTATATACAAGTTTGTGAGGTTTTTGATGTCTGGGGAATTGATTTCATGGGACCATTCCCATCTTCTGGAGGGAATGAATACATCTTGGTGGCCATTGATTATGTTTCGAAATGGGTGGAAGCACAAGCCCTTAGGACTAACGACGCTAGGGTAGTCATTCATTTCTTAAAGAAATTGTTCGCTAGGTTCGGAATTCCGAAGGCTCTTATTAGTGACAGGGGAACCCATTTTTGCAATTCACAAATGGAGAAAGTCATGAAAAGATATGGAGTCTCTCACCGATTCTCCACCGCTTACCATCCTCAAACAAACGGTCAAGTCGAGAACACTAATAGAGCCATAAAGAGAATTTTAGAGAAAACGGTTAATCAAAACAGAAAAGATTGGTCTTTTAAGCTCGACGAGGCTTTGTGGGCATTTCGAACCGCCTATAAGACACCAATCGGGACAACCCCGTTTCGTATGGTATATGGCAAGGCATGCCACCTTCCAGTAGAACTGGAACACAAAGCATATTGGGCACTTAAGGCTTGTAATTTGGATTATACAGTTGCGGGAACAAATAGATTCTTACAGCTCCAAGAGCTTGATGAATTGAGATTAGAGGCTTATGAATCTTCCATCACATACAAAGAGAGGGCGAAAAGATGGCATGACCAACGGATTAAGAGACCCAAGGAGTTTTCAGAAGGAGACAAGGTCTTATTATATAATTCTCGCTTAAGGCTATTTCCTGGGAAACTTAAATCTAGATGGTATGGACCTTTTACCGTAAGGAGCTCCTCTAAAACCGGAGCCGTTGTATTAATTGATGACGAGGATAGAGAATTCACTGTGAATATTCAACGAGTCAAGCATTATCAAGAGAATGGTAATGAAATAATCAATGAAGAAGACATAACTTTCGATGAAGGAGTCACGTAATGTACGTGACTTTGAGTCTAGCTACAAGACTCGTTAATAAAGAAAAGCGCTTCTTGGGAGGCAACCCAAGCTTTATTTGCTTTATTTGCTTTGTGTGTTTATTTATTTGTTTGTTTGATTTTATTTTCCGTATGTGTGTTTAATTTTTATTATTATTGATTCATGTTAAAAACTAATTTGTGAAAATGCTTTATGTTGTTTTTAACTTCGTCTTAACTACATATAAAGGTATTTTGCAAAAGATAAGTGTAAGGGAAATCTAAATCGGTTTATTAGAACACAAATTAACATGAATCGTAATAATAATAAATTAGCATACATATTAGTGTTTGTTTGAGTCAAATGCTTGTATCGAGTCATAATGATGTTTTGCAGGATTTCCAGGAAGTAAGGTAAAGGTTTTTCCAGAAATTTTCCGGAAACTTAAAATGAAAATTTTTGTCAGGTCATTTCTGACGGCGTCAGGGGTTATAACCTGACGGCGTCAGATTTAATTTCCAGAAATTTTTGAAAGTTTTGTTTTTAGAAAAGTTTTTATTAAATCTCCAACTTATAATCTTCAGGAATCTGCAAAATTATCATTCCACAAGCATTATATCCTTATATATAGATTTTTCCCGCCGATGTTATGCAGGTTTTCGTGTTTGTTTTCTCAGGTTTAACAGGTTATTTTGGACAAGGAGATGTTTTTGGAATCAAGCTTATGGCGATGCATTAGTCATGGAGCTTCAACATTCTCTTTGGAGGAAGATTTAACCGTGTAATTTCATTATCCACCGAGCGAATCAGGGGAGTATTTGATTTCATTCTTTTACTTTTTGCTTTTACATCTTATTATTTGAACATTGGGGAAAATGTTCATCTTAAGTGTAAGGGGAGGGTAAAAGTACGATTTTAGAGAATACAATTGCGCTTGATTTTTGTTTGTTTGATGGTAGATGTGTAATAAAACTGAGAGAAATACTTGTTAAGGTAATTTTAGTGCCAAATTTAAAATTTTTTACAACATATAGGAGTGAAACTTTGATCTTAATGAGCGTCTCACGGATAGGAGTTATATGACTAGCACAAAAACCGTACCACTAAAAAATTTTCCACCCCAAATATGTGAGGTTCGCCCCTAGAATTGGTAGGAAAAGCATTTATGCTATGATGTGTGTACCGGTAGCACTTAGATTCTAGAACTTGCGTTAGGACCATTCCAAGGCCACAAGTGAGACTACATTCGTGTAGTTAGATTTACTACATGATAAGAGGCATTAGGATTAACCCATTGTTTTACACCTGTGTTTTTGTTATAATTACATTGGCTACATTGGTCAAGTAATTCTCCCACACCCTTTGCGTTGTACTCATTTTTAGTACACGATACCCCTAGTACACCCCTCAGAGCCTATCTTTTCGTTTCAACCTTTAAGCATTTTACTTAAAGGAAGAATTTGTTACACCCCACTTAAATGTACACCCAAATCGCCTTAGCCTACCTTGTATGCACTCATTTTTAGTGCATTATTGTTACAACATTTGTTTAAACCCAAGTTAATTATCTAGTTGATTACATGGTTGCTAAGTCGAGTCATATCCTTGTACATATTGTTTTGGGACGATTGGGACTCATGGGTAAAGTACTAGTGTAATGAAGTAATGGGGAAGAACATCATTTATTACCCCCATATGTGCTAAATATTTTAAAAGTACTCCAAGTGTTTTGATTATCTTAATTCGAGTCATTAGAATAGTAATTTGTAAAGTTATGTAAAAGTTCAAGTGTAAGGGGAATGCAATGCCCCTATGATGTATTATTTTGGATGGTAGGGCAAAAGTGTATGCAAAAAAAAAAAAAAAAAAAAAAAAAAAAAAAAAAAAAAAAAATGAGAAAAAGAAAAGTAGAAAAAACATACGGACTACCATCCCGTTTCATTTTATGTTTGTTTTATATTTTTGTTATTTTGTTATTTTGTTTCTAGCTTAAGATCGAGTCTAGTCTTGGCTTAGCAACATTGTATAGTACATGTAATTGATCAAGATCTTTAACTAGCCACCAGTAAAATATCCCGTATCCAACAAAACCGTGTTTTCCTTTTCCCTACACCTAACGTTATAACCCATTTAAAAGCCCTCTTTGATAGTTTATCTTAGGTGCTTACGCCTAGTGGAGGAGGTTTTCGATCCTTTCCCAAGCCTATGGTAATCTATTTGCTATGACAGGTAGTGAGAGATATTATCCGTTTTCATTTATGAGATTTATTTTGATGACACTTGAGAGATGTGAGTATCTAAACACTACTTGTGAGGTGCTAGTTTATAATCTCCGTGCTTATTATGATTGAAGTGGAACGATTATTTGTTGTAATTACTTTTATGTTAGCATTAAATGACCCCTAACTTGTATTTTGATTAGAATAAAAGCGCATTTGCTTGAGGACAAGCAAATCTCAAGTGTAAGGGTATTTGATGAAGCGAAAAGTGTACCGCTTTTAAGGGGTCATTTAAGCCTTAAATCGTATTTATTTGATCAAATATTGCCCTAAATCGTTTCTTTTGTCATTTTAGGTACTTTTGAGGAGAAATCTGGAAAAGGAGGCATTTTGGACGTTTTTGGAGCATTAAAGTGAAGAAAACGGCAAAGTCTCAAAAATCGGCTAAAAGTTACTCTTGACGGCGTCAGACTTTACTCTGGACGGCGTCATGCCTTGGCAAGAAAAGTTGGATGTGAAATTTACTCATGACGGGCCAGTGAAAATAGCATGTGAATTCTGACGGCGTCACGCTTTAACTTGATCGAGGGCGTCACGGCTTAAATCATAAGGGGACGGCGTCACGTTCATGGTTCGACGGCGTCAAGCCTTGATAAGCCAGAATGGATTTTTGAAGAGCTAAAGAGGGACGGCGTCAAGATGGTCATCCGGGAACCCTAAAAGCGGCGAGGTGACGGCGTCACACTCCATAAGGTGACGCCGTCAGATCCAAAAATCTATATATAGTTTTCTAATTTTTTGTCATTAGAGAGAGCTTAGTGTGTGGAATTTTGGGAGAAAACCCTAAGACGATTTTAGCTACTTTTTCAGGGCTTTTTGCCTTGAGATCTTCCATGTTTCATTGAAAGATAAGTTATCAATTAATCATTCAATATGTCTATGTGTTGTTTGATTCTATCTTATTCTTGTCTTTTGTTTAACATGTTAGGCTAAATTTATCTTGTGTTTGCTTAGATCTAATGAAACCTAGCTATTGATTATTGGTTGTTAGTGTGTTGTTAGTTGTATTGGATGATTGTTTATCTATGTTAGGCTTAAGAAAACTGGCTAACTTCCTATTCGGTAACTTGCTTGAACGTCTTAAGAAACATGAACTAAATGCGTACTAAAGGTTTTTATGGTTGTATTTAATGCACAAGCGAATTCTAGTGATCCCATGTTAGGAGCTTCCTAGCCGGCTCGACATAGGAGTGAAGTAGGAGCTTGTAGAGTTGGGGAAGTAAGTACGCCACCCCACGAATGGTATTAAGGAATACACCCGTCATCCACGCGACTAATACACACTAACTAACCGGTAAAAGATAGTTAGGGAGTAAGGAAATCTAAGTAAACACATTTCTCTACACATAAGTTTCTCATCACATTTTCATTTTTGTTATTTTATTTTATTTGCATCCGTAGTAATTTTGGGTTAGTTGACTAGCAACTAATTCCGCCCACTCCTTCAAAACCGAGATTTTACTTGCTTTCATAAAAAATATAAAAACATAAAAAGAATCTTCCTCAACCTTTAGACCTAATTAGAGTAGCCTTTCACACCTAACGAACACTATTCCCTGTGGAGAACGATCAATCCCCCGTACTTACCACTACACTATACTACATCGGTCAGGTACACTGCCTGGTGGGGTTGTAAGCCTCTTGAGATCCCTCGAGAGGTAAAACCTGTTGTAAGGTTACAAAACCACGCAATCAACCCCCACCATACAGAGGTGTTCATTCACCTCCAGGTATTGACTTAGCACACACAGGGTTACCTGAGTTTCAAGAACCAATCATGGAATATGGTTCTAAGGTCACTAAATCTCCAAAGATAGAAAAGGTAAGTAAAAGTTTAGATAACACTTTATCTTATCAGGACAAGGTGTCCTTTGTTAAGAAAGAAGATGCTATAGTTGTTGAAGATTGTACAACTGATAGTGATAGTGATGAAGAAGAACAGGTTATGTCTAAACCTGTAGTGGTTAAGAAAGTAGGAACAAGTATTCCTAAGATAGTCAATCACAACACTAACAGGCCTAAGTCAAATGTTAAGACTGTTAGGAAACCAGTTAGATATTGTGAACAATATAGAACTACAAACAAGCCCAGAGGTAACCAAAGGAATTGGAACAACCTCAAGTCTAACCAATTAGGTGATGACTTTGCATTTTATAATAAAGCTTGTTATACATGTGGTAGTTTTGACCATCTTGCAGCTTTCTTCAACCAAAGGGTAACTGGGTATGAAAACAATAGGGTGAACTACAAAAGGCAAACTCCTCAAACTGTTTTTCACTCTAATACTATTAGAACTAAACCCAGAACAGTCTCAAACAAGTCTGGACCCAAAGGTCTTGATAGACAAAAAGGTCCTGCTAATACATACATAAAGGTACTGCCAGAACAAATTAAAGGTCCTGGTAGATCAAAAGGTACTGTTAGACCTATGATGACTGTTAACCCAAAATCAACAGCTAATGATGCAAAAACAACTTTCATACGTGCATCTAAAACTGTTTTAAGACCCATTCAAACAAAAGCAGTGGTTTACAAACAAATTTGGAAACCAAAGGGCGTGTCTTCAAAGTTAGCATACTCTGCTAAGCATGTTACTCACTCTGCTGCTAAGGGTAATAGGGCAAATGCTGTTAAGGCCTCAGCATGTTGGATTCAAAAATTGTTAGGAACATGTTTTAAATATTTACAAGTCTTGTTCATTTATAATGTTGCAAGTTTAATAGGATTATATTGTTTGTAATTATGGACTGGTCCATTAGTAATCCATGGACCGGTCACATTAGATAGTTCATGTTAATCACATGCATGGGAATATTCCTAGAATGATTCCCCTCCCATTGCCTATAAATACAAGGCATGGGGTGCACTCTTATTGTCGGTTTTTCATGTATAGTGCGCAAGCTATGCTCGTGTAACGTTTGATCTAATTGAAAAGCCTACCATTCTTATTCTTCTCTTCTTAGTTCTCTTCTCTAGTTTAGCTTGTTAGCTTATTGGTTATTTCATACGTAGCTTATTAATATAGATAGTAGTGTGCGTATTTTATTCTAAACGAGTGTGTGTTTGAGATCTAAACGTGACCTACAAGTGGTATCATACGCCAAGGGATTATTAGGATAGTGTGTTTGAGTCGTTAGTATTATTGATTACGTTGATTTTCTAGATCTAGTAAGGTTTTTTTTTGTTCAAATCTTTACGTTAAAATCTTATTTGTGTTGAAAAATCACTTTGAGCTCGTTAAACTTTCACAAATCTTCGTCAAATTTCAATTTCTAATCGTTAACAAGCTTAATCTTCATTGAATCTATTGGTTACTAATCGTTTAAAGTCAAAAACAATCGTGATTTTTGGTTATTTGGACGATTTGGTATAATCCGTATATTTAGCGATTGGAAAAAGTTGATGAAAAGTGCTACTTTGGTTTCTGAGTGAACTTCGACAAAAAGGGGTTTTATCGCAGTTGGCAATCAAGAAAGATTAGGGTTTCATCGCATTTGGGAGATCTTCGCTATCGCATTTGAGACTCAGTATTGTACTTTCTTGTATTAGAAAGATTACATACTTCGACTTGGTTGCTTCTCTTCTCTTGTATTAGAGATTGAGAATTTATCGAAATTGGACTTGTGATAAAATTATCGCAGTTGCTATAAATTATCGCAGTTTGATTTCTTATCTTATCGCAGTTGATATTTTATCGCTCTTTAAGATAATTTTTCCAAATTGTAATTGTTTATCGCACTTCATAGTTTTTATCGCATTTTCTACTTTCGTTATCGCTATTGAAGGTTATCGCACTTGGTGAATTGTCCTTATCGCACTTGGTGAAATTGTCTTTATCACACTTGGTCAACTGATATTATCGCACTTGGTGAATTCAACTCATCGCATTTGGTGTACTAGTACTAGTTTATCGCATTTGGTGAATTGACTTATCGCATTTGGTGAACAGTACCTATCGCATTTGAACAAAATCTTTTGGATTTTTCAAAATCAACTTTCCATAACTCATCAACACATATCTTAATTATCTTCAAGATCCAGATATGTCTCAACCACCTCACTTCAATTACTACTATCAGCTACAGCAACATCCTCAACAACAACAATTCCATCCTCAGTATCAACAACAACAAGCATTCGTACAACAGCATCAATTTCTCTCTCCACCGCAAGTATCCCCACAACAAATCATGCAACAGAATCAACAACTGCAGAATTACTCATCCTACTCCAGAGAACCTCATTGGTTTAACAAGATGTGTGAAGCAATTAGTAGTCAGCAATCACGTCATGAAGCTGGAAGTCAAGAAACTCCACCAATGCTAACTCCGGGTAACTACGTGCAGTGGGCTAGTAGATTCCTCAGATTCGTTGAACTCAAAAAACCCCATGGTCAATATCTCAAGAAGGTCATTGAAGAAGGACCCTATCCTATTCCAGCTACTGTGGTTTCAGCAACTCCAGAGAGAGAAGAAACATCCACACCCATTCCGGTTGCTAATTACACAACTGAGCAAACATTACAACAAGAAGCAAACCAATTGGCTATGTCTTTCATACTTCAAGGAATTCCCAATCCTATCTACCGAAGTATTGATGCTCAAAAGACAGCCAAAGATATGTGGGAACATGTTCATCTCCTCATGGAAGGAACAGAGTTGAACCAAGAAGATCTTGAGTCCAAGTTATATATGGAGTACACACACTTCATCATGGAACCAGGGGAGACCATTGAATCTTACTACCACCGTTTCACCAACATTATCAACGATCTTGATCGTCATGATATAAAGTTACCAAAGATTGCTGTCAACTCCAAATTCCTTGGATGTCTTGGTCCTGAATGGCAAAAATATGCAACTTTTGTGAGGCAGACAAAGAAAATTGGTGATGTCAAATATGGCCTTATGTATGATTACCTTAGACAACATCAATCAGAAGTGGATAAAGAAATTGCAGCACGAGGAGGTTTCTCACCAGCACCAACACCAAACTCACTTGCTCTCGTTGCTCAATCTAACTTCTCTTTACCACAACAGGAATTTGGAAACTCATCTTTTCAACCAAGCATTCCACCCCAACCTCATAATCAAATCATTTCCTATGAAGCACCTCAACAATACTCTGATAATCAGCTGGTTCCCTACAACAACACCGATTCAGTGATGTACTCAAATGCAGACTATGATGAAGAAGAGGATGCTTTCAATTCTCTTAATGAAGCATTTGGATTAATTGCTAAAGCATTTGGCAGATTCACCAAATCCAACAACCGTCTTCGTTCATCTTCAAATACCAGAAATCAGGCTGTTGTTCATGATGGGAGAGTAGAAGTTCAGAATAGGTCTTCAGGCAGATATGGTTCGGGAAATCGTGGATATGGTAATCAAAGGGTTCAGTCAGGAGGAAATAGGTACAATTCTGCAGGGGCAAACAGAAACAGTATGGGGAATGTTCAGAGAGGAAATTCGAATGTTGGAAATGGTCAGAAAGGCATTGCTAATACGTCTATCACATGCTACAATTGTGGGGGGAACGGTCATATGGCTAATGCTTGTCCAAAGCCAAGAACAATGGGCAGTCAGTATCACAAAGAGGCTCTTATGATGGCACTCAAAGATGAAAGAGCTGCTGGGATGATGACTCAGAATGATCAAAGTTTTATGGCAACTGTGGAATCAGATGATGAAATGGAAGACCTTGAGGCAAATGCTGCAGTCATGCTTATGGCTAATATGCAAGAAATGAATATGTCCGAGTCAGGCCCGGTTTATGATACCGATGGTCTTTCTCAGGTACCTGATCCGATATGTCTTATTCATGAAATTGCTTCACCGTCTGCATCTTCATCTACAAACGAAACTTTTGTTCAAAATGAGTTATTATCATCATCATCCGATGATCAAGTTAACACGGTTGTATCATTTGATGATGATAAAACAGTTGTTTCCTTTGATGATCTCATCGATGATGCTAATTGTGATCATATTGAACAAAAAGATCATTTGAATGATCAAGATTCGGAATTACAGGCCTTGGTATTGACCACCCAGTCACAAATAGAAAAATGCAATGACATCAATCAGAAACTCAAAGAGAAAATTGCAGTGTTAACAAAGGATAATGAGTGCTATAAAATACAACTTTCCGGATATCTAAAACAAGATAAACGTGAAAAAGGTTTTGAAACGGCTTTCCAACAAGAGTATGTAAAAGTTCAAAATTTAGAAAGTCAAGTTCGTGAGCTAACCATTGCCAAAGCTGAACTTTTCTCTCAGAAAGAAAAGGATCAATTTGAGTTTAAAATTCAAATTGAGACTTTAAATTCTGAATTGTTGAAAACTCAATCTGAGCTTTCTGCATCTCAGAAGGATCTTCTTAAAGAAAAGAAAGCCAATAGGAAATGTGTTGACTCCTATCTTGATCAAATTCTGGATTTGGAAACCAAACTCAAAGACTTTCAAAATATTGTGTATAAAACGGGTAATTCTGTAACGCAAATTCAAAAGAATGTTGTAAAACCAAGTCCTAAAGGAGTAAGTTTTGCACTTGGCAGTGACACACCCCGCAATTTACACAAAGCACTCAAAGAAAATCCTAAGTTGTACAATGCAACATTTCTGTTAGATGATTCCTTTCAACGTGTTGTTATGTATTCTGTTGATGAAGAAACTGATTTTCTTGAAAACAAGATTGAGGGTCGATCCAATTCACAAACAGAGTTTTCAAACGTACATTATGATTATAATGCCCGACCTCATTTGAGCAAATCATTTGTTCCTCCTAAGGATCATCCAGAACAAACGTTAACATACACAAACATAAGTGCTCCCTCGTCTATAACTTCTGTCCCTAAGACTGGTGTACAATTCAAAGATTGTTTGACAGAGGATCTTGTTGATCCACAAATGCCTAAAGAATGTCGGGTTCTTCGATATTTTCAGACATTTATGGATGACATTTCTCGTTTGGAGAGTGAAATTGAGTTCAGTTCTCAAATTCCTATCTCGTCTTTTCTTTCTCCTGTTCAGAAAGAAAAGAAGGAGATTCTTCAAAAGAAAATTCTTCCTCATGTCAGAAATCTGAAAAAGGGTGCAACAAGATGGGAAGAGGAGTTATACACGGAATTAGCATCTATGAAATCCATTTTCAAAGCTAAAGATGACAAGGTTCAACGTCAAAAACTTCAAAAGAAATTTTTAGCAAACGAAAATGATCGACTCTTGGAAAAAGTCTTGTGTTATGACGTAGTCTCTGTGATTATGAATTCGCTCTATGAATCTGGTAATGCTTTAATTGTGAATGATCATGTTGTGGATATTAAGATGTTGCATATGGAAATTGATAATCTGCTACATGAGAATGAGAATCTTCGACAAATCAATGGTGATGTGAAAAACAAAGTTTTTAATCTTCAAAAAAGGTTGGACTGGTGTCAAAAACGAAGTCTTGAATTTGAACTCAAATTTCAAAATCTCATGGGATCTCTATCATTTCAAAACAGTCATGAACAACACAAAGAAACAAAGGCTTTCTTAAAAGTTAAACTGTTTCAAAATGAAAAAAACCTGGATGAAGTTATTCAAAACAGAAAAGACACAGTCTACCTAAACAGGAAATTAGATTCACAAAATCAAGAGTTCCAACACATCATTATTGAATTAAAGAAGAAGATCAGAGTGTTAGACAAGAGCAAAGCAAACATTCATAAGATTGCTCCAGGAATGTATGTAGTGGACAAAGACCATACCCAAGCATTTAACACAACCACTGATTCAGCTACTTGTACTTCCACAGGACTAGAAACCACCTCTAAGATCAACCATTCCAAGACTCACAAGAAACAGAGGAAGAATAGAGTCAAGAAATCTAGGAAGGGAATATCTAAGTCTGCAGAAGTCCAAGAAAGTAGTTTGAATAAGACAAATGTAACATCAGGAATAGAATTGCACTTATCTGAGTCTAGTTCTAAGAATGATGTAACAGATGATAACTCTTTAAATATTAATGAAGATGTTTTGGTTGATGCTACTTGTGTCTTTTGTCGTCATAGCATACTATCTGGTGATCATACAAAATGTGTTGCTAAAACTCTGCTGACTAAGAGAAAGAAACGAACTAGTGGCGCTTCCTCTAGGCTTAAAACCATTGCGAAATCCATTTTAGGGATGCCTCCACTAGCTGTTTCTGAGGAGAAAATAGAAAAGCCCCAATCCAAGACCAAAAAATCACCTAGTGCATACCTTAGGAAAAAGGCAGAGACTAGTTGGACCTGGCAACGCTGGTTACAGAACACTTTTGACTTTAAATGGTTACCTAAAATACTAACCTCTTGTGTCACTAACCCAGCGGATCCAACCGTTATCAATTCTCCACCTGTTTCCGATGTTTGTGATGCAGGTGATTCAAATCGTCCTTTGGATTGTTGATAGCGGGTGCTCCCGACATATGACCGGCAATCTTAAACTTCTTCAGAACTTTGTTGCAAAGTTTATCGGAACGGTCAGATTCGGGAATGATCACTTCGCTGCAATTATGGGCTATGGGGATTATATTAATGGGAACATCGAAATCAGCCGTGTGTATTATGTTGAAGGTCTCGGTCATAATTTGTTCTCCGTGGGACAATTCTGCGATGGAGACTTGGAAGTAGCATTCAGGGAGAAAACATGCTTTATTCGTGATCTTCAAGGGAACGACCTTATGAAAGGGAAACGCGGAACAAGTCTGTATTCTATCTCCTTTGACGGCATGACAGCTTCTTCTCCTATTTGTTTACTCTCCAAGGCTCATCCCACGAAAGCTTGGTTATGGCACAAAAGATTGTCTCATCTTAATTTTAAAACCATGACTGATCTTGCCAAGAAGAAATTAGTTGACGGTCTACCAAAGTTCAGATATGCCAAGGATCACTTGTGTTCTGCTTGTGAACAAGGGAAAAGTCATCGTGCCCATTTTCCTCCCAAAACAGAACACAGCACAGACCATGTCCTACAACTGCTTCATATGGATTTGTGTGGTCCGATGCGCGTTCAGAGTATTAACGGGAAGAAGTATATTCTGGTAATAGTAGATGATTATTCAAGATGGACTTGGGTCTATTTCCTTCGAACTAAAGATCAAGTTCCGTCTATCCTCATCACGTTTCTCACAAAAATTCAAGTTCAAGTCCGCAACACCGTCCGAATCATCAGAACAGACAATGGGACTGAATTTAAGAATCAAATCATTCGGGATTTCACAGAGAAACATGGGATTGTTCATCAGACTTCTATAGCTCGCACTCCGGAACAAAATGGTGTAGTTGAAAGACGAAACCGGACGCTCGTGGAAGCAGCTCGAACTATGTTGATCAATGCTCAATTACCGGATTATCTTTGGGCTGAAGCGGTCAACACTGCTTGTTATACTCAGAACCGTGCCATGATCACCAAAAGACACACCAAAACACCATATGAGATTATACAAGGGAGAAAACCAAACATCAACCATTTTCACGTCTTTGGAGCTTTGTGTTATCCGAAGAATGATAAGGATGATCTTGGTAAACTTAAGGCTAAAGCAGATATTGGGATCTTTGTTGGATACTGTGAGAACTCCAAGGGATATCGTATTTGGAATCGTCGGACTAGAGATATTCAAGAAACCATACACGCTAATTTTGATGAACTCACCGAAATGGCTTCTGAGCAAGACCGCTTGGAACCCGTAAACAACCGTCTTAACTTCCCTGAATCTTCGACTGCACCCCTACCTTTCAACAGGAAGGATCTGGAAGATTTGTTTGCACCAATGTTTGATGACGTTCATGTTACTAGTGCATCAGATGCCTCCACCAGTTCCGCTGCTCAACAACTTCCATATCAAGCACCTGATCCATCAGCATCTACATCTACAGTAGTTGTTGATGATGCACCACAACCTGAATCATCATCATCAATGGAGAAAACACCTCAACCTGCAGTTGACGATTCATCCCCCACTTCTAATCCAGTTTCCACACCATCAGATTATGACGGGAACGCATTCTTCAATCCATTTGCTCCACCACCAACCATTCCAGAATCAGGAGAATCCTCCTCGAGCAATATGGACCCGTCAGATCATCATAACAACATTCAACATTTTCCATCCACCCACAAATGGACAAGAGATCATCCTTTGGTAAACATAATTGGCAATCCTAACAATCCAATCCTCACAAGACAAAAACTTCATACAGACAGTGAACATTGCATGTATGCACTCACTGTTTGTCAATCTGAACCTAAAAACATCAAAGAAGCCCTTACCTACGACAATTGGATTGAATCCATGCAAGAGGAGTTGGAACAATTCAAACGTCTGGAAGTTTGGGAATTAGTTGAGAGACCAGATGGAGTTTATGTGGTTGGATTGAAATGGATTTGGAAAAACAAGCTAGGTGCAGATGGTACAGTGATTCGTAACAAGACCCGACTGGTAGCAAAAGGATACAGCCAAGAAGAGGGTATTGACTTCGAAGAATCATTTGCTCCAGTAGCTCGGATAGAGGCAGTTAGAATGTTTCTGGCATACGCAGCCCACAAGAATATCACAGTATATCAGATGGATGTGAAGACGGCATTTCTCAATGGTCAACTCCGAGAAGAGGTGTACGTGTCACAACCAGAAGGCTTCGTGGATCCAGATCATCCTAACCATGTATATCGGCTTAAGAAAGCCCTTTACGGCCTTAAACAAGCCCCGAGGGCATGGTACGATAAACTGTCCGCATTTCTCCTTGCTAATCATTTTACCATTGGAACTGTTGACCCGACTTTATTTATACAAACACACGGGGACGACATTCTCATCGTACAAATTTACGTGGATGATATTATTTTTGGTTCAACCAATAAAAAATATTCAAACGCTTTTTCTAAACTAATGAAACAAAACTTTGAGATGTCTATGATGGGTGAACTTTCTTTCTTTTTAGGATTACAAGTTCATCAATCACCCCGTGGTATATTTCTAAGTCAGTCAAAATATGCTCAGGAAATCCTTAAGAAGCATGGTATGACCAGCTGTGACACCTACAATACCCCAATGTCCTCCTCATCCCCGAAGCTAGATGCTGACATTCATGGGACACTCATTGATCCTACGAAGTATCGTAGTATCATTGGCACGATCATGTATCTCACAGCTAGCAGACCGGATGTTGTCTTTGCCACTTATCTTTGCTCCCGATATCAGTCTCGACCGACTGAACGGCATTTGTCAGCCGTTAAAAGAATCCTTAGATACATAAAGGGAACCATTAATTTGGGGATCTGGTATCCAAAGGATTCTGGGTTTGAACTTGTTGCATTTTCAGACGCTGACCATGCAGGATGCTTAGACACACGCAAGAGTACATCAGGGGGAGTTCAATTCTTGGGTGACAAGCTCGTATCTTGGCAATCAAAGAAACAAGACTGCACCTCACTGTCTTCAACAGAATCTGAGTATGTAGCCATGTCTGCTTGTTGTGCTCAAGTCATCTGGATGAGATCACAACTAATGGACTACGGTTACACAATCAACAAGATTCCGATGTATTGCGACTCCAAGAGTGCCATTGCCATTTCATGCAACACTGTCCAGCATTCAAAGTCCAAGCATATTGATCTCCGGTACCATTTCATCAAGGAACATGTGGAAAAGGGTACTGTTGAATTATACTTTGTGGGAACTGAACACCAACTGGCAGATCTGTTCACAAAAGCCTTGCCTCATGCAAGATTTGTGGATCTGGTTCACCGGATTGGTATGAGATGTTTGACGCCAAACGATTTGGAAAAGTTTCTTAACAATAAAAACCAAGTCAAACATTTCCAAAACTATCTTTGTAAATAAATATTTCAAAAAAAAAAAAAAAAAAAAAAAAAAAAAAAAAAAATGCAAGTACAATTCCTTCTCCAACACTTTGTTCATTTTTCAATTTTCGAACACGTGTTGAGGGGGAGACATAATTTTTTCCAAAATCTTAAAATTGTACTTGCATATTTTCAGAAATTGTTGTTTCACAAGTTTTTGGTGATAAGATGTTAAGATAGAAAATTGTGTGCCTTAAATGTCATAAATGAGACTTAGTGATTAGATTGATGGTGGTTTAGGACTAGAATTTCAAAGTTTCTAAGGTTAGGGGACTATATGTGTAATAATTGCAAAAATCATTGGTAGATATTTAAGTTGGAAAATTTAATATACCTCAGTTATTACACTGCCATTCTTCACCAACCGAAGTAATACAACCCACCCACCATCATCAACGGTTCACATTGATTCTGCCAATCCGAACAAGATCTTTGATTTTTGTGAGTACTATTATGTTTATATTGTTATTGTAAAACATGGTTTTGAACGGTATCATGATCCAACGGCTAGAACATCCAAAATTGAGACATTTAGTTCTAGGGTTTGCGTTAAAATTGGGGATATTGATTTAGAGTGTTTGTGTTGAAAATGATTGCACGATAACACTTATACAATGATAGGAAACCTATATTGCATGCTTAATCATACCCAGAAACCTCAAATTAATCGAATTGAATTTTAGGGTTTTAGCAACGATTTGGGGAAAACTTAGTGAATGCGTTATTGTGTAATGTGTTTACTGAAAAGTTGTTGTCTGATGTTTAATTGATTATTGCCATGCTTGGATCATACCCAGAAACACTTTAAGTGATTTAATTAGGTTTTAGGGTTTAAGAAGAACATGAACACTAGCAGATTTGATTCTTGAAAATTTGTGGTTCGTTAATGTTATAACTTAGTCCAAATGCTCATAATAGTCATCTAAGTTGATTGTGAATATCTGTGGACATAAACCATGAGTTATAATGAATCACGATAAAGATTTGAGTGTTTGTTCATCGTCAAAAGTGTTCGTAAACTCTTGTATTAGAGTTTATCGAAGTTGGCCAAAATTATCGCAGTTGTGGTAGTTATCGCAGTTGTGATAGTTATCGCAGTTGAGATAATTATCGCAGTTGAGATTGATTATCTTGATTGGTTTAATTATCTTGATTGATATAATTATCGCAGTTGGATAATTATCGCAGTTGGATAATTATCGCAGTTGGATGATTATCGCAGTTGGGATGATTATCGCAGTTGGGATGATTATCGCAGATGGGATGATTATCGCAGTTGGATAAATATCGCAGTTGGATTTGTTATCTTGATTGGATATTTATCGCAGTTGTTATAGTTATCGCATTTGTTATAGTTATCGCAGGTGTCTTTAATTATCGCAGTTGTCTTTGATTATCGCAATTGTGATCTGATATAGAATTTAATCAATTTCCTTAGGTATATTCTTATATACTTATTGAAATTTATCAAGTTTTATTGAATTTGGTTAAATTTTGATAAATTCTTTGACCAAGCATGTATCAACTAATCATAAATACAATAGGGTGCCATATGTTGTTCTTTAAACTAACAATTTTCTAACAAACATGCATTCTGTATACTTGTATATGATTGTTGATTCAGATACACATCAATGGCATCTTCCCAACAACAACCACTTCCTGCTCTTACCAAAGAAGAAGTCTTTCCTCGTGGGTATACTCTGGAAATAGGGAAGAACAATTCACGGGTAGAATTGGACAAAATCAAATGTTCTGATCCAAGTTGTCAGATTGCTATAGAGATTCTCAAAGCTCACAAATGCAGGGATATTCTTGACAGCTCAGACACCATTCCAGAGCTATATATTCATCAATTCTGGGATACCTTCACTAAGAGCAATGATGACAAGTACTTTACTTGCACACTGGATCGGAAGCAAATCAGAGTTACACCTGCTACTCTCAGAAAAGCCTTGAAACTTCCAGAGGCACCTGAAGCTGCTGCCCGATTCCACCCAACACCTTCAGAGTCAGAGGTCATGCAATTCCTGGAAGATATTGGTTATGATGTTCAGCCTGATACACCACTAACC
Organism: Artemisia tridentata subsp. tridentata; assembly: GCA_021014915.2. Taxonomy (NCBI): domain Eukaryota; kingdom Viridiplantae; phylum Streptophyta; class Magnoliopsida; order Asterales; family Asteraceae; genus Artemisia; species Artemisia tridentata. The sequence goes on along the minus strand of CP139507.1, from coordinate 101,224,761 downwards.
ACAATCTCCAAGGTTAATGCCAGATACATTCCTCAACCCTGGAGGACTATCTTCTTCATCGTAACACATTCAATATCTGGAAGAGATAGTGGGTTCGAGCATCCTAGACTGGCTCATCTTCAAGTCTTGTGGGGATTTCTAAACGAAGAACCCATTGACTTTGCTGCTCTTATTTGGGATGATATAATGTACTTACAGCGTAAAATGTTCAAGAAAATCCCATTTGTTCGATTCACCAAAGTTCTTATCAGCTATTTACTTGATCAACATGAAGACCTTGATAAACGTCCTACAGATCAAGAAGTTCATGAATATAGCATGGATAAAACATTGGGCAAAGTTTATTTCCCAAAGGAGAGTACACGAAAGCAAGGTGCAAGGTTGCCAGAATTTTTGATACCAGATGAGGTTAGAGAAACAAAAGCATATCATGATTATGATCTAGCATATCGTGAACGTCGTGTAGGTCTTGCCAAGATGGTTGAAGAACCTAGATCTTCCAAGACTCGTTCTAAAGGTAAGACAAAGACAGGAAGTACCTCAAGTGTCTCTAAACCAAAAGAAAAACATCCAAGATCAACATTCATCAAGAGGAGAGTACCCAGCAAACCACAGCCAAAACCAGAACCATATAAAATCATTGATGAAGACACAGAATCTAACTCTGAATCATCTGAATCTGAAGAAGAACACGTCTTTATGACGGAAGCAGAAGCTGAACTTCACAATCAGATCTCTCATGAGAATGCACAAAAACAAAGTCTCAAATCATTCAAAGCAGATGAAGAGCGTAGAGCAAAGAAAGTATTGGAACAACAGAGGGAGTATGAAAGAACACATGGGGTTGGAGGATCACAAAATGTTCCTAAAGCAGTTTCGACCCAAGACAATCCGGTTAATCAACCCGGAGGGTCTAGAGCTGAATCAACAAAGGTCTCTTCACAGCAAACAAGTTCGGTTAATCAACCCGACTTGGGAGCACCATCTCAGGAGGATAAGGAAAAAGATCAGGATAGCAACATTGTTTTCTCTGACAAGGATATTTCTGATTCTATGTTTAATGACAATCCCGAGGAACAAACACGCAATGATGATAATGAAGATTGGAACCTAGAAGAAGAAGAAGATATTCTGGGAGATCAAACAATTAAAGCAGCCAAAGATCTTGAAGAGCAGAAAAGACAAGAGGAAGAAAGGAAACGTAAGGAGGATGATCAAGCTAACCGGGAAGCCGAAAGCTACATTCGTTCTCACACTCCAACACCTCCTCGTTCTCCTCCAAAGGACACAGCCAAATCTGCACTGACAATGGTTGTTTATAACTCACAACAGCAGCAAGAACAACCACCAGTTCAACCCTCGTCTGCTTCTTCACCCAAGACTCCTCCTGAATCACCACCGAAGAATCCAACACCTCCACCCTCACCTCATAAGGAATCGACTACCCAATCTGATGAACCAATCCCTTCTCTAACTCCATCATCTTCGCGGTCTTCATCACCAAAATCTAAATCAAAAGCAACGGTTTCTGAAGATATTCGTAAGGCCTTCAAAGGAAAGAGCAAGAGAAGAATCGTCCATGTTACGAAAGTTGAGGTTGTGACTCCTGCAGCAAAGAAACTGAAAAAGGCGGTAAAGAGAGCACAAGCACAACGAGACAACCAAGCTACAACTAAATTGGCTGAAATGGAAGAATTAGTCAAAAAGTTGTCTCAACAAATGGAAGAAATGCAGGAAAGCAAGAAGCAAATCGATGAATTCCTTGGTTTCAACGTCAAAGATCATATGACACGCAAGGCAAAGAAATTTGTTAAGCAATTTCTTCCTGATCTCCAACAAAACATCAATGATCATATTGATTCACAATTGGACGAAAAGATCAAAGAAGCTGTCTCTTCTTCTTCGCACACCAAACCACTTCCAGAACACACTACTGAATATATCGAGCTTGTGCTTCTCGACCGACTCTTTGAAATCACCTCTCCTTCTCCAGAAGAAGTTAACCTGATTGCGGCTCTTCAAGCACATATTGAGAAGAAGTCCTGCAAAGAAACTGCTGACAAAGGAAAACGGATTCGAGAAGATGATGAGGATGATCAGGAACCTAAACCCGCACAAAAGAAACACAAAGGCGGGTCAGGGATTCACATACAGGAGCCAACTGAACATAAACCATCATCTCAACCTCCCAAACATCAATCCTCTGGTCCAACTGAAACCGAGCATCACAATGAACAGTTCACAAATGAAGATATGGAATTCCAGCCACACGATGATCAACCTCATTCACCGTCACCATCACCGTCACCTAAGTCAAAGCCATCCAAGTCCAAGCCTTCACACAGCAGAAAGTCATCTACCGGACCAACGGTTGTCTCATGGCTGGATAATGATACGGATGTGCTAGGAAATGAATGGTTCGATCATCTTGCAAGCGCTCAAGTTCAGACTGACGAAGCTTCACGAGTTGAAGACAGCACCTTTGCTGTTACTCAAGAAATTAAAAGAACTCTCAATATCAAGAAAATGACCAAGAAAGAACTTCGTCGGATCAAGAATGATGCTTTCCTTCTTCTGAAGAACAAATCCAATAGTGCAGCAGAACTCGAATATCACCTTGAAAACATTGCACGGGCAATGTCAAGTGACTTTGACTGGGCTAGTCCAGACATCGTCAGGCAAGTTGGCAAGAATCAACCAATCACCACTGATTGGACCAAGCCACTGACCGTGATTCGAAGACATCATCACTCGGAAATTCCTTTTCTAATGTTCTTCAACAAAGACCTGGAACTTCTAAAGAATGGAGCTCAAGGGACAACAAAGTACGCTACATCGATCACTTTCACACCAGCTGCTCATTACACACAATCAGCTATTGAAGAGGCAGCTATCAACAGCAAACTGTTTGTTAAACAGCTCGTCAAATATGATCGTGATGCAGAGCTGGGGATTCATCACTGGTACTCTAAAAGACAAAGCTGGTACAAGTACAAACTTGTCCTCCAGAAATCAAAAGAACCAGTTTACAGTGATCTCAGAATAATGGCAGTCATCAATGTAAGTGGATCAAGAAGATGCGATTACATATTTCTAGAAGAGATCACAGTAAGAAGAATCGATAACAATCTTTACAAATTCTCTGAGGCGGATTTTCCTGATCTAAATCTAAATGATATCGAAGACATGTATCTAATGAAGGTCCAAGGCAAATTGCAGCATCTGACCAATGAGCTTCGATATGCACTTAGTACTTCCCTCTGTCATTACATCAGGAGAACCATCATCAAAGAACGTGTAGAAGATCTCCAGCTTGGTGTGGAAAGTTATCAGACTCAGCTTAATCTTGTTGAACCACAGTTTCTTCTAAACAGCAATAAGGATCCTCAGTACACCATGCTACATCGTCCAAATTTTGGGTTTGTCTACAGAAGCACAACTGATTTTCACCGATTCATGGCATTCACTGAAATTCACAAGTTCTGTGATGATACCCTCAAGAGTGTACGTGATGGGTTAGCTAATAGAGTTCGAGATTCGATGTTGGGAAAATCCAGAAGATGGAATTCAAAAGAGCTGCGACAAGTAAAAGAATTTATTCGGACGATGGAAGAACGGTTATATCATCGGGATCAGATAAGGAGGCTCGAGAGCTATGTTGGGGGTCGTCCGCCATTCGCCATCAGACTGTTTCAGCGAACTGACCCAGTGTTCACAACTTTTGGTAAAGGTGGATGATGTAAGAATCAATTCTTAAATTTCATCATATCATTCTTCTCTCCATAATTGGCCTGTATATAACGGCTTGTGCACACATAACAGTGTACAACCCGGACCCCAAAGAAAGGACCCTGAGGTACGCTTCAGTGCCTCAATCCTGAAAAAGGAGCGAAAGCTTCTTACTTATGAGCAGAATTAAAATCAGAATGTTTTCCAACGTTTTTTCAAACATTCTGCTCATAAGAACAAATATTCCCTAGTTAAGGGGGAGTATTTGAAAATATAATCTTTGTTCAAAGAATTATAAATGTTCTTGAAATTCTTCCCTAAAACTCAAAAACAGCATATTTTAATCATAAACGTTTTTCCAAAAACATCATGAGTATGCTATTTTTGAGGGGGAGAAGAAACAGATGATTAAAATATGATGTCTCATTTGCTGGAATCTCGTGTGCTCAAACTCAGAATTGACCCTCGAATTGACGAATAGGAAAGTCAGTAGTCGAAAGGACATGTCCCGGACGGGTAATAATTTCAAGCCAGTTTATCTGGTGATGTAAGCGTGTCTCGCAAAGGACGTGTCTGAGTAGAAAGTACCGATTTCGAGCGATAATCTTTGAATCTGATCTGGACAGGTAATAATTTCAAGCCAGTCTAACTGGTGATGTAAGCGTGTCTCGCGACGATCAGGTTCATTGAAAGTCAATCAATTCAAAAGTGCCAACTCTTTCCGGCATGTGCAAATTTCAAATTTATTACTTATACGCACATGTTAAGGGGGAGTATTTCTGAAAATCATCAAACTCTCAAGGTGTCAACAAAATGTCCATTACAATTATCGACACTTTGAGAGATTTTCAAAGGTTTTGGTTATATGGCATCATTAGGATAGTCATGGAGTTATAAGGTGACTAAGGTTAGGGAAAACCGTCCTATGATCCGCCAGAACCGGAGGGATCTACCCAAGGACAATACCAATAGTTTAGAACTAAAAAGTCCTAGGTATGATATAAAAAAGGAGAAAATGAATGAACGGAGAAAGAAGGGGTTGAAGAATTAAAAAGAAAAGCAAAGAAAAGGGTGAAAAGAAATAGCCCCCCATCTGTTCAACCTTAGGGCAGACACCGGGTTCAATTCATAATCTACTGGTTGATGAGCATCACCGGTATTGAAGACCAAAGACGTCATGGACCCAGTGACGCACTAATAAACCTTCTTAGCCACTCAAGTGTCTCTCAAAAGACATTTGTTTCATTCACACGGAGAACCCTTCATAATCTATTGACCTCTCATTACGAGAGTGTTGATATTGAAAAGGAGGCAATCTGCTCCACGCCTCCGATGACCAAACAAATGTGCACAAATTGAGTCTAGAGCCATGAGATTCATCAAAAGATCTCTTAGGTACACTTAGAATTACTCTGGTGTTCTATATCATGGGCATCAGCTGTAAATTTAGGAAAAGTGTCCTTCGCAGATCTCAGCAATCTGCCAAGAACATTCATGAGAAAAGTCACATTTGTGATTATCAATGATTGAATGGAAATCCTGCCAGAGCAACATCAAACAACTCTGTCAGCAGGTCACTTCGGTAACTCCTTGTGGGTTACGCTTAGTGTTTGCTCCAAACGGTCTACAGTCGTGGGGTGATCTCCAGCGACTCACTGAATCGTGGGTGCACTTCGGTGTGTCCGTGTAATCCCTTTCGGGGGAATCCGGTTCAGAACGGTCTGGGTTAGGATTTGAGAAAGTCTTCACACTATGCTGTTGATGATCTCAAGTCTGAGCCTGTAAGTACCGGTTGGTTCGTGCTGCTGCTGCTGCTGCTGAGGAGCTGGAGTTCGACCATGAAGACTCCATCATGTTCATACCATGAAGAAATGTTCTCTCAAAGACTCAGTGACATCAAAAGTTCAACATATGATATAGTAAAGTCAAAAGTTCAAGCAAATCAACCTTTCTCAAGTTATAAGATTGAAAAGTGAGAACAAGTTGCAGAAAACAAGTCTAAGACATATGAGCATGATGGAGAAGACGAGAAGACGTTGGAGATTGGCAGATAGAGACAATATCATATCATCATTACACAAGAACAAAGAACCAAAGATTATAAAGACGTCGGAAGCCTAAGAAGCAAAGAAGACGTCGGGCAACATTGATGATCAAGACTTAGGGGGAGATTGTTAGGAACATGTTTTAAATATTTACAAGTCTTGTTCATTTATAATGTTGCAAGTTTAATAGGATTATATTGTTTGTAATTATGGACTGGTCCATTAGTAATCCATGGACCGGTCACATTAGATAGTTCATGTTAATCACATGCATGGGAATATTCCTAGAATGATTCCCCTCCCATTGCCTATAAATACAAGGCATGGGGTGCACTCTTATTGTCGGTTTTTCATGTATAGTGCGCAAGCTATGCTCGTGTAATGTTTGATCTAATTGAAAAGCCTACCATTCTTATTCTTCTCTTCTTAGTTCTCTTCTCTAGTTTAGCTTGTTAGCTTATTGGTTATTTCATACGTAGCTTATTAATATAGATAGTAGTGTGCGTATTTTATTCTAAACGAGTGTGTGTTTGAGATCTAAACGTGACCTACAAAAATCCTATGTTGCATCAACAGTCCTTAAAAGATTAAACTATATTGATGCAAGAGGCAGATTCAAGTCAGTAATGGCTTGGATCCCCAAAGAAAACTAACTTTCTTATTTGTGTGCAGGGACATTCTATTGATCATCAAGATCAAGGATACTCAGATAGTGGATGTTCCAATCACATGACAGGCAACATGTCTTATCTTTCAGATTTTCAAGAATTCAATGGAGGATATGTTACCTTTGGAGGTGGTTTTCGTGGCAAAATTTCTGGTAAAGGTACTATTAAAACCGGAAATTTAGATTTTGAAAATGTGTACTATGTACAAGAGTTAAAGTATAATCTTTTTAGTGTTTCACAAATGTGTGACAAAAAGAATAATGTCCTTTTTACTGACACTGAATGTCTTGTTCTATCTAAGGATTTTAAGATGCCTGATGAAAATCAAGTACTTCTTAGAATTCCTAGAAAGGCCAATATGTATAGTGTTGATATGAAGAACATCATTCCTAAAGAAGATTTAACTTGTCTTGTATCAAAGGCCACATTAGATGAATCAATGTTATGGCATAGAAGGCTTGGTCATATTAACTTCAAAACCATAAATAAAATTGTTAAGAATGGTTTGGTAAGAGGTTTACCTCACAAAAGATTTGAAAATGATCAAACATGCATTGCTTGTCTAAAAGGCAAACAACACAAAGCCACTTGTAAGCCCAAAATTTTTAACTCTATCAATCAGTCATTGTTTATGCTTCATATGGACTTATTTGGACCAGTTTCAGTAAGGAGTATGCAACATAAAAAATATTGTCTTGTTATAACTGATGACTATAGCAGATTTACATGGGTTTTCTTTTTAGCCACTAAGGATGAGACATCAAGCATCCTTAAGGACTTCATTACACTGATAGAAAACCAAGTAAGCAAGAAAGTAAAAGTCATTAGGAGTGATAATGGGACAGAGTTTAGAAATAGAGTTATGGATGATTTCTGCAAAGAAAAGGGTATTAGGAGAGAATATAGTGTTGCTAGAACACCACAACAGAATGGTGTTGTTGAAAGAAAGAATAGAACACTAATTGAAGCTGCTAGAACAATGTTAGCTGATTCTAAGCTACCTATAATCTTTTGGGCAGAAGCAATTAACACTGCTTGCTATGTTCAAAATAGAGTTTTAGTTGTGCAGCCTCACAATAAGACATCATATGAACTCTTTAATGGTAGAACTCCTGCAATAGGATTTCTTAGACCTTTTGGATGTCATGTGACAATTCTCAATACCTTAGACCATTTAGGAAAATTCGATGGTAAAGCAGATGAAGGTTTCTTAGTTGGATATTCTCTTGTTAGCAAAGCTTTTAGAGTTTACAACTTAAGAACTGAGAAAGTTCAAGAAGAACTACATGTGGAGTTTCAGGAAAACAAATCCAATGTAGTAGGTCAAGGACCCAAATGGATATTTGATCTTGATTATCTAACAAACTCTATGAATTATTTACCTGTTGTTGCAGAAACTAATAATTTTTCAGGTTCACAAGCAACAAATGAGGTGGAATTAGATAAAGATCAATCTGATGTCATTATGCCATTGTGGTCAAGTACCAGTGTGGATTTAGCTTCAAACAATGATGAATCTTCTTCTGGTAAACCAAAAGAAGATGTTGAAGCTCAAAGAAAAGATGTTGGAACAGAGGAACAACTCAATATGTTAAATATTGATGGTACTGCTGAGACAGAGCAAGGTACTGTTAGTACTTCTCAAGGTACTGGTAGTTCATTTGAAGGAACTGTTAGTTCAGTTGAAGGTCCTGCTGGTCCTTCACACTCAAAAGATGCAGAGTTCCAAGAAGATGAAGTGGATTTGACTAATCTTTCATCATCTTATCATGTTCCTACTACCCCACACACAAGAATTCACAAAGTTCATTCCCTGGATAATGTGATAGGAGATATACAATCTGGTGTGAAGACAAGAAGACAACTAGTCTCTTCAGACCAAAAAGGGGTTCTGGATGCCCTTTATGCTTCAAAACAACATGAACTTTCAAACTCATGTTTATTTGTATGTTTTCTCTCTCAAAAGGAACCAAAGAATATTCTTACAGCCCTAGATGATTCAAGCTGGGTAGAGGCTATGCAAGAAGAGCTTCTTCAGTTCAAGATTCAAAAGGTTTGGGTGCTAGTTGATTTACCTACAGGTGAGAAGCTAATTGGCACTAGATGGGTTTTTAAGAAGAAAAGGGATGACAGAGGAATTGGGATCAAGAATAAGGCTAGACTAGTAGCACAAGGGTACACACAAGAAGAAGGAATAGATTATGATGAAGTTTATGCTCCAGTAGCAAGGATTGAGGCAATTAGGCTGTTTCTAGCTTATGCTTCATTTTTAGGCTTCACAGTCTATCAAATGGATGTCAAAAGTGCATTTTTATATGGTGAAATTGGAAGAGAGGTGTATGTTTCACAACCTCCTGGTTTCATTGATCCATTACATCCAAACAAAGTGTACAGAGTAGTGAAAGCTCTCTATGGCCTTCATCAGGCACCAAGAGCTTGGTATGCAACACTTGCTTCCTACTTATTAGACAATGGATTTCAAAGAGGGAAGATTGATCAGACACTTTTCATCAAACAGCACAAGAAGGATCTTCTGTTAGTGCAGGTGTATGTGGATGACATTATCTTTGGATCTACAAGGAAGGAAATGTGTTTAGAATTTGAGAAGCTTATGAAAGATAAGTTTCAAATGAGTTCTATGGGAGAACTTACATTCTTTTTGGGTTTGCAAGTTAAGCAATCATCTGAAGGCATATTTATTAGTCAAGACAAATATGTTACAGAGATACTTAGAAAATTTCAATTTGCTGATTCAAAAATTGCAAGCACACCAATGGACCCAGAGAAGCACCTTCTGAAAGATGAAGATGGAGAAAATATAGATGTACACAGTTACAGATCTATGATAGGCTCCTTGATGTATCTTACATCATCTAGACCTGATATCATGTTTCCTGTTTGTGTATGTGCAAGATTTCAAGTTACTCCAAAGGTTTCTCATTTAATTGCAGTCAAGAGAATTTTTAGATATCTCAAAGGTCAACCAAGGTTGGGTATATGGTATTCTAGAGAATCTCCTTTTGACTTGGTAGCATATTCGGATAGTGATTATGCTGGTGCTAGCTTGGACAGAAAGTCAACAACTGGAGGATGTCAATTCCTTGGGTGTAGACTTGTCTCATGGCAGTGTAAGAAGCAAACAAGTGTGGCAAATTCAACAACTGAAGCTGAATATATAGCTGCTGCAAGTTGGTCTAGTCAAGTTCTATGGCTTCAAAACCAACTTATTGATTATGGGTACAATTTCTTAAACACTGTTATTTATATTGATAATAGTAGTACAATTTGTATTATTAAAAATCCGGTACAACACTCTAAAACAAAACACATTGAAATTAGACATCACTTTATAAGAGATTGCAATGAGAAAAGATTAATTCAAGTTCTTAAAATTGCTTCAGAGCATAATTTTGCAGATCTGTTAACAAAAGCTTTTGATGTTTCAAGGTTTCAGTACTTGATAGCAAGTATTGGAATGCTTAATCTTTAAATTTTCAATATGATGTGTTTTTGTACATAAATTTTTGTTGGTACTGCTGGATTTATAAGGTACTGCTAATATATCAAAATTTGAATTGTGTTATTCATACAGTTGGTTTTATGATTAAACTAATGCAAGACAAGTACTTTGTACATTGTTCTTTTGGTTTTAGACTAACTATTTCAGGTATGAATTATGTGAACACAAAGGATATTTCAAGTGAAATGGGAACAGCAGAATGTTTATCAAAATTGCTGACCATAATAGATTTATGATGGACTGAGTTTAGGAATTTAACCTCCTTAAAACTTCTTTCTTGAAATCTAATTTTGATATTTCACATTGAATTGATGACTTAGTTGATCAGATAGTAACTGATACAACTCATTTTCTATCATTTTATACTTTCAAGTATAATGAGTTAGTCTAAGGACATCTGATAGAAATAACAGCTAGTGAAAGTGAATCTAACACTTGTGTTGGAGGTAACAATTACTATGAGCTGGAAACCATGTCGAGAAAATCTTTTGAATAGATTTATCTTTTCACAGGCAGTTAGTGATAACTGAAATACATTGGTTCTCACACAACCAGAGGTTATTTTTAAACCGAAATTTTGATTAGGTGTCTGTTATACACTTGATTCTTTCAAAATGGTTGAATGTAGTATGATTTTTCAATTCTAAAAATCATGAACATACTACTAAGTTAAATGATTTCTTAAAAGGATTTTCAAGGATTCAGAAAAACCATTCATTGATGGATTATGAATCAAAATGTCCACTGATTCACCTCTCATAGGAGTTAACACACCTAGAAGTGATGAGGACAGAAACTTAAACTCTTAAGGAATTGATTGCTTCATGTACAATATTGTCTGACAACAAAAGTTACACATTGATAGATCAGTCAAAGGTACATAGTGAGATCTTCCAAACAAGGGGAGGAAACAAAAGTTATTTGCTTCAGGGGAGGTTACCATCTCAGAGAAGGTAATAATTGCCCTGAAAGGAAGAATAAACCAATATATGGAAGGAGAAGATAAGAGCATACAAGATGATGATGTAGAGGTTGAAAATGACAAGAGCAGATCAAATATCTAGAAGGGATGAAGCATTTCTAAAGGAGAAAGTTCTATCTAGATCAAACGAAGGAAAGTTTCAATTTCAGTTCATTATGTTTGTTTATCACTTGCAAAGGCATGCTGATAGATGATTTAACTTGTTGAAATCATTGCCTCTTACAATTCCTCCATCCAAGGAAATTGCACCATCTTTTGGTACAATGTTTTGATATTGCTGAAGTCGAAGAAGAACAAAGCAGATGAGTTCAGAATAAGAAGAATATTTCAGATTCATGAAGTGTTTGAAAGATCTTCACAAGTCCTCATTTAATTCAGAAAACATGTTTGAATTGATTCACATGTTTAGGGGAGGATTGTTGGGAATTAAATATTCTGAAGTTAGAGTATTAGAATTTACTCTAAGTCAAAGGTACTGCTAGTTTATCATCAAGGTACTGCTAGTACATTAAGGTACTGCTAGAGCAAGAAGGTACTGCTAGTTCAAGTTGAAGTTACTGCTAGTTGTATATGGTACTGCTGATCAGTGACTCATAGGATAAGATCGAAAAGATATTTATTGTATTTTGGTCAAACATATACGGTAGATAAATATCTTACTCCATGTGCTTAGTTAACAAGTTGTATACATAGATACATGTTGTATCTTATGTACTGACACAATAAAGCATAAGTTAACCAAGTAAGTCGGTCAAGACTTTAAGCAATTTGTAAAGATCTCTTGCAACTATAAAAGAGATCTTAGACTTGGATATTGTTGACACATGAAATAATTGAATAACTGTTAAGACATAGAACAAACAAAAATCACAAGTTGTAACATAAGATTCAAGGTTTTGTAACCCTAGTGAAAAACTCAAGATCACTCGTATTATTTGGAATAATATTGAATCGTTTAGTGAAATACTTTCTTTGTTCATTGTTAAGTAACAAATATAATTCTTCCATTTCCATAACATACACAACCTTCTAAGTGTCGTTAAGTAAATTCCGCGTGCTTAATCATATTAACTCAATATATCTCATACACAAAGACACAAGGTTTAACCACCTTAACCGTGTATAACCAAGGTCCTCACATTAACCAACAACACTAGCAGCAGATTCTGCATATTAGCAGCAGGATCATTACCAACTCCCCTTTGAACCCTCTTTAGTCCCGTTAATATGCAACTATGTATCGACCCTTATTTGCAACTAAGTGTCGATCCTTATTTGCATATTAAACACAATTTAGTTTACACTAAAATACCAACATACTGTTCGATTTTGTGTTTTTTTGTTTCGATCCTTTCGATACCGTATTGGTTGTTTCAATCTAGTTTGCCTTCAACCACTATTTTAATTCGATTTTGATAAAATATAAAATCTAGTTTTTAGGGTTTTGGTAGATTTCAAGAAATTAAACCAATTCGACTAAAATCTTGGTGATTCGTGTGGTTATTGATTGCTTCGATCTTATTGATGACGTTTTTTACTACTTTGATTTGGTACAATTTTAAGAGATCTAAAAAAAGGTTAGTTAATTGTTTCATGCAAGCCATTATCTATTATTAAGATTTTGTGTTCTAAGCAATTTTTTTGTTGGTTACTCCATTTTTTATTTGTTGATTTTGTGTCTTTAATATGTTATATGATGAAAATCAGTGTGCACCATTGAAGAACATACAAAGGAGATAACATATAGGACATTTTTGTCATTTATCATTATTTGAGTGAAATCATTTTTGTCAACCAAACATTATTTAGAATTCTAAATTACAGCATTTGTAACGCTTCATAATTTAAAATACTTCAGATTTTTAAATTCATGTACTTCAAAATTGTGAACCAAACGTCCCCTTATGCTATTCTTTCAATACACAAATTAAATACTCGTTTTGGAACTCATTTCATCTATATCTATATTATATATAAAGGAAAAATCAAAAAGTGAAAAGTAAAAACTTAAAACTAATTTAGGAAACTAATTTGTTTTTTTAATTAAATGAAAGGCTGGAAATTAATTTTGAAAACTTAAAACTACCGTATCCCATTTTTTGAATATTGAAATTAGCTATTAAAATTTGTTTTTTTTTACTTAAAATCATTGTATATTATAATAATTTACAGTTGCATTTTGATTTTTTTTACGTTGTATGAATAAATGTTATACGAAAAACCTAACCAAAACATCACAATCATAATTATGTGCCGCGATAAAATCTCGTTGCTATGCACGGGCACTCGTCTAATATTATAAATGGGTGGGTGTGGAGGTGGACAACATACTTTTTCAAATGTCCGTTATCATACATTAACTTCAAAAAAAGAACACAATACCCTATCACCTTTTTATTTAGGGCTAAATATAGACATAGCCCGGTCAAGTAAAGTGTTGGACTTTTTTGGCGCCAAAAAAATCGCTTTCCCAAAATAGCCCAACACTTTAAGCGACTGAATCTGGGAGTGACATGTGGCGGAAAAAAATCGCTTAATTCAAAAAAAGTCGCTCAAGCGACTTTTTTTTCAATCTACTGCTAGTGCATCTGTTTCTACTGCTGGGCTTAATCGAAAGTCGCTTAATTTACAAAAAGTCGCTTAAGCGACTTTTTTCCGCCACGTGTCACACCCAGATTTAATCGCTTAAAGTGTTGGGCTATTTTGGAAAAACGACTTTTTTGGAGCCAAAAAAGCCCAACACTTTACTAGACCGGGCTATTTGTAAAATTACCCCTTTTATTTATTCCTATCACCTTTTTATTTATTTTTTCTTAAGGGCAATTGCATATATAACTTTTCAAACACAATAATTGAATATATATCCAAACAAAACTAATAATTACATATATATCTTTTTAAAAACTTAAATATTTGATATATATCCAAATTATTATATTGCATATATTTATACCTTAAAATATAAGATTATTATATTTTCAGCTTGAAATGTCAATTTTACCCTTACATCGTCTCTACAACTCTAAATCTGGATTGAGGTAAATCATGAATTATAATCATTTTCATTTATACTTTTGTTCGTAGTTGATTGTACTAGTTTACACAAATATTGTTCTTGCTTTGATTTAATTAACTGATTGCCACTGTTTATGCTTTTAACCTAAATCTTATGCAACTTTATCCTACCAGCATCTTCCATTTGTGGATTTCTTTTGTTAAAAACAATTAAAAGGAAATCTTCTCACGTGGGCTGTTAGGGAGTTCATTGGTTCGGTTATCGGGTTATTCGGTTTATTCAGTCCGGTTAGTTCGGTTAATTTTTTTTTTCTGGGTAAAATTTGATTCAACCGAACCAAAAACCAAACCGAATAACCGAACCCCTATAACCAAAAACCGAACCGAATAACCCGAATTATATAATTTTAATTATTTTTTCATTTAATTATATATATTTTAGCACAAATTTTTTTTTCAAGCTTAAATAGTGTTATATTTATATTAAGAAAGACTTTTAGTGATTTTTTTTATATATAAATACAGAAAATATATATATATACGTGTGTAAGTTTAGTGTATCCATTTGTATTTTTAGTTCATCGTTGGTCATAGCAGGGTATTATTAATACTGTATTAAGGAATCATTTATTGTTATTAGTGCATCCTTTGATACATTACAACATCCAATTGAGTATAATTAGGCAATATGATTAATCCGTCGAACGCTGAAATCTGTTTGAGACTTTGTATGTTTGATTAGTTCATCAAAGTATCATAAAAAGAGCATTTGTTTGTTAGATAATAGCATACTAAAATTACTTAAGTCATATGTTTGTTCGATTGTTTGACTAGTGCATAACGGTATCATGAAACATAGCATCTATTATATATAAAGATTCAATAGCTTAATTTAATGTGCAAGAGTGATTGTGCACAAAGGGATGTACGGTACAAGGTAGTTTAAGCTACATGTAGACTATATGAATTATAATAGATAACCAAAACATTATTGAATGCAACCACATCAAATACGTATAACCAAAACATTATTGAATGCAACCAGATTAAATACGGGAACGCAAAAGGACTCCAGTTTTGTAACCTCAAAGAATACAAATCAACCTACAATTACAACTATGTTAAATGTAGGCTGCATAAATGAGGCGTCAAGCCCATTGCCTGTCCAGAAATTGTACTGTAGTCCAGTAGTCAAATTAAAATCCCTCTTCAGTATATCATCATGGCTGCAGAAGTTGGAACCCTGATGTCTGAGTTGTTCCTGGACGATCTCCAGTTGGATGTCACCGGTACGATTGTGGTTATGCTATGCAGAATGTGGGATGTAAATACTGTTACTGGGCGCTACTTGAGCACTGATTTCTTGGTGTCTGATGCTAAGGTATATTCATCTTTCTTTTACAATAATATGTGTAATACCAATACAGGAAAAACTAAGTAAGAATCTATAGCCATTTTTAACACGTTTGTTTGGCAGGGTCGTGTAATCCATTGTACTGCCAAGGGAACGGTGGCTCACAATTTTTTGTGGTTAAAATAGGGGAGTGTGTACTCGATTAAAAATTTTATCGTCATGCAGAACAAGGAAGACTTTCGTATTAGGAAGGACGATACCTTTATGCTTCAGTTTGATGGAGCGACAATGATAAGGAAAGCTGTGGTAAAGCGAGAAGGATTTGTTAGGTATCCTTTCCAACTGGTGGATTTAGATCACATAGTACCTACAGAAAACAAGTTTCTCATTGGTAATTTTCTGTTTGGTTATGTACGTTAATTAATTTTTTGTCCGAAAATAGTATTGCTAACCTGTCATAAAATGTGTTCGCCTATTAGATGTTGTAGGCTATGTAACGAATGTTGGGAGGATGAACTACACGAAAACAGGCTAAAATAACATTGATTTCTACCTGGCCAATCATAGGTTGTTATATTTATGTTTTGCAATTGATGTTGTAAAATTGATGCCTTCTTTGCCAATAGCTATGAAGTAACTTACCGTTTATTGTAATTTTTTGTGTTGTGCATCAAGGGGCCAATCAATACGGGTGACTCTATGGGGAGGCCTTGGTGATATATTGATTGAGAAGAAAGCAAAATAGGCAGGCCTGCTTCCTGTTGTGGTGACCTCCACATCTGCAAAACACTATAACAGTGAGTTGCCATGGACTATCTAGGTTATTCATGTTAGGTAACTTTCACATGCTAATTTAAGTTATAATGTTACCTTCTAGATAAGCTATATTTATCCAGTAGTTCATCGACCATGGTACTTGATGATGTTGAGATCCCTGCAATCAAAGAGTTGAGATCAGAGACCAGGTCTGAATATGTATGAATTTAATGTTTATTATTGAAAAGTTCCAACAATCCATACGTTTAACAAAATTGTTTACCTGTTTGTTAGCAGTTTTGAATCTTCAAGAGTAGCATCGCGTGCAGATAACTCTGAACCAAGGGAAGGGACGATCGAGAATCTCCTCATATGGTCCCGCAATCGAAAAAATGATGTATGTATTCTTTTGCGTCCGCCATGTCTCTAGACTCATTCCTCTGCCTAATATTGATATACCTTATTTCTACACAGTCAGCAACTTTCATTTGTAAGGCCCGGATCGAAAATGTGCGGACTAGGAAGGGATGGAATTATCCATCATGTGGAGGTGAAAAATGCAAAAAAGGTGTTACTAGAAAGGATGGGCGGTTCTGGTGTGATGCGTGTGACAAGCCAATTGAATACCCAGTATTAAGGTAATGTCGTGTTTATCACTAATAGTGTCTACATTTTTATTCAATAAATAAGATGACTCACCTTGATACATACCGTTTGCAACATGCCCTCCCAGGTATCGCCTTGAGCTTGGTATCTCGGATGATACTGAACAGACTGTGGTAGTTCTTTTTGATGAGCCTGCAACCGAATTGGTCAAATTCCCAGCTGCAGCAATAGTGGACGAGGATGATGAGGTATATTTATAAATTCCCTGTCCATTACCAACCTCCATTACTCACGTCTTACCCTACAGAGTTTGGAAGACCACGAAAACTTACCATCTGCTATAGCCAACCTCATCGGCACAACACACATTTTTGAAATCAAATCTCATAGCTACTATGAGTATGGAAGTTTTGAGAGTTTTACCAGCTGGACGGTAGACCCGCGTCAACCAACAGTGGAAAGCGCAAGCTCAAGCACTATTGATGATGGATTTGTCGCTGCAGGGTCATCATCCAACCCAAATCCGAAAGACCCGTCAGTTGCTACACCTGCCAAGCCTACGGAGGATAAGAAAAAAAAGAGGTAAGCAATTCAAATAATATTTGCCTACCAATAAAAGTCAAAACAGCGGTTAAGTGAACATGACAACCATGTTTCAATTGTTTGTAGGCTAGAGATTGAAGATTCGGATACTGAAACTGAGGTGATTCCTGCTGATGATATCCAAGGAGAAGCTAACGCCCTAACTGCCAAAAAGAAGCCAAAACGGTGAGCACATGTTAGGCACACCCTTTCTTTAATTATTTTACATTTGTCCACGTATTAACATGGTTTCCTTTCTATATTTTATTCTCAGGTTTGTAGTGGCAGATTCAGAATGAGTTTCAACAGGGTGCATACCAAGAAGCCTTTTTAAAATAGACGCTTAGAACATGAATAATATGTTGCATTAAAACTGTATTGGGGATTCTTTGATATTGTTGTTTCAAAGATACAATCCCACAAACTGATTCATAGCACTATATCTTATTTTTGTTTATGCTTGATGATTTATTGCTCCTACCCAATATGGAACGGGTGTTTCTTTTGTGTTAATATTGATTTCAGGTACATTGAAGTGGGTCTACTGTGGTTCAGAAACTTGCTGCACCTGATCAAATGCATGCAACAAGGGATTTTAGTGTTTTATTTTTTAAAAAGTTTAATGGGCAAATGTTCTATATTAAAGATTATCTCCATATGGTTTAAAGAATATGTTCTGTATAATGTATAAGATTGTCCTCTTTTTCATATTGAATAACCCAATATATGAGTTATGTATACTATTCTTATAATTTCTAAGGAATGAAATTCAATCCTCTATAATTTTGTAAATGTGGTTTTTTAATTAATAGTTTCATGCTCTTCCCCAACCCTTACAAATACAAACCAACCTATTTAAAACCTTACCATGTTGTGTACCCAGCCCTGCATATGTATTGTAGAATGAAACTTCCGCTTTGATGTGTTTAGTATTTACTGCTCATGAGACATTGATGTGAAAATCTATCTGCCACAATAAGAGATATTGACATCATTTTATATCAATCAACCAGGTAACAACTTCTTGGATAGTTATTATACTTATATACAGGACAACAAGCTGTTGTTAATTAAACGAACAAACATCCATAGCAGACCACCAAATCAATAGGTTGTGTATAAATCAGTTCTCAGGTGTATTATGATAATGAAATTTATCCACTTACTTGAATTTCCATATTGCTTAGACAGATGGATCAACAAAAAATATAACTGCTACACTACTATCATACATGAAGAGTCATTTAACTGAATAAATTCAGTTACAAAATTTGTTTTTAATATATAATAAATAGTGTTTAGGGATAAATAGAAGTTACAAAACCTGTTAACCTACATGGAATCTCAGGAGATTACCAAGCTATTTAAAAGTCATGTTATACCATCTTTCCTAACTCATCCAGTTATTGATATTCCAAAGTCATGGCATTCACTAGAGAAATGATAGCACAATACTACTACATGCCAATAGCAAAAGCTGCAAAAGAGTTCAATATTGGTTTAACTATGTTCAAAAGGCACTGTCGAGAACTGGGTATTCAGCGTTGGCCGTATCGTAAGCTAAGGAGTATACAACTATTAATTAGCACTCTCTAGGTCAGAATTAAATTGAATTTAACACTTTGTTTTTATGTTGCTCACAAACTTATATTGCATTATAGGCTGAAAATGGAGGTGCAAAAGTTGATGGGAACACTCAAGAAGTCATTACAAGGCTAGAAGAAGAAAAGAGGCGGGTAGAAGAAAACCCTGATACAGAAGTTGCTGAAAGTACCAAAAGGTTGAGACAGTGTTATTTCAAATCCAAACACAAAAGAATGAAAACCCTCCGTTCGATATGGTCATTAACAAACCAACCAACAACAAATGTGCCAACACAGTTGGAGGGAAGTAGCTCAGATCATGGAAATATTGAAGATGGTTATGGTACTGACTTTAGTGAGGAAGATTAGCTGAAAATTGCGTTTGAAAGATCTCAATTTACCTAAATGTTGAAAAATAAATTATGAATTTTTAAGTTTGATGGTTATTGTGCTGAATATAGTGGATAAAATAATGTGAGTATTGGGGTTGAAAGATCTTGGTTTTACATCCTATTATACCTTGATTTAAGTTATACATTGGAAATTAATGTTTCTACGATTCCAAATGTCTTATACGCAATTCTTAGAAGGGCATTTTTAAAAGACATTTCGTCCAACTTGATATTATATAAACATGTGCACCAATGAAGAATAATTGACTTACATCCAATGCTATATCGTTGCAGTTTCCGCTAAACTTTTTATGTTTCCATCCATTTGAAACCAATCATTGATATATATATACCTGAACCAGAATGCGTTTAGTGAATTGTTAAATAAAACGCAATAATGTGGGATTATTGAGAAACTCAATATCATTATTAAAAAAAATATTACGAATATTAGAAACCTGGCCACACTTATCATGCTATAGAAATGGAAGAATTTTCATTGGTTATGACAGTTATTGCATCAGTTTAGCAACAGAATCCCAAAAGATGGTTTGTTGGACATCTTCATTCCATATGTAGCCAAATTTGCAATGTTCTGTGTTACAAAAGTGAAGCAGATCCTCCAAATAAAAAATGAATAAAAGTATAATTGAATCTTACAAGTTTCCATCAGTTGCAATTATTTCTCTGATTAAAGCCATATTTGTCTCTGTGTTATAGGATCATCGGCCAAAAATGCTGAAGTTCCATCCCTGTCAGGCATGTTACACAAATCTTTCGTCATTCATTCAAAAACAATTGTCAGCCAAGATGGCAGAGTATAAAGCTATTGTGGTTTAAAACTGGCAGAAATTGTTGGATCATTTACAGGTAAACACCAACACAACATTTACTTGAACTATGCAATTAGAAAAATTATTGAAAAAATGCATGCCTGATTTATGAATATTCCATCTACAACATAATTTGTTAGATCAAGTGAGACACCCAATAGGCACTTCAACAGATCTGCCACCGAGCCAGATGACTTCTACTTCCAAAAGTACCTTCATGTACAAAAAAAGAACATCACCAGGTGAGTAATTAACCAAATGATAGCAAAAGTCAATATCTCTTAAAAAATGTTGTACATTTGGCAGACTTTTAATTTCATACAAGTGTTTATTACCATTACCTTGCTTCTTACAGGACCAGCCTATCTGCGTGCAGCAAAACAAAACCAATGAGGAGCTGCATTTGCATCTGCAGGTAATTATACATGTTATAAATCTTGCCCCCTGTTATTTGATTTATAAAATATTTTTCTTCACACTAATAATTACCTCTTTTGTCAAGGTATTCCTGTGGTTTACCATAATATTGGCCCTCCATCGTTTGAATGTCAAAATTGCAAGGCAATTATGTGGTATGAAGAGAGAAGCAACAAAGGATCCAACACTAGCAACCCAATATTCTCCCTTTGCTGCCAAGAAGGTAAGGTGCTTCTCCCCAGATTTAATGAAGCACCTTCGCCTCTTAACAAGCTTATGGACTATAACAATCCTGCATCTTTAAGATTCAAAGAGCATATTAGAGTCTATAATGGCATGTTTTGCTACACTTCTTTTGGAGCCAAAATAGATAATTCAATTAATACAGGCAGGGGACGATACACATTTAGAATAAATGGCCAAAGCTATCATCGAATAGGTTCTCTACTGCCTACAAGGGGCACTCAACCCAAATATGCACAACTATACTTTTATGATACTGGAAATGAAGTAAAGAATCGGATGGAGGCTTTTATACACAAGGGGAGTGGCGAAGTGGTGGATGAAAAGATAGTAGCAAGCCTGATTCAAATGTTCGATCAATCAAGTTCAATTGCCAAGGCATTTCGAATGGCCAGGGATTGGTGTGACTCCCAAAATTCATCAAAGTTTGAAGTACGCCTACTAAGTGGTCGGAGTGCATCACGACAATACAACGCCCCGACTGTGCCTGAAATAGCAGCTCTAATTACTAATGACTTTGGTGATGGCATTCCTATGAGAGATATTGTTGTGAGTAACAAGGATGAAGGTCTGAAACGTATTTCTGAGTTGCATTCAGAATACATGGCCCTCCAATATCCATTATTATTCCCATATGGAGAGGAAGGATTTCATGAAAAAATACCGTATCACAAGAACATAGGTACCTGCAAGACCAAAAGGGGTTGTCTCACAATGAAAGAGTAATACGCATACATAATACAACAACGAAATAACCAAGGTACAACCTTGCTTAGAGGTGGGCGATTATTTCAACAATACCTGGTGGATGCATACACGGCTGTTGAGGAGCAAAGACTTAAATGGACTAGGCAAAATCAAGATACGTTACGTGTGGATCTATATCATAACCTGTTTTACGCTGTAACAAGGGGTGATACAAGTGCAGCAGGGCTCGGGAAACGAATCGTTCTACCAAGGAGTTTTACGGGCAGCCCAAGGTATATGATGCAAAACTACCAAGATGCTATGGCTATATGTCGAAACTATGGAAATCCAGACCTGTTCATCACTTTCTCCGCCAATCCAAAATGGCTCGAGGTTACTAAAATGTTAAAGCACATCCCGGGACAAAAAGGTAATGACCGTCCAGAAGTGGCAACCCGTGTATTCAAGATTAAACTAACTGAAATGTTAGACGATCTTACAAAATACCATATTTTTGGTCCTTCACGGGCAGGTAATACAATTTGATGCAAAATGTCAATGTCTACTCTTCTACATCAAATTTATACATCAACTTATGCTTTTCTTGCATTTCCTTTCAGTTGTGTATGTTATAGAATTTCAAAAACGTGGCCTGCCACACGCTCATATCCTATTATGGCTAGAAGAAGAGTTGAAATGCAAAACCGCACGCGAGATAGATGACATGATTACAGCAGAGATACCATGTAAATCAAGTGATCCAGAAGGGTATAAAATAGTAACTGAATTTATGTTACATGGACCTTGCGGTGAAGATGCTAAGCACGCCCCATGTACAGTTGAGGGTAAGTGCTCGAAACATTTGCCTAAACCTTTTGTGGAAGAAACAATAGTTGATAATGATGGCTATGCGATTTATCGTCGAAGGGATAATAAAGCTTACCATATAAAAGGAAAGTTTAAATACGATAACAGATATGTGGTTCCTTATAATCGTTATCTCATCATGAAGTACCATGCCCACATTAATGTGGAATGGTGCAACAGATCAAAGGCAATTAAGTACTTATTTAAGTACTTAAATAAAGGGCCCGATAGAGCAACAATTGTTATACAAGAGAATGTTACAATCGATGGCGATTTGGGAAATGTCCAAGTTTTGGAGGTGGACGAAATAAAAAATTATTTGAATTGTCGCTTCTTAGCTCCATGTGAGGCAGTGTGGCGTTTGTTTTCCTATGATATCCATTACTCATATCCATCAGTCATGAGACTGAATTACCACTTACCGAATCAGAACGCAATCACACTTCGTGATTCAGAAAGCTTACCCGCCCTAATTCAAAGGGAAGGTATCGACATAACTATGTTCACTGACTGGTTTGAATTAAACAAGCGTGATACATCAGCGAGGGCATATACATATGCTGAGATACCTCAACATTATGTGTGGCATGAGAAAGACAAAATGTGGAAACAAAGAAAACGTAAAAGATGCATTGGCAGGATTGTTTACTCTCACCCGGCTTCTGGAGAACAATATTATCTTAGAATGCTGTTGAACATTGTAAGAGGGCCTGAATCTTTTCAAAATCTCATGACTGTTAACACCAGACTATGTTCCACATTCAAAGAAGCCTGTTTTGAATACGGCCTTTTAAATGATGACACAGAATGGAAGCATGCTATATCAGAAGCAAGTGTATGGGCGTTCGGACCACAGCTACGTGACATGTTTGTGACAATTTTGTTGTTTTGCGATGTCAGCAGGCCTTTAAAATTATGGGAAGAAAACTGGGAGTCCTTATCAGAGGATATCCTCCATAAAAAAGGAAAATTTTTAAATATCCTAATTTGGAGTTGACGAATGAACAGCTCCAGAACTATTATTTGCTAGAAATCCAAGAGTTGTTAAATAGGCATGGAAGATCTTTAGCAGAGTTTCAAGATCTACCACTGCCTAACCCAAAGTTACTAACCAACTTGGACAATCGTCTCATCAGAGAAGCGTTGGATTATGATATGAAGAAAAGTAGTGTTGAACATCAACAACTTCATTCATTGTTAAATCCCGAACAACGATTAATCTATGAAGAGGTGATTGAATCTGTGCATAATAAAAAAGGGAATTTTTACTTTGTATATGGACCAGGAGGAACCGGGAAGACATTTTTATACAAAACTATCATTTCAAGGTTAAGATCAGAACGTATGATAGTGCTTGCTGTCGCATCTTCAGGTAAAAATGAATACTCAAATAAAACAAACAACTACTTTGTAAACTTTAAAAAATACATCTTGAACTAACAGTCTCAATTTATGTAGGAATCGCTTCATTGTTGCTACCAGGAGGGAGAACCGCACATAGTCGTTTTGTTATACCGCTTGAATTATTGGAGAATAGTACATGCGGCATAAAGCAAAACACACATATGGCAGAACTCATGCAGCAAGTTAAACTTATCATCTGGGATGAAGCGCCAATGACTCAAAAATATGCTTTTGAGGCATTGGACAAGACGCTAAAGGATATTTTAGGATATCATGAACCAGACAATAGGAGTCGAATCTTTGGAGGCGTGATGGTCTTACTGGGAGGTGACTTTCGACAAATTCTGCCAGTTATACCAAAAGGGAGCAGGCCCGACATTGTTCAATCCTGCATAAACCAGTCTGCGTTATGGAAGCATTGCAAGGTGTTCACCCTTACACGCAGCATGCATGTCAATGAGTATAGTGAAAATGGGTAGATTGATACTCAAAAAAAGGATTTCAATAGATGGGTTTTGGCTGTGGGGGATGGCACATTGTCAGCAAAATGCAAAGAAGGGGAGGATGAGCCAACTTGGATTGACATTCCCGAAACCTTTCTAATTAAATCATGGGATTCTCCTATCGAGAAAATTGTTGCAGAGACATACCCTGATTTTACAACAAGACAAACCGACGATGTCTACCTCAAAGAAAGGGCAATTTTAACTCCTAGGAATGAGGATGCTGATGCCATCAATGAGTAGATGTTTAACCAATTGGAAGGGGAAACTGTTACATACAATAGTGTAGATGAGATTTGCAAGGGATCTACAGACAATCTTGAACAGCACGACCTGTATCCGATTGAATTTCTAAATTCCTTAAATTTCCCCGGTATGCCCTCACATGCTCTTCACTTAAAAAAGGAACTGCCCGTTATGCTATTGCGAAATGTCAATCCAAGCAAAGGACTATGTAATGGAACAAGGTTGCTCATTACAGATCTAGGCTAGTTTGTTATTCATGCTAAGGTGCTAACAGGTTCAAATGTAGGGGACAATGTCATTATACACAGGATTATACTCACATCAACACAGTCCAAGTGGCCATTCATCCTCAAACGTAGGCAATTCCCTCTAAAACCATGTTATGCAATGACCATTAACAAAAGTCAGGGCCAGTCGCTTAATTATGTTGGCCTCTATTTGCCTACTTCCGTATTCAATCATGGATAACTTTATGTGGCATTTTCTAGAGTTACGAGTCCTGATGGCCTTAAAATACTAATGATTGAAGATAAGGATCCGGAACTTGCGCACTGCACGCGTAACATTGTTTTCAAGGAAACTTTCAACAACCTATCTTAGCACAGCTATCTAATGTTCCCAGATGATATCTAATAAATACATGCATTCAATATTTAGCTTTGCCCCAAAATTGTAAACATGCCTACAAACATCCAACTGATGAACTCAAATAAGTACATTTTATTACTATCATTTATCCTATTAATTTGACTTGTTTTACTATATTATGTATGAGGATTGATACTTAATCGTTTACTTTTGTAATTCTCAGTTGAAAACAAGCATTTGGTGAAACTTGGCGATTTTGGACTAATTATGGAGCAAAACGTGCATAAAGTTGAAGGTCTACTGACATGGACAAGATCAAGTCAATTCTGCTCCAGATGCGCCGCATCTCACTCTCGACATGCGCCGCATCTCTATCAAGATATCACCAGATACGATCCAAGATACAAGAGGACATGCGCCGCATCTAATCATGGAGTTACGCCGCATCTTCTGGCGGTGTACGAATATTCCTGAATATTATAATCTTGGACCCCACGCGAAGCTAAGTACATGCGCCGCATCTACTTAGTAGATGCGCCGCATCTTCCCTCAGACAGAAACTATAAATACCCCGTAGACCAGACGAATTACAAGTCCCGAAAAACCTAAAACCGAAGTTCGAACAGGAGAAACAAAGGACGAATTCAGTCAAGGAGGCAGCACAAGACACACCCAAATCAAAGATACAAGAGCTGTAAGAAGGTGCTGCATGTGTTTAATTCATTAAGTAGTTTTGTTTTATTGTGTTAGCAAACTTTAATTCATCAGGATTGGTGGCTTGTGTAATGTGACAACGAAAGATTGCACTCCCTTTAATACTTGCTTTCCCATCAATTAAAGTTTATATGTTGATGTCTTTGGTTACTACTTATTAGTGCATTGATAACCTCTGTGTTTATTAGTGGCTTGCGGGCATTTGACTGCGGGACATAATGTGGCTCCCACGGTTATTTCTAAATTGATCACTTAGGAATAACTTTTAGACATAAGTAATCATTAAGGGTTTACTCGCCGATAAGAATAGGACCAACGAGAAAGGGTTAACTACATACACTTCATATAAAGCTATCAATAAAACAAGTGACAATCTACTTAATTATAAGGACAGCCCTCTTATTGTCTCGAGTATTTATCTGTGTACGTGTGTGCTACTTGCTGATTCGTGCCTATTGGTTTATTTTATTATTTAATTGCAACAAAACCGTGCCAGTCTCTCAGGCTGAAACCCCCTTGCGTTAGGATATTAAAATACTGATTAGAATAATGAGATAATACGTTCCACTCTTAGTGATCGACACTCTACTTACCATTATCTTCATACTGACCGGGTACACTGCTCGTTAAGTGTGTGTGTTATTGATAAGTCGGCTAAATATAAATTTAAAACTTGAGTAGGCATTAAAACTGCTAAACCGCAACGACACATCACGCGCATCACCAACAAAAATAGAAACATATTATCATCGTCAACCTCACCATGGACTAATCTATCGAACATAGTTTAGTGATGATCCTCTTTATCATCATCATCATAAACCCATTAATCTTTCTGCTCCAAATCATTCAATTTAGCTATAGATTGAGTCTATAGATCAAGGATAAAATGCCAACTTAGAAAAGAAATAAGTATTTAATGCATATACGAAAATAATCAGTATCCTTATTATCAAAAACATAATTCCTTATGAAGTAAAAGTAAGTTTCATTGACATCCCATTCTATAGTCTATACAATCAGCAACAATCAATATAACCTTGCTTATGGATATCCGCAAGACAGCAATAAAAGTTTATAATCAGAAACTTTCATATATACAAAATGAAGCAGCTACTTATGGTAATATTGAAAACTCTTGCGGTATTTCACATATGTTTTTCGAGCCTACAATAATCCTGAACCAATCTTCATGACAAATTTTGACAAAGTATCAATGATGGATGTGCGGCGACCCTGAAAATTTAGCAATAGCTGCCTTAGTCGCCGTACATCCATCATTGATATTCCATATAACATCTTATATAACAACAAAACCCATATCATCAAGTATGCAAACACAAAAACTTTACTAATCAAATTTAAAAACAGATATTGATGCGTGGTTTTGCGACCTTACAACAGGTTTTACCTCTCAAGGGATCTCAAGAGGCTTGCAATCCCCACCAGGCAGTGTACCTGACCGATGTAGTATAGTGTAGTGGCAAGTACCGGGAGATTGATCGTTCTCTAGGGGAATAGTGTCGTTAGGATTGAAAAACTACTCTAATAGGTCTAAGGGTGAGGGAAGATTCTTTTTGTATTTTTTTATATTTTTATAAAAGCAAGTAAAATCTCGGGTTTGAAGGAGTGGGCGGAATTAGTTGCTAGTCAACTAACCCAAATAACTACAATTGCAAATAAAATAAAATAACTGAAAATAAAAAGGTTGTGGAACTTATATGGAGAGAAATGTGTTTACTTAGATTTCCTTACTCCCTAAGTATCTTTTACCGGTTGATTAGTGTGTATTAATTGCGTGGATGACGGGTGTATTCCATAATACCAATCGTGGGGTGGCGTACGTACTTCCCCAACTCTATAAGCTCCTACTTCACTCCTATGTCGAGCCGGCTAAGAAGCTCCTAACATGGGATCACTAGAATTCGCTCATGCATTAAATACAACCATAAAAACCTTAGTACGCATTGGTTCATGTTTCTTAAGATGTTCAAGCAAGTTACCGTATAGGAGGTTAACCAGTTTTCTTAAGCCTAACATCGATAAACAATCATCCAATACAATTAATAACACACCAACAACCAATAATCAATAGTTAGGTTTCATTAGATCTAAGCAAACACAAGATAAATCTAGCCTAACATGTTAAATAAAAGACAAGAACAAGATATAATCAAACAAAAGATAGACATATTGAATGATTAATTGATTACTTATCTTCAATTGAACATGGGAGATCCAAAGGTATAAAACCCTTAAAAGTAGCAGAAAAATCGTCTTAGGGTTTCTCCTCACAAAGTTGCACACTAATGACTAAAAATTATGAGAATATATATAGAAAATCAGATCTGACGGCGTCACGTTATAGAGCTGACGCCGTCACCTCGCCGCGGTTAGGGTTTCTTGATGGCCTTCTTGACGCTGTCCCCTTTTTATCATCCAAAATCCTCTCTGGCGCGTCATGGGTTGACGGCGTCACAATGGTGCTTGACGCCGTCACAGGTACTTTTCCAGCCGATTTTGAGACTTTGTCGTTTTCTTCACTTTTATGCTCCAAAAATGTCCAAAATGCTTTCTTTTCCAGATTTCTTCTCCAAAGTACCTAAAATGACAAAAGGAACGATTTAGGGCAATATTTGATCAAATAAATACGATTTAGGGCTTAAATGACCCCCTAAAAGCGGTACACTTTTCGCTTCATCAAATACCCTTACACTTGAGATTTGCTTGTCCTCAAGCAAATGCGCTTTTATTCTAATCAAAATACAAGTTAGGGGTCATTTAACGCTAATATAAAAGTAATTACAACAAATAGTCGTTCCACTTTAATCATAATAAGCACGGAGATTACAGACTAGCACCTCACAAGTAGTGTTTAGATACTCACATCTCTCAGGTGTCATTAAAGTATATCTCATAAATGAAAATGAATAATATCTCTCACTACCTGTCATAGCAAATAGATTACCATAGGCTTGGGAAAGGATCAAAAACCTCCTCCACTAGGCGTAAGCACCTAAGATAAACTATCAAAGAGGGCTTTTAAACGGGTTATAACGTTAGGTGTAGGGATATGATTAACACGGTTTTGTTGGATAAAGGATATTTTACTGGTGGCGAGTTAAAGATCTTGATTAATTACATGTAAAATATGGCGTTGCTAAGCCAAGACTAGACTCGACTTAAGCTAATGAAAAAAAAATAACAA
Organism: Artemisia tridentata subsp. tridentata; assembly: GCA_021014915.2. NCBI lineage: Eukaryota > Viridiplantae > Streptophyta > Magnoliopsida > Asterales > Asteraceae > Artemisia > Artemisia tridentata. The sequence continues at coordinate 101,195,819 of CP139507.1, read as the reverse complement.
AAAGATAAAATAAACATAAAATGAAACGGGATGGTAGTCCGTATGTTTTTTTTTTTTTTTTTTTTTTTTTTTTTTTTTTTTTTTTTTGCATACACTCTTGCCCTACTATCCAAAATAATACATCGTAGGGGGGTTGTATCCCCCTTACACTTGAACTTTTACATAACTTTACAATTAACTATTCTAATGACTCGAATTAAGATAATCGAAACACTTGGAGTACTTTTAAAATATTTAGCACATATGGGGGTAATAATGTTGTTCTTCCCCATTACTCCATTACACTAGTACTTTACCCATGAGTCCCAATCGTCCCAAAACAATATGTACAAGGATATGACTCGACTTAGCAACCATGTAATCAATTAGATAATTAACTTGGGGTTTAAACAAATGTTGTCACAATAATGCACTAAAAATGAGTGCATACAAGGTAGGCTAAGGCGATTTGGGTGTACATTTAAGTGGGGTGTAAACAAATTCTTACTTTAAGTAAAATGCTTAAAGTTAGAAACGAAAAGATAGGCTCTGAGGGGTGTACTAGGTGTATCGTGTACTAAAAATGAGTACAACGTAAAGGGTGTGGGAGAATTACTTGACCAATGTAGCCAATGTAATTATAACAAAAACACAGGTGTAAAACAATGGGTTAATCCTAATGCCTCTTATCATGTAGTAAATCTAACTACACGAATGTAGTCTCACTTGTGGCCTCGGAATGGTTCTAACGCAAGTTCTAGAATCTAAGTGCTACCGGTACACACATCATAGCATAAATGCTTTTCCTACCAATTCTAGGGGCGAACCTCACATATTTGGGGGTGGAAATTTTTTTTAGTGGTACGGTTTTGTGCTAGGCATATAACTCCTATCCGTGAGACGCTCATTAAGACCAAAGTTTCACTCCTATATGTTGTAAAAAATTTTAAATTTGGCACTAAAATTGCCTTAACAGGTATTTCTCTCAGTTTTATTACACATCTACCATTAAACAAACGAAAAATCAAGCGTAATAGCATTCTCTAAGGTATCGTACTTTACCCCTCCTTACACTTAAGATGAACATTGTCCCCAATGTTCAAATAACAAGATGTAAAAGTAAATAAGGTAAAAGAATGAAATCAAATACTCCCCTGATTCGCTCGGTGGATAAAGAGGTAACATGGTTAGATCTTCTTCCAAGGTAATGTTGAAGCTTCAAGATTAAAGCAGCGCCAAAAGCTAGATTCCACATACATCTCCTTGTCCAAAATAACCTGTTAAACCTGAGAAAACAAACACGAAAACCTGCATAACATCGGCGGGATAAATCTGTATAAGGATATAATGCTTGTGGAATGATTATTTTGCAGATTCCTGGAGTTTATAAGTTAGAGATTTAATAAAGCATTTTATGATTCCAGAAGAAAAACAAAACTTTAAAAAAAAAAAATTCCAGAAAACTGTTCCTGACGCCGTCAGACTGGGGTCTGACGCCGTCAGAAGTGATCTGACAGATTTTTCATGTTAAGTTTCCGGAAAATTTCTGGAAAAACTCAATCCTTATTTCTTGGAAATCCTGCAAAATATCATTATGACTCGATACAAGCATTTGACTCAAACAATTACTAATATGTATGTTAATTTAATATTGTTATGATTCATGTTCATTTGTTCTAATAAACCGATTTGGATTTCCCTTACACTTATCTTTTGCAAAATACCTTTATATGTAATTAAGACGAAGTTAAAAACAAGATAAAGCATTTTCACAATTTAGTTTCGAACATGAATCAATAATAATAAAAATTAAACATACATACGGAAGCAAATAAAATCAAACAAACAAATAAATAAACACACAAAGCAAATAAAGCTTGGGTTGCCTCCCAAGAAGCGCTTTTCTTTATTAACGAGTCTTGTAGCTAGACTCAAAGTCACCGTACATTACGTGACTCCATCATTGGTCACGGTTTCTAGGCCATTCTCATGTCCGGTTTTATATTCTGGTCCTAATTTCAAACAATCCTTGTAGAAACCGGATATCCTTTCCATAACATAGTCTACTCCTTTACTTCTATCTCCATCATTCCTATAGTAGACTGCTTGCTTAAGCTCCTTCTCAACATTTGACAAGTGTTGGAATTGGTCTATCTTATATGGCATTTGGTAGTTTACCTCATCGGTCTCATCCTTAAATCTAACTATCCCTAAGAAAGGTTCATAAGTCATTCTAGAGACCTTAACAAATGGTTTTTCCAAAAACTACTTGAGTTAAGCATGCATCGACTATTGGGCGGATATCTTCTACAATTACAAAGTCGGTGGCATAGGTGAAGTTTCCTACATAAACCGGTAATCCCTTAACTCTTCCCGTGAAGTTACTCATCCAACCCTTATCAGGGAGCATCCTATACCCAAGTTGATTTTTCATTATCAAGTTGTAGTGGGCTCTAGTCATGATGTTTATGGGCAATCTAAGGTCGATGTAAGCTTTCCACACATGTAAATGTCCGATGTTGCATGGTATGTTGAGATTAGAAGGGTCGCCCATTTCTATAATTGGTCTACCTAGGAAGTATGGTGTCTCGGGGTCATCGAATAAGTCTGTATGATATGCGCGCTCTTCCTTAGTGGGTAGCCTATTGAAGTAGTCCTCATCATCATCTACTTTTTCAATCTCACTTTTCCTAAATTCTTTATCAACCTCGACTTTCTTAACCTCATCCTCAGGTTCACTATTATCCTCATTCCTATCAATTGGTTTAATAGTGACAATGTTGAGGAAGTGGACATGTTTGGATGAAGAGGGGTCTTTTACTTGGGGTCCGCTATTTGTGTTCCTAGCGTCCTTATGTGAAGGTGATAGCACTTGGTTATTGAGGGCTTTCAATAATTTGTCAATTTTATTGGTCATCTCCGTTTGTTGTTGATTGAATTCGGATTCGAATCTAGCTATCCGAGCTTCTTGAGATGCCATAAATTTGGACATCAATCCTTCAAGATTATTGGTACTACCATAATTGTTGGAAGGATTGTTATTGAAAGTACGGTTCGAGGATGAACCGCTTGATTGAAAACGATTAGGTGGGTTGGAAGAATTGGTTTGTTGTGCGTTTTGGTTTTGTTTCCACCTAAGGTTTGGTTGATTTTTCCATGAGGGGTTGTATAAATCACCGTAGGGGTTTGGCTCGGGTTTGAAAGTGTACCACTTGTCTCCCGCTCCGTCGGTACGCGGGATGCGTAGTCGGCAAAAGCTTGTTCGGGGAGTTCCACGCAATCACGAGTGTCGTGGGGACCACTACATAATTCACACGAAGAAGTGATTTTGTTCACTTGGCTTGAAGGTTTAGGAGCCTCGTAGGATTTCATAAGAAACTTGACTTTGTCTTCAAGTTCTATGATCCTACGGTCGGAAGTGCTTGAATTGTTCGAAGGCAAAGATATTGCCTTGACCGTTTTATTCAAGTCACGGGGATCATTCCAACTTTCATTGTCATAAAGAGCAAGATTTTCCAGGAGAGCCCATGATTGTTCCGCACTTAGATCACGTAGCTTACCACCAGCCGATTGGTCAATGGTTTGCCTCGTGGAGAGATTGATGTGGTCATAGAAGATTTGGACTTGGAGCCAAAGTTCTATGCCATGGTGAGGGACTTTTTGGAGTAAGTCCTTGAATCGAGTCCATGCCTCGTAGAGGGTTTCGCCTTGACGTTGTTGGAACATCAAGATATAATTCCTTAGCTTGGTAGTTCTTCCTGGTGGGAAAAACTGAGCGAGGAAACGAGTGGTGAGATCATCCCAAGAGGTGATGGATCCTACGGGTAGACGCTCTAGCCATTGACTAGCTTGGTCCCGCAGAGAGAATTGAAAGAGACGCAGTCGGGTCGTCTCTCGAGTAGCAACATCAAGGTCTATGGAATCAACGATTTTGAGAAAGTCCTTGAGATGTTGATTAGGATCTTCGGAACGAAGTCCATGGAATGCGCATCCGCTTTGCACCAACCGGATGGTGTCGGATCGCAAGGGAGTGACATTGGCTCCTTGAGTGAGCTCAATAGTGTTTCGATAGCCATGGTGGCTAGGACGAGAGTAGTCTCCTAAGGTACGGGCTCTAGGAGGTGGGTGTTGTTGTGGTGGTGGGTTGTTGGGATCGAGGATATTACCACCTTCCATGATGTCGGATGGTAATGGTTACGAACAAAGAAACGAAGAAAAAAGATAGACTAAAGAAAACCTAGAAAAATAAAAATCTCACTAGAAAGGAATCTAGTGAGTAGACCTAATAAAATAAAAATTCAACCTAAACAATAACTATTCCCCGGCAACGGCGCCAAAAACTTGATGCGTGGTTTTGCGACCTTACAACAGGTTTTACCTCTCGAGGGATCTCAAGAGGCTTGCAATCCCCACCAGGCAGTGTACCTGACCGATGTAGTATAGTGTAGTGGCAAGTACCGGGGGATTGATCGTTTTCTAGGGGAATAGTGTCGTTAGGATTGAAAAACTACTCTAATAGGTCTAAGGGTGAGGGAAGATTCTTTTTGTATTTTTTTATATTTTTATAAAAGCAAGTAAAATCTCGGGTTTGAAGGAGTGGGCGGAATTAGTTGCTAGTCAACTAACCCAAATAACTACAATTGCAAATAAAATAAAATAACTGAAAATAAAAAGGTTGTGGAACTTATATGGAGAGAAATGTGTTTACTTAGATTTCCTTACTCCCTAAGTATCTTTTACCGGTTGATTAGTGTGTATTAATTGCGTGGATGACGGGTGTATTCCTTAATACCAATCGGGGGGTGGCGTACGTACTTCCCCAACTCTATAAGCTCCTACTTCACTCCTATGTCGAGCCGGCTAAGAAGCTCCTAACATGGGATCACTAGAATTCGCTCATGCATTAAATACAACCATAAAAACCTTAGTACGCATTGGTTCATGTTTCTTAAGACGTTCAAGCAAGTTACCGTATAGGAGGTTAACCAGTTTTCTTAAGCCTAACATCGATAAACAATCATCCAATACAATTAATAACACACCAACAACCAATAATCAATAGTTAGGTTTCATTAGATCTAAGCAAACACAAGATAAATCTAGCCTAACATGTTAAATAAAAGACAAGAACAAGATATAATCAAACAACACATAGACATATTGAATGATTAATTGATTACTTATCTTCAATTGAACATGGGAGATCCAAGGGTATAAAACCCTTAAAAGTAGCAGAAAAATCGTCTTAGGGTTTCTCCTCACAAAGTTGCACACTAATGACTAAAAATTATGAGAATATATATAGAAAATCAGATCTGACGGCGTCACGTTATAGAGCTGACGCCGTCACCTCGCCGCGGTTAGGGTTTCTTGATGGCCTTCTTGACGCGTCCCTTTTAATCATCCAAAATCCTCTCATGGCGCGTCAAGGTTGACGGCGTCACAATGGTGCTTGACGCCGTCACAGTACTTTTCCAGCGATTTTGAAACTTTGTCGTTTTCTTTCACTTTTATCTCCAAAAACGTCCAAAATGCTTCCTTTTCCAGATTTCTTCTCCAAAGTACCTAAAATGACAAAAGGAACGATTTAGGGCAATATTTGATCAAATAAATACGATTTAGGGCTTAAATGACCCCCTAAAAGCGGTACACTTTTCGCTTCATCAGATATGCAAATCAATAACCAAATTCAATCATCCCAAACTTCTTAATTCATCCTAAACAATGAATATCCAAATTCAATCAAACGTACTTAATCAAATATGAAAACAGATATACAAATCAATAATCAAAATCCTCATATTCCAAAACATGCATACTCATAAACATCTAACATATCCTTTCACAATCAACCCTTAGACAGCCATACGATTATCTGCCCTAGATGTTCATTTCATGAAAATTGAATCAAAAAATTCAATACACAAATGCCACACAACTTAAATCAAATGAACCTATGCTTTAATTTGATTAATATGTTGTATAATAGATTGGCCTAATTTCAGATGAAACCCTAACTAATTTTTGCCAGATCTGAAAATAGTGTGTGTTTGACTCATGTGTGTGTGAGAGAAAACACACCTTCTCATAAAGTATAAAAGGAAAAAAATGAATAAAGTAAATAAGTCAAACTATATAAACATAAAACATAATATTATTAAACATTATAGTGCTTAGTTATCACAGTTATTAACATCAACTTTTAAAGTCATAGGAGTTCAATACATACACCCAAAAGATCAATAAAAACACTACCTCAAAAGACATCAACATGTGACAATACTGATCTATTCATCATCGGAAAGCGCTTCATGAAACTCCATAAGCCTCACATGGCCTTCTTTCTCATGAATACCCTCACGAACTTCAGCTAGGAGATTGGTAATTGCTAGCAGCCTGTCACGATCCCTTTGCTGTGTCTTAAGCAGACACTCCAGCGCATCCACAACTTTTTCATTGAAGGGGCCAAGCAAACGAGTCTCCCTTATGCTGATCTCAGTCTTATCAATCTGGCTACGGATTTGATTGGCTTCCTCCCCCATCCGCATCAAGAAGCCCTCCTCTTCAGTTACCCGATTGTTAAACAAAAACTTGAAGCAAGTCGCCAGATTGTCGGAACCAGAAACGTCCTTAAGTTCTTCAATGTTGCGAGAGACGGCCATTGGTCAGAGAGTTATATGTGAGATAATAGATATTAGGGTTATAACATAAACAGTGATAATCATTTCTATAAATAAGTAAAAAAGTACAACAAACAGGTAATGAGAAGTAATCATAACAGAAGTATTAATTCAAGCAGCCATTTCGTCTTCCCATGCAGAAATATAATTTCAGTAGTAAAGATTGTAATTGGAAATATAACTAAAAAACCCTCACACTTTACTTTTTACATAAAAAACCCATCACCTACACAATGCTTACCATTAACATCCTAACCTTCATAAAAATGCTTATAACTTAAACTTACATTTATATCTAAAAATTCCCCATTACAATCATTAAAAAAAATAAATAAATAAATAAATAAAAATAAATAAAAATAAAAAAAAACCATAATTAAAACAATATTACTTATATTTATTTTAAATATCATAAAGATGAAAACAAACAAAACATTAAAAATTCTCAATACCAACAAAAATATATAAAACCAAACAACTAATTAAACTTATTCATCTTAATATCATTAGCTTCTTCCTCACATACACCAACTTTCGCTTGATAAAACAAATTATTTAACTTTTCAAGCAATACCCGATGCCTCTCTTGAGTCTTTCTCAAAGCATCTAACGATTCCAAAGCAACACCACGACGACCTAAAGCTTCCATGTTCGCCATCATTGTATGGTTCTTCGCCATTACCCGCCTCAAATGTTGACAACAAGAAAAAAGTAATTTGGAGAATGCATAATCTTCACCAAACCATAAACGCATACAATCATGCAATTTAGAAGAACCAGCAACATTCATTAGATTCTCTAACATCTGGAAATCTGCCATTGAACACAAAATATCTCAAAGTATATATGGTTTTATAATTCACTACGGCAAAAGTACCAAATAAATAGGCCTAAAATAATTTATGTAACTTATTCATATTAAAAGAGTACATGTGAAAAGCCTCATTTAAATATAACAGCTTGCAAAAAACCTCTTCACATGTACTCTTTAAAAGTAAAGTAATTAGTTTAAATAGTGTAAACCTAATGAGTACGAACCATTAAGCTATGAACACTTAGACACAATTGATGCAACGCACGGGCTTGACATCGCCTCGTCTGTTTTAAAACTGAATAGAGCATCAGTTTGTTTGTTTTATTTAATGCATCTGTTTTAATAATGTAATAGGGCATCAATTTTTTTGTTTAATGCATATGTATTAGAACAATAAGGCATCTGTATGGAATATTGTATCGAAATAATAAGGCATCTGTATGGAATAATTTAGTGCAGCTGTTTGACGTATAAAGGAAAAAAAGTGACCACAACGGATTTTTTTGTCAAATAGGTATGGAAGCTGGTATAAACTTATTCAAAACTGACAATATAACATTATAACGTCTGATGTTAGACAGATCAACTCCATTTTCATACATGAAAACACACCCTTAATTTGATTAAATTTTTGATGGTATATGTATCAACTTCATTTTCAGAGCTCGTTTTCTAATGTGCCATACTGTCACACGAGAATGACAAAAGATAGCAAAATTTCTAACTTCTCATCCTTTGGTAAAGAAGGATAATTATGCTGGTCTTCCTAGCCATCCTGGGCATTCGTTGCATTACTCTCAGCTAATCATGACCACTAAACGCACTCCTTCCTAAAATACTTACACTGAAGGCATGATTAGTGTAACACCCCCTAATTTATGAAATAACAGCGGAAGACTAATCGGGGTATTACGGGGAGGATCTTTGCATAATAATAGAAAACGGCTCGAAAGAGACGTTTTAAAAGTACATTTTATTCAAACCAAAGTTGAAATACATAATATAGAAATATCAGAGTTAAAACTTCCCAATAAAGGGTGTAGTAGTGTTAGGAATGAATGACCTCATTTTATTTTACACCACATTTAAAACCCTGTGTTTATTTGCCCGCTCCGTGCCTTTCCTGCTCCGCTAATTACCTGAGAATACATGCTAAAAAGTCAACAAAATTGTTGAGTGAAATCATAGAGTTTGTAAATAATAATGAGTTTGAGAGTACACAAGTAGTGATTGCCTGAGTATTACAATCATGTTTAAATCAATAATATTGCAGTTGTGTATATTGCCCTAAGTCTCATGACACGCAAACATTAACAGAGTCGGTAACAGGTGTGGGGCCCTCAGGTGATAGGTGATTTTGCCATTTTTCCTATTTATCTCAAACATAGTGCGTCGCGACTAATCCGGCTAGTAACTATGACTATCAATCCGGTATTAGTGGGACAGGCAGTCAGCCTCCAATAGATCTATTCACTATACTCGCGTTCACTCGCAAGTGATTAATGGTTCATGATAGAGGGTCTTTTGGCAATAGCATAACTTAGGCAATATCAATCAGGAGAAGCATACAAAAATATTTGAAAATACTTGTATGTTTAATGTGTAGCATGTATCTCCCCCATGGAGTATAAAACTTGTAAATAAGTAAAAGTGGGGCTGTGACTCACCTTGTGGATAACTGGTGAGATGGAAAATGGGATATCAAGTGAAACTACTGACACGGCTCCAAAACAGGACCTGGATAATAGTGAAGTCTAAGTACTTGGTGTTTGTGACTTAATATAACAATGTGTGCGAAAAACGAGTAATAGATAACGAATGGGCGTGTGATATGAGTGTGATATGCTTAAAATGCTTAAAGTTCAAAAGTAATATTATACATATTATTATCATGTTTTTATGTCATTGATTCCAATAATTATCGTTTCCTCGAAATATGTGTGAATGAAATGTCAATTTTAAACTTGTTGCGGATAAATATAAATGTCATTATATAAAATGTGAATAGAAATGACAATTTACTCGTTTAAACTTGTTAACAGTTTAATTATAAACGTAAATGAACGAAATGTAAAATAATTATAACATAAATAAAACGCGTATGAATTGATATAAAAGTGTATACGAATGAGATTTAAATGTAAAAATGTGAATTAAAAATAAATATGCAATAGATTACATCATAATCCATGTACTTTTATCATTTTTACAATTTTCACCCTAACGGTGTTTTACTTGCACCATTAGTCCTTTATATATATATATATATATATATATATATATATATATATATATATATATATATATATATATATATATATATATATATATATATTCCATTTTTAGTCCTCAACTTCCCAAAATGACATAAAGGTCAATATATTTATTATCTTAACATGTTCAGTCCCTCGGATCACTGTTTGACAGTTTTAGAACCAAAGTTTAAGAATTTGTCACTTTTCACCCAAATAGTAAAATACGTTGCAAAACAAGTCCTTTTTCTACAAAAATTGTAGGAAAAATATTCCGAAAATTCCTTAAGCTTATAAAAGCTGATTTTAGTGTTTCTCAACAGCTTATTTGCATTTGGCTTATTAATAAGCTATTGGGCTTTGAACGCAAGCGTTAAAGGCCTAATAGCAAGTTTTGATCTTTGGGCTTATGGGGTCGAATCAGCCTATGGGGTCGAATGGGCCTGACATTGGGCTTATATTTTGAGTCCAAATAAGTTAAAAAAAGTTCCATAATCATCAGCTTATTGAATAAGCCATTATTTGCTTAATGGGCTCAACAGCCCACTTCGCTATAGTAAAAGAAAAAGAAACAGTTTTATGCGACATGGATGGAGCTTATTTGAAGCTTATCGAGGGCTTATGGGGGAAACTTTCAAACATGAACTTGATTGTCGGGTTAGCCAAGAATTAGGACAAGCAATAATATTATGGGGTCGTGTTCATGGTTCAAGATTAAATAGCTCATTTCTTAGGTTGATCACACATGTGTTACGTATAAATAAAAAAAAAAAACGCAACAATGAAAATGATTCGAATAAGAGTAGACATGATACAATATGTATTTTAATGATCTTAGGTGTCGAGTAGGATATATAACTTGTTGTGGCCATCCTCGTTGGAGGTCATAACGTATCGTATGAGTAGAAAAAATAAATAATAACGAGAGTAACTAAAATAAATATGGATGATATGTGTTCGTATAACATTTTTAACAATGCTTGATTCGTGAATATATGATATAAGAAGTATTAAAATGGTTGAGAAATACCTAAGAGATTTTGTAACGTGTGAATGAACTAAGAACAAAGCAAAGGGGTTGTATCTTGCGAGAGCACAAGCAAAACTAGGGCACGTTATGGTTTGATTCACGACTTGTATGACTTGAGATGGATAATGATTTAGCTCCTGGTCTTCAAGGAAACTTGACAGTGAGAGATTTAGTGAGAATGTTTTTGAGTTTGAGGGTGTGTGAGCGTTTTTCGTGAGAGTGAGAGGTGATCTTGCATGAATGTGTCTCGTTATATATATTGGATAGACAGGGTTTTTGAGCAAATTTTATGAGATAAGATATTGTCAGTTAGAGAAGATCTTAGGGAATATCTCATAAGTGATTTTGGATAAGTTGAGATGAGTAGGAAATTGGTGTAGTGAAAGTAAAAGAAATATACGTATACGTGTACATGTATCACCAATCTTAGTTTCTGTATCTAGTTCTTGATTGGTTCAATTGGCGGCAGTAGGATAGTTAGTATAAGAATGAATATCATATATGTATTTAAGGTGGCTAGTAGGGTGCTTAAGCATATAAGCGTGATCATGGATTGCCAAGTACGGGTATAAAAATGTATATGTAACGTACATTTTATTTTAATGGGTCCAATATAACTTTAATGTGTCACATTGGGGACAATGGACGAGAAACGAATCATTGAGCTTGTATTTGACCATGGGAAGTCGTATGAGTTTAAGAAAATTACATTTGATCAAGTTTTATAATAGAAATGTATTGTTGTGAAATTTGTTATATGTTGCGAGTGCCATTCGTTTTGGGTCTAGTTCGAGGCTTGCATGTTCAAGTCATAATCTAAAGTTTGTCGTTCTTGATTATTTGGAAGATGGAGAATTAGATGGTATAAAATGTGATACGCGTTTAACGTCAAATTTAGGAATAAATGGGGGCGTTTGTTGGCCTAGTGATCGAATGAAAGGAATGAAAGAATGGAAATGTGGCTCTTGGGCCATAACTAGTAATGGGCTATTTCATGGGTTAATAAATGTGTGTTGGACTTGTGTAAAGTGTAAATGGTGTATTGGATCACTGGTGGTTTGTTGTGTGAACTCGTTAAATTGTTCTCGTACCGTATTAATAAAATTTCAAATTTGGACCAGAAAAATGGTAATTGAAATGTATTAATATTTAATACTTGATTAGCATCGTACAAATTACCATGGAATTTTACAAGAGGCTACAATTAGCTTTTGTACCTGATCAAACAGTTTTGATGACCTTTGACCATTGAACTATAAGATGTCATGTGTCAACTATTGTGATACATCTGGTCCACCATAGTTTTGTAGAACAGGTCCAGGCGACGGGTTCATAGTGTAAGATTATACATTACTGCATCTGTATTATACATTAGTGCATCAACATTATGCATTACCCTATTTTTTTTTTGTTAGATCAGGGCATCCATAGTGTAAGTTTATACATTACTGCATTTGTATTATACATTAGTGCATCAGCATTATGATATGAGTATATTAAATGTTACTGAATTAGTTTTAGTTCTATTTTTTTTTTCATTAACGATAGATATCCTTCTTTCATTAATATAGCTAAAAATGACTGAGATTCTGACTTTGAATTCATTTTTTATTTTCAGTGTATGACGAGACAGTTTGAGGTTATACAAGCCCAATATCTTGATTTCAAGTTGGAATCTTTTGCAAACGAACGAAAAAATTTGGAGATTATATGCAGCGGTTTCTTGAAAATTAGACATGAACATTATCTTTAATTCTTCTTGTTGTGTTTCTTATAGTGGCTTTTCATCAACTTTAAATGATTTTTTGTTATAGTTGGTTAGTGTTTTGACGAGAAATTTATCGTTTATGGAGTTGAATATTCTTCCCATGGGTGTTGTTTATTTTCAACAGCCAGTAAAGATGAAGAGCTAAAACTTTGAGGATGAAAACTTTCAATGTGCTTTTCTTTAAATGTATTTATTTTTTCATTACAAAATCTAGGGGTAACGCTTGAAATTAGTTTTTTTACTTGATTTTGTACTTTTAATTCATGAGCACTTGACTTGATGTCAAAGATCGCAAATTTTATACCATCTATTGAAAGTTTTACACGTGTGGAGCGTACCATGAACCAGACTCAACTTTGTGTAGTGATGTGGACATAACATTTTTTGTGTAATAAAATGTTTCTTATATCTGACCATATGATTGTTTAAAAGGTATATGTTTGTATTATTTAAGGGCATATGTTTGTATGATTTAAGGGCACATGTTTTGTTTAAAGGGCATATGTTTGTAAGATTTAAGGGCACCTTTTTGTATGATTTAAGGGCATCCCATTTGACACCTCTAAAGTAAACGTGTGCACAAAAGAAATGGAATACAAAATACATCTCAACTCCAACATAAAGAATGAAAAAAATAAAACGGGTAACAAGAAAGTAAAGAAAAAAAAATCATATCATTTGATGTAATAATATGAAGAAATTTCCTGAATAACAAGTAACAAAAAATCCTTTAATTGATTTCGGAAAAATACAATTACATTCTAGTATAATCTGTACCTATTTCTTTTTAACATGGTTAACTAAACTTTGTACATGCCATCCACGACCCATTCAGCCTTCGAACTCCAAGCAAACTTGTTTGCATACTTAGTAGCCGTCTTTCTCTTCTCCAATGACCGTATCTAACAATAACGACAAGGAACAAGATCAGGAAATCATGCACATCTCATTTTCCAGTAAAAAAAGATATTTAGAATGAAAAATATGAGTTTTGAAGGTTTACATAAATCAATAATCTAGATTAACAATTAAGGATATAAAAGTAATAAACGAAATGGGTTCAATCCAAGAGCTTTTGAACCTGATTTTAACACATACATTAAATTCAACAACTGCATTTGTTTATCCTTTGCATTAATGGATGTGTTCATTTTGAGCTAAAACTTTAGTGCATCTGTTTCAGGCAATTTACACTAGTACAAATATGGGATTTCGTTACATATGCTATTTTTTGAACGGCCACACAGTCAAATATTTATGTGAACAAATGTACCATAATAAAATAAACAGCCACACTTGATCCGACTTGTGTGACCATTTCAGAATTTCATTGTCACACATTTGAATATTTATGTGACTAGAGGTAACTGGTAAATTTTTTTTGATTATTTAGTCACTTATAATTTGGGACGTGTGACAGATACAAATAAGTTTGAAACATTAGTCACACTATATATATACATATGTGACAAATATATGTCACACAATTGAACAGTGTGACCAAAATCCATATATGGTCACATGAAGTAATTGTGTATGTGGCTAAATATATGTTACACACTTGAACACTGTGACCAAATGGCATATATGGTCACACTAAACGTTTTGCCACACATTATTTAAGTGTAGCCAAAATCCAGTACATATGGTCACACATTTTGTGATCATACATTTTATGCCTTAAATTAGTTTTAAAAAAAATTCCTAAATATTTAGTCTTCCCCTAAAATATTTTCATTATATCCCGCCCCAATTTTCACCCAAAATCAAAATCACTTTTTTAGATCCCTCCATTTTTTGTTCCCTCCAAGTCTCCAACCTTTCTTCCCCCAAAATATTTTCATTATATCCCGCCCCAATTTTCACCCAAAATCAAAATCACTTTTTTAGATCCCTCCATCTTTTTGTTCCCTCCAAGTCTCCAACCTTTCAATAATTCAGTCACACTCATCCTTTTCCCCCAAAATCAAAATCATATAAAGAATATGGTGTGGTTGCCCAGCTTGACCACGCACCAGTCCTCGAAGTCTCGAACCCGTCTTTACAAACCAAAAGCCAACGCCATTCAACATCATTGCTGCTGGTATTAAGGCTATTTATATAGAAATCAGGTAATATAATATGTTATATGTTCAATTTAGAAAGCAATTTAAGGTGTTCATGGGTCAATTTCTTATTCTGTTGATTTTTGAATTTAGGGGTTTTTGTGAACCCGAATTATAAACTTGTAACATCGAATTTAAGGTTCTGTTGAAACTAATTTGGGTGTTGTTTAGTCACTTAATGAATGTTTTATGAGGCTTTTTTGTTGAAAATGAATTCTTATAGTCATGGCGGCCCTTTTCAATTGTGTTCATGTTTTTGGCTATTGGAATCGGGGTTTTTTAGTGGGTTTTATGTATCTTAATGGCTGCGTTTAGTTCTCATTACATGCTGAATTTGTGGGTGTTTTTATGTTTGTTCATGGCTATAAATAGTTCTCATTATAGCTTGTTTAGTAAATGTATAAAAATTACGGTCAAAAGTTAGTTTCATCTTTTTAAAAGTAGACGTTACTAATCTTTGATATGTGTTAACTATTGTTTATTAACTGGTGTTTCAGAGTGATGGCATATTATACATTTTCCTTGAGCTGTAACTAAAGGTTCGCTAGCAAGTCTTTAAGTATCACCTAGGAGATTCCTAAGTTTCTGCTTACACCAGGCAGATTTTGAGTGGTCTGAACTACCTCCATGAGCGGAATGTCATTCATAGGTACAAGCTGTTACGTTTAGTTAAATCTTGGTAATCGTCGTCAGTCTATTAGTTCTCCCAATCTAAACATTTCCTATATCTTCTAGGGATATCAAATGTGCTAATATATTGGTTGATGTAAGTGGATCTATGAAGCTTGCAGATTTCGGGTTGGCAAAGGTAAAGATGGCACATTGTTTTCTTCCTTTGCAGATTTTAGGTTGGCAAAGAAAGCTGCTTTTCTTTTGTTGTTTTTGTTTCTAAGAAAACGTAGATAATCACATTGTTTCAAATGATATGCCACACTTTTTTTGATTATCTGTGTTTCTAAATGCAATAATTGCATAATCTACTCCAAAATGCAGCCCCCGGAGACTCTTATTTGACTAGAAATATGTATGGAAACCAGTAACTTTATCATAAAATAGGCTAAGTAAATTGGGAAGTTGTTTGGTTCTTACACTAGAAACTTGTTGCTTTTGATCATAACACCATTATGCTAGTTTTTGGATATTAGTATGGGACACCATTGTGGGTTGTGATTTTTGGTTGATTTGAAAAAAAAATAATATTCTATTTGTTAAGTATTGGATTGGGACTAATATGTTAGACTTTGTGTTGGTTGTAGGTTTTGGATGCACCGGTGTTGCAAGATGATTTTTATTTGAATCTTGTTAATTGGTCTTCTCACAATGTGTTGGCTGTTGGATTGGGGAATTGTGTTTATTTATGGAATGCTTGCAGTAGTAAGGTAAATTTCAAACTTTAAGGTCTACTTTTTATAAGATTATATTTGTTACTATTATTGATAATCTAACTTTAATGCAAATGTAGGTGACGAAGTTGTGTGATTTGGGGAATGATGATAGTGTGTGTTCGGTTGGGTAGGCGCAACGGGGGACTAGTCTTGCTGTTGGGACTAGCAACGGTAAAGTTCAGGTAATGTCAATAATTTTTTAGTATTGTTCTGTTATATATACTTAAACGTGGTGGTTGAATCTTAGCATATTGAATGATGGTGTTATTTTTGTTCCAGATCAGGGACGCTACTCGTTGTAAGAGAGTAAGAACAATGGAAGGACATAGATTACATGTAAATCTTTTATTTGTTACTACAGAAAATTTTTAACACTGTCTATGATTTCTTTCTTATAATATCATCTCAATTATTGACACGTGAATTGTAGGTATGTGGACTCAAGTGGTCATATGATAATCGTGAATTAGCATCTGGTGGAAATGATAACAGGGTAAGTAATTAATATACATATCTCCTATTATTATTTTTGGGTGAGTAATTAATGACTTATATTTTTCAATTTCGTGCAGCTTTTTGTTTGGAACCAACATTCGACACAACCTGTCCTGAAATATTGTGAGCACACGGCTGCTATGAAAGCAATTGCATGGTCTCCACATGTTCATGGACTTTTAGCTTCTGGTGGAGGTACTGTAGATCGATGTATACGAATTTGGAACACAACCACTAATTCTCACCTGAGCTGCATGGATACCGGTAGCCAGGTAACATTCTTGTACTTTACAATTCATTAATGTGTAAATCAGATCATGCTTATTGGATCAGAAGTCTTTTAAATTAAAGATCCTGATAATATGACGCCTTATTTATCCATCAGAACTGTTACCTTCCAGTTTTAGGATTTTTCATGAATGTTGCTATAATTAGTAGTAGGCTAAGTCCGCTAATAGTACACTGTTGATATCATTTCATGGCTTTCGTTGATTTAGAGTAGTAGCAAGAAATTAAAAAAAAAGGAAAAAAGAAAAGGAGCTATATTATGAATTGTACATTACATCTGTACATCTCCGGTTTATATTTTGTATGGTAATGCATCCAAGTTGAAAGTTCTAGACTTGCCATTGTTTTGGATGTTATTTAGCTAGTATGATCCTTTAAGCTCGGTATGCTTCATTAGGAACACATAGTATGCAATTAAATAGAAAATACAATATGAATAGGATTTCCAAGAAATTGAACTCGCTCCTATAAGGCTAAGTTGTAAAATTTCCCAATTGGTCGATTTTCTTAAAGTTCAATAATTGTTGTAGTCTTCACTCCCTCTCTAAAAAACCTTTTGTAAATTTACCCATCTCATCCCTACCTTTTCCATTCTTTAAAGTCGAGAACACAGTGTAAAAGCATGTATAAATGAATATCCCTACTGCGGATCCTTTGTAAATATTAGAAGTTGTCAAACGTGTTTTCTGTGAATCCTAGTTCTGTTTTGTTATTCGTTGCCTTTTTGGTTCATTGAACGTTGCAACAAATATCAAATTCGGGATGTTCCCAATTCGCTGCAACATTTCCTTTTTGATGAAATTCTAGTGAAAGTTATCCACTACCATCTTACAAAACAATTACTGAAAATGCCTGATATAGATCTGGGGTCACAAGATTATCTTTTTTTGTCATCGTTAAAGTTAGTTTAGACATTTGGTAAATAGACTGCTAACTCCTTGTGTTGTTACAATGGCAGGTATGCAATCTCGTATGGTCAAAGAATGTGAATGAACTCGTGAGCACCCAATGAAATTCCCAAAACCAGATTATTGTTTGGAGATACCCTACTATGTACAAAAGTTACTACTGCTAGTGAAAGTTAGTACTAAAGTTAAGACTGCTTAGAGATTAAGACTGCTTGAAGTTAATACTGCTAGTGTATTAGTTACAACTGTTAGTTATAAGTTAGTACTGTTTGTTCATATAGTTAGTACTGCTTGTATGATATGTATTAGTTGTTTATGGAAAAGATTATAGATACTTAGGAAAGTATTGTAAGCTGACTAGGACTAATTGGTGTATAAAAGAAGGTCCAATTTTATATTTGGTTCAGTTATATACATTTCAATTTTATTTTATTTGAATTTTTTTTGATATATATTGATTTCTTAAATGTGACTAAAAGATGCATATAGTCACACTTATTAACACTTTTGGTCACTGTTTGCTTAATTCGTTGTGTGGCTAAATATTACAAAAGGCCACACACACAAAAAAATTATGTGGCAATTGGATGATCAATAGTCACACAAAATATACATTTCTTCACTTTAAACAGTATATGGCCACACTTATTAACACTTTTGGCCACTTTATGCTTAATTGTATGTGACTAAATACCAAAAAAAAACATGCTTTGTGTGACTAAATATTACAAAAGGTCACACAAACATAAAATTCATGTGGCCATTGGATGATCAATAGTCACACAAAATACACATTTCTTCACTTTAAACAGCATATGGTCACACTTATTAACACTTTTGGCCACTGTTTTTTAAATTGTATGTCACTAAATACCCAAAACAAACATGCTTTGTGTGACTAAATATTACAAAAGGCCACACAAACATAAAATTCAAGTGGCCATTGGATGAACAATAGTCACACAAAATACACATTTCTTCACTTTAAACAGCATATGGTCACACTTATTAACACTTTTGGCCACTGTTTTTTAAATTGTATGTGACTAACTCAAAAAAAACAACACACGTTGTGTGACTAAATCATCACAAACGTCACATTTATTATATATTCATGTGGCTACAGGACGGGAAATAGTCACACAAAATACACATTTACTTGAATAAATCATCTCAAATGTCACATATATTATATATTTATGCGGCCAAAGGACGAACAATAGTTACTCTAAAAAAACATTTGTGTGACTATAAAGTGTTTACGGTCACACAAAACTGATAAATCCAACAAAACTTGTGCCTAATTTGTCACACATATTCGGGTTTTGGTCACTCTTTTTCAATGAAAACGGCCACAAACTAAACAATGTCAGCATATACCACCTATGGTGGCACGACCTTTGGTGACACAAAAAAAAAAAAAAAAATAAATAAAAAATAAAAAAAAATAAAAAAACTTGTGTGACTATATGCATATCGTGACACATTTTTGGTGTGACGAAATCCCATATCTGTACTAGTGTTAGTGCATCTGTTTGATGTACTTTAGCCAAGTGAATGAATTTCAGACATAAAAGAAACAAAAGAAAAACATGGCTAATATATCAGAAACAAAAGAAAAACATGGTTAATATATCAGAAACAAAAGACTCATTGACTTGTCTATTCCGGCTAGAAATCGCAGGTGGGGCCACACTACTTGGTCCAACATTAACACATTGAAAAATATAATTACGTTATTTAAGTACATCGGCAAATTTATCAACAACAAAAAACAAGTAAGACTTACAAGAGCACGCGATGGTGGATTGGCAAGTTGTGATTGCTGATACTTCAAAATAGTCCAGTCAAATACATAATCAAACTGGAAGCCTGAACTAGTAAACAAAACATCACGTGAGTAACCAATTTTTAAGGTTTAACGTTTATTTATAGTATAATGATAGATATTCATACCTTCACGGATAAAAAGATCACAGAAGATTATCTTTAGATAAGCATAATCTGGCTTATCATCAAATCTTAATGATTGACAGTAGTAGAAGTTTGATGCGAACTCCGTAGGGTAACCTCTACATAAAGCCTAAAAAGGGGATGTCGTGTTAGTTTCATGATCTGATATCGTACACATATGTATCGCTCACGTTCCAATAATGTTACACCTACTCATCTTTGAAATATCCCACATGATCTGATAAAAAGATAGCATATAAGTCTAAACAAAATCTACATGTAGAACAATGTAATTCTTGAACAGGCACAAAAGACATCACAAAAGTTAACAGATTATAAATGTATTCACAAAAATCAGTGTAAAATTAGTGCATCGCGGTTATAAAATCTCATTCAGACATTTTATCAAACACTTGATGTGCAGTTTTTTGTAAACATGTTTTCCATATATTTATTTATCAATTTCGTTTCAAAATAACTATTTTATACAATGAATCATGTCAATAAACTCTAAAAATCGTTACATCTATAAACAAAGATGATGATTAACAAATCAAATTTCATAAAAACTAAAACCTAACTCAATATGAACAACAATTCGTATGGATAAAACAACAGCAATCACATATATAAGCTTTATAATTGATTTTAAGTAGCAAAAATAATAGAACTATAATCGAAATCAGTTACATATCTTAATTTGATCTTCGATTTGGTAAATTATGTTTAGATGATATTGTGAATCTGATAACACGATATCTTATCAGATAACACGATATTATTTTGTGATGAGATGATTTCGTGAATATGATTTCGTTAATCTTCGATTTGATAAATCTGGAACTTAGAGAGGAATAAGATAAAATAAGAGAAAGAAGATATGCGCGTGAAATGATAGAAAGAAGAAAAAGAAAAAAAATGAGAGAAAAATAGGCATTATATATGAAGGGTGGGAATTTACAAAACACTCCCTTAAAGAATAAAGGAAGTTACAATCAGGTCCCTTGAATTAGAGAAAAAAAGGAGGGGGAATGGGAGGGGGCGATTTGTACACTTTTCTCACTTTTCTACCGAGATTAACTTTTTTCATGAACTAATATATATATATATATATATATGTGTGTGTGTGTGTGTGTGTGTGTGTGTGTGTGTGTATGTTTGATAATTTATTTTTCATCTCTAATTAGTATATATTGTAATTTACTTTTCATCTCTAACTAGTATACACTATAACTTGTACATATTGGAATTTATTTTTCATCTATAACTAGTATACATTGTAATATATTTTTCATCTATAACTAGTTTACATTGGAACTTTTTTTTTTCTAATTTATTTTCATCTCTAACTAGTATACATTGTAACTAGTACATATTGGACTTGGAAATTTAAAGGCCATACGTAAACTCTTTAAATTAATAAATTATTAATTTATCAATATAATAATATCTCGCTAAATTAATAAAATATCCCAGTCCCAACAATATTAATTTATAGAGGTTTTACTGTATTTTTCATCATAATTAATGAAAAACTAATTTTCACCCTTTTTTAAAAAATAAAATATCTTGCAACCGGTAAATCATTAACCGACGAAAAATACACCATCGCGAAGAGATTTTTTCTATCTTTCAATAGACGGGCACTTTGATATACTTTCGACGAACCTTTTTTTCGAGTCTTGTAGTGGTGTTAAAATTTGCATCTTGAAAAATCACATGTGATTTGTATATTAAGAATCACTAGTGATTTCACAAACCACATGTGATTTCATAAAATCACATGTGATTAGAAAATAGCAAATCACATGTGATTTCTCGAGACGTAAATTTCAACACTTACAAAAAAATGTCAAAAAAAAGTTCTTCGAAAGTATATAGAAGTGCCCCTCAATAGATAGATGATTTAATTCTTGTCGTGATGATATAATTCTTTTCACGTAACGATTAACGGTTTAGTTTATTGGATATTTAGTGAATATTGGATTTACATTAAACTTTTATCACAAAGAGTAAAGACTAATGCATGTCAATTCCAAAATAATTCAGGTTGAATTTGATAGATTGATTGGATGAGTATAACTAAGCTCAAGTTGCGGTCCTTCTCAATCGCATTTATTTAGACTAGCAGGGTCCCTGCGCGATACGGCTGCGGGTACCCTGTAATTTATTTTTTTCAGCTAATAATTTATTTCATTTGTACATTTTTTAGCAATAGCTTTACTGATTAGTTTGTTCGATTAGTGACTGTTGATGCAAATAATGTCCTAAAAACGTTATTTATATCTTTCGATAACTCCACGTTTTGATGATAACAAAATGTGAAAACACTTTACGTCAAAATTAACGTAAACAAGTTTTTAGTCGAAATATCCCGTTTCTACGTAAATCACTCTAGGTATGAACAAACAAATTTACAACTTGACAATTGATCAAAGAAGTGAATTTGTGTTTCAAACTTCATATTTTTAATGTGACAAAATATTTTTTCAAAAATATACCTTACAAATCATTTTTGAATTATAAAGATATATTTTATTGGAAAAATAAGTTTAAAAATCATAACAGATATTCCCCCCCCCCCAAGAAATCAGCTCTAAACTTCCCCAAATAAACTTTCACCACTAAAAACAAAAGAATGGAGCGTCCGTGTCTGGCACGGTACCACTAAATTTATTGGTACCGTGTGGTATTTAGTGGTACCGTGACCTTATAACGGGCAAATTTCTTCTGCCTATAAATACCAGCCCTCTTCACAGTTTTTGGGCATCCTTTTTCACACACAACTTTCTGAGTTTAAAACTCTTATCACATCTTCTCTCCTTTGATCATTTAGTTAGTTTTTATTTTGTTTAAAGAGTGATCCTATCATCCAACCAAGTGATCACCTTCATTCCTCTACTAGTGCAAGAGAAGAACACAAAGTATCAAGAAGATACAAAGTGTTGTAGTCATAGTTTAGTGCACTTGTAACATTTGTTACATACTTGTTGTATCCTAGCATACACCAAATTGAATTTTCTTTTGTGTAGTTTGTGAGAGTAGATCATTGTGATCTTGTTGAGATCTTGGAGATCTCTTGTAGCTTGTGTGCTTGAGTGTTGATCAAGTGGATCAAGGGTAGATCGGGTAGATCGTGTCAAGTGTGTTGATTGTGTGATTTAGTAAGGATCGTGTGGATCGTGGTAGATTGGTACTAGCTAAGATTAGTACTCGACATTTAGCTTAGTGTCGGAAATAAGGATAAGCGATGTTGTATGGTTTTCTCCGCCAGAAGGGTGGTTTGTTGACATAGTGCTTAGAATTATCGAGTTTGGTACTCGGGGAGTGGAGTAGGGCGAAAAAGAGCTTCGTGACCGAACCACTATAAATCTTGCTGTCTCGGTTTGATCTTTCCATCTCATTTCTTTATACTTATTGTTTATATTATATAGTATAGCTTAGTGTTCATATTGGTGTTGATTGATTTCACAAAAGAATCGAATCAAAGTTTTTCACAAGTAAAGTTTTATAACTAATTAAAAACCGGTAAAACTATTCAACCCCCATCTAGTTTTCCACAATTGGTACCAGAGCCAGGTCAGGCAAGATTTTAAAATAAATTGTATTTTAAAACTTGAATCGATCAATGGATTTTGACAAATATCAAGAAGGGCAATCTATGCAAAGACCGCCACTCTTTGAAACCGATTGTTTTATATATTGGAAAACAAGATTCGAAACGTATGTGAAATCAAAGGACATTTATCTTTGGCATATTATTACCGAGGTTGACTTTCAACCGATTAAAAAAAATCCGGAAACAAAAAGGGATGAAATAGTTCCTTATAATAAACAAAGTGATAACCTTAAAAGAAAACTAGCCAAAAATGATGAGGCTAAAATGATGATTTATAATTCTTTGCCAAAAAAGGAATTTGAAAGAATTTTTATGTGTAACACGGAAAAAGAAATTTGGAAAACTTTGTTAGTCACTCATTAAGGTAATAATCAAGTCAAAGAGAACAAGATAGATCTTCTTGTGCAACAGTATGAACAATTTTCCATTCCGGAAGATGAATCTATTGATAATGCATTTGCTAGATTTAATACTATTATTACTAGTCTTAAAGCTCTTGATGAAGGTTATTCTAGCAAGAACTATGTTAGGAAGTTTCTTAGGGCTCTACATCCCAAATGGAGAGCAAACATCACCGCCATTGAAGAGTCAAAGAACTTGGCGAAATTATCACTTGATGAACTTATAGGAAACTTGAAGGTTCATGAAATGATAATCAAGAAAGACTCCGACATAGTCAAAGGCAAAAGTGAGAAAGTTAGATCTCTAGCATTGAAAGCCAAAAAGGAGTCTAGTGATGAGGAAAGTTCGGATTCCGATAGTGAAGATGAAGAGTATGCATTAGCCGTTAGAGATTTTAAGAAGTTCTTTAGGAGAAGAGGTAGATTCGTTAGACAACCTCGTGATGAAAAGACGTCGCTCCAAAAGAACCGAGATGAGAAGAGAGGAAATATTGATAGGAAATGCTTTAGATGCGGAGATCCTAATCAACTCATCGGAGAATGTCCTAAACCACCGAGAACAAACAACCAAAGAGCTTTCGTAGGAGGCTCTTGGAGTGATAGCGATGAAGAAGAAGAGAAGAAGCCCAACGACGAAACATGTCTTATGGCTCAAGCTTCAAATGAGGTCCATTCCGACTCTTCTTATTATAGTGATGATAATTCGTCAATAGATGATAATATACTATATGATGAATATAATAAACTATGTGAAGTAAGTTCTAAAATCATAACAAGAAACAAAACACTAAAAGTAACATTGCATGAACTCAAAGTGCAAATTTTAGAACTAAAAGACCAAGTAAAAAGACATGAGAAAAATTCAAGAAATAGATATTGGATGTAGGTCATGCATATGTCTTCAACTAGAGAATGAAAAACTCAAAGAAAATGCCGTTAAAATCATCAAATTTGAAAAAGGAACAAAGACACTTAATGACATGCTTGAAAATGTTAGGTATAGTGAACATGCGCTTAGGATTTGACCCAAATAAAGCTTCTGCAATTGAAACTAAACAAGTAAAATTTATAAAACCTGGAGAATCTGAAATAGTAGAGGACGGTACCATTAAAGGTAAAGATGGCACCACTAATGGTACCATCTGGTGCTAAAGTCAGAACAGGACCGATTTTAAAAAATAACTTAAGTCCTAAGCCGAGTCACATAGTAGTTAATAATGTTGAAGTACCTAGCACTGGTAAAAAGGAGGTCAAAAGATTCTACAAACCTTTGTCAACCCCCGGACATGGATTTGTAAAACCCGATACTAGATCAAAGACTCCTTCACCTAGAAAAACAAATGTTCCTAAACCTCGGTCAAGAACTCCTCTACCGAGAGGTAACTTTAGAAGACAAAGTTATCCAAGTAACTATCCCGTAACTTGAAATAACCATCAACTACAAAATTACTTACCATGGGAAATTTGTCCTCCGTTCCAACATCCTAACCAAATGCAACAAATGCATGGGATGTTTAACACTAACAACTTTGGACCCATGAGATATTGGGGACCAAATGTTTGAGTTTCTATCTTGCTCGATTGATATGCTTGAGAAACGACTTGGAGTCCGACGAATGGGTTATGATTAGTGAGTGCACTAATCTCATGATGGAAAATCAAAGTCTAGTCTCATCCTACTCAGCATACAACGATGGTAAAGCCACGTTCACTTGTTAATAGGAAACATCTCAGGCTAAGCTACGCTTTCTCAAAACCTCCTTACTATTAGATATATTAAGGATGTAGATTTCGTAGAATCTAACTTAGTGAGCACTAACATAATGAACGCGAAAAGTGAATCCCTAAATGGTTTTGTCAACAAGGAGGTATATGTAGTACAACCTCCGGGATTTGTTGATCTATAAAAACCATGTCATGTTAATAAACTCAAGAAAGCACTCTATGATGTTAAACAAGCCTCCAAAGCTTGGTACGACATATTAAAGGCTTTCTTGCTTAAACATGAATACACCATGTGAATGGTTGATAACACACTTTTCATGCAGAAACGAAATTCACATCCCATCATTGCTCAAATATTTGTCGACGACAATTATATTAGGCTCAATTTGTCCAGAAATGTACGATGATCGTTCAAAGATCATGAGTGACAAGTTTGAGATGAGCATGATGAGCGAATTAAGTTTCTTCCCTAGTCCTCATATAATTCTATTTGAAGATAGTATCTTCTTAAATCTAATCATAGTAATATATATCTATAATATGTATATAACAGGATAAACATGACTAGATAAAGCTACATCATCACAATTAAGTCCACGCCAGCATAATTAAGTCCACGTCAAAGGCCACATCATCAAATTAAGGCCACGTATGCAATAATCTAGTTGTTAATTTATTTGTCAAAAAATCACATGCATGGATTCGAACTCAATACCATGTTCATATTATGTCGTGAGTTACCCACTGAACCACCTTAATTTTTTGGTTAGATTATGCAGATGAATTTCTATAAAGGATACAACGCAATCATCATATTTTTAGTATTTGATAAGTATGGAAAATATTCATTGTGATCTTAGCCCGTTTCGGATTGGGTTTGTATGTTTTTAAACCTAATTCTACATTATATATATGGCTTATTATGTCATATCTTAACACATTCACAAACACGCATTATACACGATCCATATATCAATATGCAACTACAAATACATTCTGCAAGGCTGTCAAGATCAAACGTTAAAAAGACGTCTGAAACTGGAACGAAAAAGAAGAAAAACAAAAACACTATAGTTGATTCATCGGGTAATTTTTATAATAAATAGTTAAACATTGATTATTTGGTTATGAATATGAATCATATTATGGGTTAAACATTGAATGTTTATTTATGAATATGAATGGTATCATGAACTGCTTATAGACGTTTGAATTGTGTGTTACTAAAAAGGTTTACCAGTACTAAGTTTGAAGGAGCAGTACTAACTTGAAACTTAGTACTGCTATTATGAGTTTAAAGAAGCAGTACTAACAGTTAGTACTGCTATTATGCGTTTAAAGAAGCAGTACTAACATGAAAGTTAGTACTGCTGGAACCTAATTGTTATAGTATGTATGATTAGGTTTTCATATGTAATTAAGAATTGTTTGTGTACAAATTTCCATCAGCAACTGAGGAGGCAACCAACAACA
Organism: Artemisia tridentata subsp. tridentata; assembly: GCA_021014915.2. Taxonomy (NCBI): domain Eukaryota; kingdom Viridiplantae; phylum Streptophyta; class Magnoliopsida; order Asterales; family Asteraceae; genus Artemisia; species Artemisia tridentata. The sequence continues at coordinate 101,168,944 of CP139507.1, read as the reverse complement.
TTATACCGGATTCAGCAGGTGATTTGTTTATTAACAATTGAACATCCATGGTTTTAAACATTCATTAGATATTCAACATTTTCTATTGTCATGATATATATACAGTTTTTTTAGAATAAATATAAAACACAAGATTTATGTACTAATATTTTAAAATGGTAATATATAGATCTTACAGAATTGATTGCAATTTCTGGGACAATTGGGCGCAAATGTGGAATGCATATGATGAGAAACTTGAAGAAGTTGGGCATCTAGACATCCTTTTGATGTTAGCGAAAGTTAAATACTGGGATAGTAAGTTTAAAATATATTTATTGTAAATTGAATACATTAAATTATGTTATATATAGTTGATACAATTGTTGATGTAACTTCATTATTAAATACAGACAAGCCTGTAATACACAATGCTCTATTTGGATCAAAGATCTATATTAATAGAAGAATACCCCAGCTACTGTCTTTTCGAGAACGGTAATATTTTTAACACATGTATATTTGATTTTAAATGTGCATGTAATTACATGTGAAAGCCTAAATGTCTAAAATGTGCACATGTTGCAGGTATGAGACACATGATGGTTATGATGCGACTCAGTTCCGTATTGAAGCCTATTCTTAGGGTGCGTCACTCTCTACCATTTTATACTTTTAGTATAATGTGTTAGTCTAAGGACATCTGGTAGAGAGAATAGCGATCAAACGTGAATCTAACACATTTGTGTTAGAGGCAACACCTGCCGCGAGCTGGAAACCCTGTCAAGAAAGCTCTTTGAATGAGTTTATCTGATCACAGGCAGTTATTTATAACTGAAATCATTGGTTCTCACACACCTAGAGGTTGCATTAAACCGAAATTATGATTAAGTGTCTGTCTTTACACTTAATCCCTTCAAAATGGTTGTAAGCAGTATAGTTTTTAATCAAAATTGAGTTCATACTGCTAAGGTAAAAATTTTCCAAAAGTGAGTACTGCCAGGCAAAAAGTTATTACTGGTAGGCTTAAGTTTATACTGCTGGATAGACGTTAGTACTGGTGCGAAATTATAGCTTTTTGAAAATAGCCGTTGAGAAGTTTGTTGAGATTTTTACTGACAATTCCTTATCTTAAGGATTTACTTTTTGGATATTTTTACTTTTAATCTCTTATATTCACCTTTCTTCAATCAAAAGTTATCTTTTACTTGAAGTCGGTCCAATAGAAACCCTCATAAGTCTTTCATAATATCTCAATTCACTTTCTTCAACCTACTTTCTAACCTAAATTACTTTAATCCTAGCAGTCAAATCAATAATTTACTAACAATCATGGCTACTTTAACCTTTGTCGATAAACACAACATGGTAGCTTATTTGGAAAAAGCAGAGGATGACACCCAATTCCATCAGATAGTGGACTTTTTAAATGGTTCTCACATAAGGTATTCCTTACTTCTTAATCCCACTATCTATGTCTCCCACATCAAAGAGTTTTGGCAGACTGCTACTGTCAGAATGTTTGACAATGGAGACAAAGAGCTAAATGCCATAGTGGATGACAAATCTATCACTCTTACTGAACCATCACTTAGGAGGCATCTCCATCTGAATGATGACAATGGTATTAGTGCTATGCCAAACACTTAATCTTTGAAACTTTAACCAGGATGGGGTACAATATCCAATCACAATCTTTAACTTTCCAAAAAGGTTGTTTTGCCCTACAATGGAGGTTTTTGATACATTCCATCCTTCACTGTCTCAGTCCTAAGAAAACCTCATGGGAACAGTTCAGTAGCAATATTGCAACTGCTCTTGTTTGCTTAGCTACTGATAGGACTTTTAACTTTTCAAAACTTATCTTTGAAGGAATGGTCAAAAATGTTGATAGCAAATCAAAATTTTTGATGTTTCCAAGGTTCATTCAAACTATTTTGAACATGAGGGCACATCAGCTTCTTCCTCATAAAAATGTTTATCCAACACCCAAACTTACCCAGAAACTTTTTAGTAATATGAGGATAGCCTCAAAAGGGTACAGTGGGGAAGAAGTTCCATTATTTGATTCAATGCTACAGGTACAGGGTGAAGGGTCAACAACCCCAGTTGACTCCCAACACACACCCACAAGTTCTGAACAATCAGCCTCATAACCAACCTCATCACCAGATAGGTCATTATCCAGAGAGGGCTCTGATGTTCCTTAGCACAGAGTTCCTACCCCTCCCCATGTAGCAGATGAGGCTGGCATTGTCAGTGTAGGAAGGGCTGCTTCTACTGTCTTAGGCTTAGAAGCTGGACAGGATGGAGGTAACATAAATAAGACCCAACCTATGGCAACACCAATAGTACCAAGTTCCTTTGAACCCAGTACTATTGGTGAAATACCAAGCCAACCGGAAATATTGGGTGGCTCAAAGGCTCACCATATGGTGGAGTCTGAGTCTTTGGCCCATGATGCACCTCTCCCTGAAGGTCACACATCAGGAAGTGCTGAGGGCAGTCAGAAACTTATGGAATTGATGGAACTATGTACCAAATTGTCTGACAAAGTGTCTCGCTTGGAGACTGATCTCAACACTCACAAAAAGGTTTTTGGCAAGGTGTATACTAAATTGGTGCTTAAAGTCAAGAAACTGGAGCAGAAGGTGAAGACACTCCAAAGTAAGAGATCAACAAAATTGGTGGAATCAGCTGACTCATCTTCTTCATCAAGTTCATCAGATGGTTAGAGTGATGGTCAAGGTAAGGAATCTTCCAAACAGGGGAGGAAGATTGCTCAACTAGACGAAGATCCTTATGTTACTTTGGTCCAAGAGGAGTCTGGTACTCAGGGGAGGCCAGATGCACAGCATGAAGATGGTACTGCCAGTCAAGTGAAAGGTACTAGTGGTATATCACAAGGTACTGCTGGTGCAGTATATACAAGAAGACAAAAGAAGTCAAGATTAGACAAGGGTAAGGGAATAATGGTGGAAGAAGAACCATCTCAGAAGATAACCAAGAAGAACCAATCACAGATTTCTCTTGATGAGGAGTTAGCTCAAAGGTTTCATGAAGAAGAGTTAGCAAGGGCAGCTGATGAAGAAAGGTTAGCAGAAATTATGGTTGAAGGTATGTTTCAGACTGAAGAAGAACAAATAGCTGCTCAAGTTCCTGCTGATAAGGAGTTAGCTGCTAAGCTTCAAGAGGAGGAAAGGTCACAGTTCACCAGAGAAGAACAAGAACAGGCCATTGATGACCTATTGGAGCAAATTAGGCAAAGTCAAAGAAAGAAGAAAGTTTATCAGAAGAAACCTCCTACAAGGATAGAACAACTGCAGTACATGAAAGCTTATTTGAAGCATCAGGAAAGCTGGAAAGAAAAGCACTTCAAGGGAAGATCTTTTGAAGAAATAGAAAAGATATACATTGATACTCATAGGAGAATGCAAATCTTCCTGAGAGGTGATGCAGTTGAAGGCAGAGGAGAGAAAAGAGGAGCAGAGCAAATGGAGTCTGAAGAACCCCAGAAACAAAAGACAGAAGAAGAAAAGCATGATGAAACAATTGTTGAAGAAGAAGAGGAAATATTGTCAGAAGAACAAATCCATGGCATGATGGTGGTGGTTCTAGAATCATTGAATATAGATCCAATTCAAGCCAAACATCCCATCATTGATTGGGAGGTTTATATAGATGGAGCTATTAAAGGGTGGAAAATCATCAGGGTAGGAGGTCAATTTGAAGTCTACAAGTTCTTTGAAGATATGATCAAAGCTTTTGACAGAGAAGACTTGGATAAGCTTTGGAGCTTAGCTCAAGAAAGGTTCAAGTCTACTGATCCAACATATGATAAAGACAAAGATATTTGGGTACAAATAAAGAGACTATATGATCCTGACACAGGTGAAGCTATATGGAGATTTCAGGCTCATCACTTGGCTATCACATGGAGATTATTTGAAAACTGTGGAGTGCACAAGGTATCTACTAAAGTAGGAGTGGAGATGTACATGTTAGTGGAGAAAGATTATCCTATAAGAACATGAGTACTAACAATCATGCTAGAATCCCGACTCAAAGTTGATGAAGAATCAGAAATGGCTAGAGAATTGATAAGGAAAACATATCAGTTAGCGGAAGAAATGAAAACCAGAAGACTAAGATTGACAATGTAGTGTTTGGAAGAGTCGTCACAATCCTCATTTAATTTAAGAAACTTGTTGATTTTGGGTAAATCACAAGTTTAGGGGAGGATTGTTGGGAATTAAATGTCTCAAGACTTAGTACTGCTGGAAGATATGACAAAGACAAATAACTTTGGGTAGAACTAAAGAGAATATATGATCCTGACACAGGTGAAGCTATATGGAGATTTCAAGCTCATCGTTCAGCAATCACATGGAGATTGTTTGATAACTGTGGAGTGCATAAGGTGTCTATTAAAGCAAGAGTAGAGATCTACATGTTAGTGGAGAAGGAGTATCCTATCAGAGCAGAAGTACTAACTGTCATGCTATCATCCAGACTCAAAGTTGATGAAGAATCAGAGATGGCAAGAGAATTGATAAGGAAGATATTTCAGCTTGCAGAAGAAAGGAAAGCCAGAAGACTAATGTTGACAATGTTGTGTTTGAAAGAGTCCTCACAATCCTCATTTAATTCAAGAAACTTGAATAATTCAAGAAACATCATTGTTGCAAAAAAACTTTAGCTGTATTAATTTTAAAGGAGCCATACTAACTTCAAAGTTAGTACTGATGGTTATGTTTGGCTTATTTCTTTTTTAGTTAAAAAGTTTTAGAAAAAGTGCATTCATAAAAATAAGCTTATCTCAGCTTTTTAAGTTGCTATTCATTTATTTGACTTACTTTTATTGAGCTGCTTTTGTTAGACAATCAAAAAAGAATATGATATGTGGTGTTATTATGAAAATTCTATGTTGGTTGCATCCTCAGTTGCTGCTGGAAATTTGTACACAAACAATTCTTAATTACATATGAAAACCTAAGCATACATACTAACAATAAGGTTCCAGCAGTACTAACTTTCAAGTTAGTACTGCTTCTTTAAACTCATAATAGCAGTAATAAGTTTCAAGTTAGTACTGCTCCTTTAAACTTAGTACTGCTAAACCTTTTTAGTAACTCAAAATTCAAAACTATATAATTATATTGCTAGAAATTAACCGAAATTAATTGCATCCTCTTCAACTTCCACATTATCACTTTAAATACACGTTCCACGAATTCTATTCCAACTTCCAATCTAAAATATCGACCATTTATTTTTCTTTGCAGTATATTGTTACGCCTTTCAAGTTACTGAAGATGACTTCGCATGTGAAACGATCCAGAACTGAAGATTGTGCAGAGAGTTCAATGACAACAGATTCAAAGTAACAAACCTATTTATGCTTCAATTTTTTCCTACTTATATTTTAAAATAAAAAACTTATATTCAGACACACATGTTCATGGTAGGAAAATATGTGTTGCAAAAAAGAATAACATGGAAGATTGTGACACCAAAGGTATGCTGATATTTACCTACTATTTATCTAGATATTATAATTAGTAATAACGTTATTACTCTCTAAATGAATGTTTCAAATTGTATGTTTTAAGGACTAGAAAGTATGGCATATTGGTATGATTGGTGGTGTTCAGAGAAAGCAAATGTTAAAAGAACAATGTGGAAAGAATATGAAGAAAGACAAGAAAGATTGAAAAGAGAAACAAATGAAGCAAAAAAACTTTGGAGACAAGTTGCAGCATTCAGAAGACAAAATCATAGGCCAAAAACTATGAGTTTGAACACAATATGACACTGATAATGAGGATGTAGAATGCTATTCTTATGATGAGTTGCATTTGGCAAACTCATCTTAAGTTATTTGATGTAATGGAATAAGATTGAATGGTTAATTTTATGAGTAACACTGCACTTGCTATTTGACAGCATTCATAATTTATTCAATTTCATATACTCAATGAATGTATCAAAATTCAACCTAAATTATGAATAGATAAATTAAAGAAAAATTAAAATCTTAAAATATCCAGTTTCCTATAAATATGTACAAAATCAATTCTATAATTATGTTCAAAAGATATATGTAATCTAAAATATATATGTAATCTATATCTATATTAAAAATTTAATGTATAAGAAATCGAATCCAAAAATATATCAACCTATATGTTCTATAAATAATGGCATTTGATATATACTGTTCAATCCTAAAATACGATTACTGTTATAAAAAAACAATAACAATGGTGAAAGCAAAGGCATCGAAGGTATTCATGTTTTAATCAAAATTAGTACATTAATTATGTGTTAAATTAAACTAACTGTATAGAATATCAAATACTAACATTTTTGTATGTTAATTATATATGCAGGAAAACAAAAAAGCAATAGCTAAAACCCACTCTAACCACTCAAACCATAATGATAGGTTCACAAAATATAAACCATCCATTGTTATATCTGACGATGAAGATGTATCACTAATAGGGTAAATACGTATTATGTCAAACTATCAGAAAATCTAATTATCTTTCTAATACTTGCAGGTTATTCCATCAGATGATGAGGTATTATAACATAAATGTGTTTATTATTATTGACATTTATTTGTGTTAGATTTACAAAATTAATTATAAACATAAGATATACAGATTTATGCTGCTGGTGTCAATGGTTATCGAACTACTCCAATTTGAAATAAGCAAAAACAAAACAATCCATATGTATACAACATATCTGATGATGATGTTGATTTACATGATACTGATAAAGAGGTATTATATAAAATTTTAATTACGTAGTATTTTGCATTGTAGTAAACATAAAATATTTATTAGTTTTTAATTTTTTATGCACTGTTTAGGTTGTTTGTTTGACACACAACAGTCGGAGATTGTCAAAGGTGAAATCTGAAACCGGTAAAAACATATGCAAGTTTGATTATTCTGAATATCAATCTGATAATGAGGTATTTTTATTAAATTTTGGTAATATTTTATTATATCAAACTCATCAATCATAAAATCTAAATATCTTTCTAATACTTGCAGGCTGTTCCAGTTACACGTAAACGGTGTAGACTGACTAATGATAACAAGTTAGTCAGCAACAAAATTTTTGATGTTAGTTCATCAGATGATGAAAAGGCACAAAAAATAGATGACAATGAAGAGGTATAAAAAATAATTGTAATTCATATTATGTAATACTTATCAATCAAAAAAACTAACTACCTTTGTAATAATTGCAGCCTCTCCCAGTTATACGTAAACGTCGTAGACTGACTAAAGATGACAAGTTAGCCAACAACATAATTGTTGATCTGATTTCATCAGACGATGAAAAGACGCAAGCAAACAAATTTGTAGATCTAACTTCATCTGATGATGAAAATGCACAATCAACAGTTGTGAAAACTCTGACTGCTAATCATCTTGGCCAAAAAAACCCAATGGTAATAATTTACAATTGCACATTATATTTTTATAAAACATATATATTGTACGAAAATCAATGTTCATAAGTATTGTAAATGTTAGATTTAAGCTATTCTAAACAACCCCCATAGTCCAAATAATAGGCTACACCAAACAACCCCGCTAATCCCAGATTATTAAACTAGCCTAGATAATAGGATAAATCAAACAGTCCGCATAACAGATTCTCTGTTAGTAACTACCAACTATGTTTTGGTGTGTACAACCCCGTTTTCCCATGGGTTCTTACAGATTACGCGTCACAACACTTGGATCTTACAAGTCCATTATCTTACCGAGATCTATCAAAGATATCTGATGATGAAGAACCAAATACGTTTACGTATTCAAAATCAACACAAGACTCTATAGCATCGAACCGACAAAAGTATATGCTCTATGATGAAGATACGGATGACGAACATGAGAACAACAACAGCGTATCTGAAGAAGGTGTGTGGGTTAATATCAATGATCTGGATGAACCTTTTTATGATTTAGTTGACTATAAACCCAAGTATACTTTTCTTGATGAAGATATCAATGAAGAGTCTTCAACAGGTTATTTGTTAAAAATTAATTCCATATACAATTTTGTTTGTGAGTGGTGTTTAGAAAATTTAAATTTGAACTTATATATTTGCTTTTTAAATTATTATTATTATTATTATTATTATTATTATTATTATTATTATTATTATTATTATTATTATTATTATTATTATTATTATTATTATTATTATTATTTATTATTATTTTTTTTAACATCCATAGGTGAGGAATATCATGATGATGATGGTCAAGACAAATATACAGCCATGGATGAGGAATATGAAAGAGACCTTTTACGCAAACATAACATGAGTGATAATGAGATGTGAGATGATATGGTTGATATTGATGGAAAAGTGCGGTGAACACATGTTTCTAACAGCTACATCGATGCCGAAGTATGGGAAGTCGATTCAGATGCATATAGTGTTAGATCTGTATCTTCTGATGATGATATAGCAAGTTTTATTAATGATGGCTCTACTGATTATGAAACGACCGATGATGAGAATAGTGATGATGATATTTGATCAAGCATACAAAGAGTCTCAGAAAATTATGTTTCTTGAGTATTTTTGTTTCAAAAGAGTTGCGATTGTTACTATTTTATTTCTAAGATGTCCATAGGATTTATTTTTATTAATAATGAAATTTACGTATTTAATTAGTATAAAAAATATGTAGTATTTTTCATTTTTAAAAAATTAAGCATTCATATAAAGTTGCATTATAACTTGTGTAAAAACATGTATACATAATAGCAAAAATACCATGTATAATAGAACACTATACTAAACTAAAAGTAACACAAACATACCATGCACACCGTCCTTTATCAAGTATAATCAATTTAACTATTTCTACTATATGAGACATTATGTGTATATTTACATCTTGATTTAAAAAAACTCCATATGCAACCTTTAACATAATAAAATATATACAACTATATGTAAACAAGTTATAATCTATTGTTAACAAAAAATATATCTTAAAAAGTTTATATTATAAAAGTAACAAAATAATGTTAAATATAAAATATAATCCATCCTTGAAATATAACAAACGTTGTAACAACCCTTATCAATTTAGTACAAAATTAATATTTAATAAAAAAAACACACTAAAAAAAATATGTATCGGTTTTTAAATTAAAATTTGTTGTACGCTGTAATCAGTATTAACGTTCAATGAAATCAGTACAAACAACTTCCTAGTAGTACTAAGAATAAACGAGCAGTACTAACATCAATGTGTATTAGCAGTACAAATGTATCAATAGCAGTATTAAGTACTATTGGCAGTACTAACTCTCCTGATTAGCAGCATTACCATACAAGTAGTAGTATAAATCAGCTTATACCTTCATTAACCCTTCAATCCAAAATACATCCTTATAAATAAGTGCTAAACAAACTATGTTGATGCAAATAATGTTCTAAAAACGTTATTTCTATCTTTCGATAACTTCACGTTTTGAGGATGACAAAATGTGAAAACACGTTACGTTAAAATTAATGCAAACAAGTTTTTTAATCGGAAGATCCCGTTTCTACACAAATCACTCTAGAACAAATTTACAACTTAACTAATGATCAAAGTAGTGAATATGAGTTTTAGACATCACATTTTTATGTGACAAAACATTTCTTTCAAAAATATACTTTACAAATTATTTTTGAATAATTAAGAAATGTTTTAATAGTAAAATAAGTTTAAAATACATAACAGCTATTCCCCCCCCCCCACCCAAAATCAGCTCCAAACTTCTCCAAATAAGTTTTCACCACAAAAGACAAAAAGTGGAGCGTCTTTTTTTGACACGGCTCCACGGTTCCACTAAATTTAGTGGAGCCGTGTGTGATTTAGTGGAGCCGTCCCTCTATAACGGCCAGATTTTTCTGCCTATAAATACCAGCCCACTTCACAGATTTTGGGCATCCTTTTTCACACAGAACTTTCTGAGTTTAATACTCACTTCACATTTTCTTTCTTTGATCATTTAGATTAGTTTTCTTTTGTTTAAGAGTGATCCTTTCATCCTATCAAGTGATCCTCTTCATTCCTCTTCAATAGCAAGAGAAGAACTCAAGGTATCCAAGAAGATACAAGAGTTATAGTTGTAGTTAGGGAAGTTGTAACATTTGTTACACACTTGATTGTATCATAGCATACATCAAGATCATTTTTCTTTTGTGAGAGTGTGAGTGAAGATCATTGAGATCTTATAGAGATATTGATTATCTCTTGAAGCCATTGGGCTAGTGTGATTGATCAAGAAGATCAAAGTTAGATAGGATAGGTTGAGTGAAGTGAGAGTTGATCATTGTGATCGTGTCGAGATCTTGGAGATCTCTTGAAGCCATTGGGCTTGTGTGATTGATCAAGTGGATCATAGGTAGATTGGGTAGATCGAGTCTTGTGTGAAGTAGTAAAGGATCAAGTGGATCGTGGTAGATTGGTGCTAGCTAAGATTAGCACTCTACATCTAGCTTAGTATCGGAAATAGGATAAGTGACGTGTACGGTTTTCTCCACCTAAAGGAGGTTGTTGACATAGTGCTTGAAACTCTCGAGTGTGGTACTCGGGGAGTGGAGTAGGGTGAAGAAGAGCTTCGTAGCCGAACCACTATAAATCCTTTTGTCCTGGTTTGAACTTTCCATCTCTTCTCTTTACTTTTATTACTTAAATTAGTTATTTTAGTGTAGTGTTCATATTGGTGTTGATTGTTTACACATAAGAATCGAATCAAAGGTTTCCAATAGTAAAGTTTTTAAGAAGTTTTAAAAGAACTAAAAGAACTTAAAAACCGGTAAAACTATTCAACCCCCCCTTCTAGTTTTTCACAATTGGTATCAGAAGCCACGTCAGTTAAGATTTGAAAGTAAATTGTATTTTAAAACTTGAATCGATCAATGGATTCCGACAAATATCTAGAAGGGCAATCTATGCAAAGACCACCACTTTTCAAAACCGATTGTTTTATATATTGGAAAACAAGATTCGAAACGTATGTGAAGTCAAAAGACATTGATCTTTGGCATGTTATTACCGAGGGTGACTTTCAACCAATTAAAAAAAATACGGAAACTAAAAAGGATGAAATAGTTTCTTATGATAAGCAAAGTGATGAACTTAAAAGAAAACTAGCCAAAAATAATGAGGCTAAAATGATGATTTACAATGCTTTGCCTAAAAAGGAATTTGAAAGAATTTGTATGTGTAATACGGCAAAAGATATTTGAAAAACTTTGTTAGTCACTCACCAAGGTAATAACCAAGTCAAAGAGAACAAGATAGATCTTCTTGTTCAAAAATATGAACAATTTTCCATTTCAGAAGACGAGTCAATAGATAATGCTTTTGCTAGATTTAATACTATTATCACTAGTCTTAAAGCTCTTGATGAAAGTTACTCTAGCAAGAATTATGTTAGGAGGTTTCTTAGGGCTCTACATCCTAAATGGAGAGCAAAGGTCACCACCATTGAAGAGTCAAAAGACTTGGCGACACTATCACTCGATGAACTAATAGGAAACTTGAAGGTTCACGAGATGATAATCAACAAAGACTCCGATATAGTTAAAGGCAAAAGCGAGAGAGTTAGATCTCTAGCATTGAAAGCCAAGAAGGAGTCTAGTGATGAGGAATGTTCGAGTTCCGATAGTGAAGATGAAGAATATGCGTTAGCGGTTAGGGACTTTAAAAAGTTCTTTAGGAGAAGAGGTAGGTTCGTTAGGCAACCTCGTGATGAAAAGAATACATCACAAAAGAACCGAGTTGAAAAGAAAGGGACAAGTGATAGGAAATGCTTTAGATGTGGAGATCCTAACCACTTCATTGGAGAGTGTCCCAAACCACCGAAATCCAACAACCAACGAGCTTTCATAGGAGGCTCTTGGAGTGATAGCGGTGAAGATGAAGAGAAGAAGCCCAAGGACGAAACATGCCTAATGGCTCAAGCTTCTCATGAGGCACGTTACGACTATCCTGATTATAGAGATGATAATTTGTCAATAGATGATAACACACTAAATGAAGAATATAATAAACTATGCGAGATTAGTTCTAAATGTTTAGGTAGAAACAAATCACTAAAATTAAAATAGCATGAACTCAAAATGCAAGTTTTAGAACTAAAGGATCAAGTCAAAAGACTTGAGAAAAATAAAGGAGTAGACGTAGGATGCAAGTCATGCATAACTCTTCGAGTAGAAAACGATAAACTCAAAGAAAATACATTTAGGATCATTAGGTTTGAAAAAGAAATAGATAATGCTTCGACAAGTAAAACGAAACAAGTAGAATCTGTCAAACCCACAAGTTCTATCAAAACAATAGACGGCACCACTAAATGTACATACGGCACCATTAAAGTTAATGGTACCATGGTACCGTATGTTACTGAAGACAGAACTGAGTTGAATTTGAAAGATAATTCAAGTCCTAAACCAAGTCACATAGTTGTAAATGGTACCAAAGTATCCATTGCTAGTATAAAGGAAGCCAAAAGCTTTTACAAACCTGTGTCAACCCCCAGCCATGGCTTTGTAAAACCCGACACTAGGTCTAAGACTCCTCCACCTAGAAAAACAAATATTCCTAAACCTCGGCCAAGAACTCCTCTACCGAGACGTAACTCTAGAAGACAAAGTTATCCAAGTAACTATCCCGTAACTTGGAATGACCATCAACTACAAAGTTACTTACCATGGGAAATTTGTCCTTCGTTCCAACATCCTAACCAAATGCAACTAATGCATGGGATGTTTAATGCTAACAACTTTGGACCCATGAGATATTGGGGACCAAATGTTTGAATGTTTGTCTTATTTAATAGATATGCTTAGGAATCGACTTGGAGCCTGACGAATGGGTCAAGGATAGTGGATGCACTAATCATATGATGGGTAACCGAAGTCTTTTCTCATCATACAAAGCATACAACGGAGGTAATGTCACTTTCGGTAGCAAACTTAAGGGCAACATTATAGGCAAAGGTACGATCACTCAAAACTCCCTCACTATTAGAAATGTTGAGCATGTAGATAACTTAGGATTTAACTTGCTTAGCATTAGTCAAATGGTAGATAATAAGTGTAAAGTTATATTCTCCGAAGAGGGTAGTGAGATCATTAAGGATGGTAAAACCATAGGCAAAGGAGTTAGGAGAAATGGCTTATTTGTTATGAAAATAGGAAATAAGCCTCAGGATAGGATATGCTTAGCAACCATAGATGACAATTCCACTCTATGGCATAGGAGATTAGGTCACGCCAATATGCGATTGATACAATCATTGGCGTCTAAGGAACTAGTTAGAAACCTACCTAAGATTAAGTTTGATCAACACTTTTGTGACGCTTGTAAAGTTGGAAAACAAGCTCATTCTAGTCACAAAGCTAAGAATATGGTCTCGACCTCTAGATGCCTAGAACTCCTTCATATGGACTTATTTGGTCCATCCACCGTACGGAGCTACGAAGGAAACTACTACACCTTAGTGATAGTTGATGACTACTCTAGGTATACTTGGACTAGATTTCTTAAGAATAAGACACAAGCTTTTGAGGAATTTGAAATCTTTAGTAAGAAAGTCCAAAATCAACTAGGATGTACAATAGTTTCTATTAGGACGGATCATTGTCGGGAATTTGATAATGAAGTGCAATTTGGAGCATATTGTGATGCTAATGGTATTACACACAATTTCTCGGCTCCATGCACTCCGCAATCAAATGGGGTAGTTAAGCGGAAAAATCGTACTCTAAAAGAGATGAGTAGAACGATGTTGAATGAACAATCAATTCCGCAAAAGTTTTGGTATAATGCGGTGGACACCTCAACTTACATACTTAATAGGATTCTAATTAGACCTATGTTAGGAAAAACTCCATATGAAATCATGAAAGGTAGAAAACCTTCTCTTGATTATTTTAGAGTGTTTGGAAGCAAGTGATTCATACTAAACACTAAAGACTACCTCACCAAGTTTGACCCAAAATCTTACGAAGGTGTTTTCCTAGGATACTCCCAAAATAGTAAGGCCTATGTAGTCCTAAACAAGGAAACAATGAAAGTCGAAGAGTCACTCAACGTGACATTCGATGAAAGTCATCCACCAACTAAGACATCACCCTTAGTGGATGATGACTTAGATGAGGATGAAGCCATTAAGGTTAATGGCAAGAAACCCTTAGAAGATGGCACTGAGGATAAAATAGTTGAAGTTGATGAAGTTTTAAACATTAAGGAATCCAAGAACCATCCCATTGAAAATGTCATAGGAAACCTTAACCAAAGAACCCTTAGGTCACAAGCCCAAAACAAAAGTAATTTCTTTTGTTTCATATCAACCGTAGAACCTAAGAATGTCGGTGAAGCGATTAAGGATGAAAGTTGGGTAGTCGCCATGCAAGAGGAACTTAATCAATTCACCGCAAACCAAGTTTGGGATTTAGTACCTCCTCCTAAGAATCAAACCATCATAGGAACTAAGTGGGTGTTTAGGAATAAACTCGATGAAAATGGCGTCGTAACTAGGAATAAGGCAAGTTTGGTAGCACAAGGCTATAACCAACAAGAAGGAATAGACTACGATGAAACCTATGCACCCGTAGCTAGATTAGAGTCTATTAGGATACTCCTTGCCTATGCTTGTGCCTTAGACTTTAAGTTATACCAAATGGATGTGAAAAGTGCATTCCTAAATGGTTATATCAACGAGGAGGTATATGTTGCACAACCTCCGGGATTCGTTGATTTCGAGAAACCGAATCATGTTTATAAACTCAAGAAAGCACTCTATGATCTCAAACAAGCTCCTAAAGCTTGGTATGATAGACTAAAGGCATTCTTGATCGAACATGAATATACCATGGGAGTGGTAGATAACACACTTTTCACAAAGAAACGTAATTCACATCTCATCATTGTTCAAATACATGTCGACGACATCATATTTGGCTCAACTTGTCCATAACTGTGCGATGATTTCTCTAAGATCATGCGTGACGAGTTTGAGATGAGCATGATGGGCGAATTAAATTTCTTCCTTGGTTTACAAATTAAACAAATGGAAGATGGTATCTTCTTTAACCAATCTAAATATAGTAAGGAGATGCTTAAGAAGTTTAGTTTAGAAGAGTCTAAGCCCATGAAAACTCCCATGTCCACGGAAATAAAACTCACGAAAAATGAAGAAGGTGAGTCCGTGGATAGCACTAAGTATAGAGGTATGATAGGAAGTTTGCTATACCTCACGGCAAGTAGGCCCGACATCATGTTTAGTGTCTGCCTTTGTGCTCGCTTCCAAGAGGATCCCAAAACCTCTCACCTTGAAGCGGTTAAGCATATCTTCCGATACATTAAAGGCACTATACACTTGGGATTATTCTATCCCAAGGGGACCGGTGTAGAAAGTGTTGTCTATGCCGACTCTGATCATGCGGGATATTATGTGGATCAAAAAAGTACGAGTGACGTTTGTACCTTCATGGGTTGTTGCTTAACTTCTTGGTTCTCCAAGAAACAAACGAATCTTGCTATCTCCATGACCGAAGCCGAGTACGTAAGCGTTGGAAAGGCATGTCAACAAGCACTATGGATGAAACAAGCCCTTAATGACTATGACATCCATTTAGATGACGTCCCCATTATGTGCGATAATAAAGGTGCTATTGACTTGAGCAAAAATCCCGTTCAACACTCCCGTACTAAACACATCGAAATTCGTCACCACTTCCTTCGCGATAATGTTCAGAAAGGAAATATTTCTATTGAGAAAGTTCCTTCTCAAGACAATATCGCCGACATCCTAACCAAACCTCTCAAACGAGAATCCTTCAATTACCTTCGTCTAGGTCTAGGAATGATGGAACATATTCCATAAATCTCATGACTATGTCAATATTTCACAGGAAATATTGAAGTCATCTCGTGTGTCTCATCTCATGACTCTTTGAAGTCATTTCTTTTGTCTAGACTAGGTTCCCCTCGTCAAAAGAATTTATTAGGTATAAGTTCTTTCCTCATGTCAAAAAGTCTCACTAAATCAGCGAGACTTATTCGTCAAAAATCAAAATGGGACGAAATTTCCTCCCCTCAGATCAAGGCTCCACTAAAGGTGGCACGGCACCGTTAAATTTAACGGTACTGTGGAACCGTGTATCTGATACATCCCGTATTTAAGTCCCCTTTTATCCACATTACCAAATTCAAACCTTCCCAACTTCTGCAACTACTGTCAAAACCAAACCTCACACTCCAAAATTCAATTGCACCCCTTCAAGATCATATTCAAGACATTGATTTTCAAGATTATCAGTCACTTTTAATCTTTCAACATAAATTGTAAGTTATCTTACTTTAATTTTCTTTAATTTTGAGTCTAGGGTTTGTTCATACATGAATTGGGGCTTTTCAATATTTGAGTCTTTATACTAAGATTAGAAAATATGTGATTCCCTTTACATAGGATTTTCATAAACCAAATTGAATCACATATTCATGTCTAGGAAACTTGCAATTAGAAGTCATCAACACTCAAATTTTTCAAAACTTTTGGCACCAAAACATTGAAGTTGCAAAACACCCCAATTCCATTGTTTTCGAAAAATTTCACGAAATTAGGTTCATGAAAAGATTTTCGTGCATTGTTGATGCAAACTAAAAACGTTTTCTTATGCATACATGATCTCACGAATATTGATCGAATTACATAATCAATATGACTTTTTGACATATTTGCTTGAGCAAAAGTAAATTAGGAGTGTTTGAGTAATCTCATTATTTTTAATTCAAGAGTCAAGATTACCGCACCTCCACATAGTTTGTGTTGGGAATTAAATATTCTGAAGTTAGAGTATTAGAATTTACTCTAAGTCGAAGGTACTGCTAGTACATGAAGGTACTGCCAGAGCAAGAAGGTACTGCTAGTTCAAGTTGAAGGTACTGCTAGTTGTATAAGGTACTGCTGATCAGTGACTCATAGGATAAGATCGAAAAGATATTTATTGTATTTTGGTCAAACATATACGGTAGATAATATCTTACTCCATGTGCTTAGTTAACAAGTTGTATACATAGATACATGTTGTATCTTATGTACTGACAACAATATGCATAAGTTAAACAAGTAAGTCGGTCAAGACTTTTAGCAAATTTGTAAAGATCTCTTGCAACTATAAAAGAGATCTTAGACTTGGATATTGTGTACTAACACACACACATGCATAACATAGACTCATAACTGTTAGAACATAGAACAAACACAAATCACAAGTTGTAACATAAGATTCAAGGTTTTGTAACCCTAGTGATAAACACAAGATCACTCGTATTATTTGGAATAATATTGAATCGTTTAGTGAAAAACTTTCTTTGTTCATTGTTAAGTAACAAACATAATTCTTCCATTTCCATAACATACATAACCTTCTAAGTGTGGTTAAGTAAATTCCGCGTGCTTAATCATATTAAGTCAATATATCTCATACACAAAGATACAAGGTTTAATCACCTTAACCGTGTATACACAAGGTCCTCACAGTTGGTATCAGAGCCTGAGGTTGATATATTTGAATTAGAAGAAACAGAAATGGATCCACATGATGTTCAAACAAATGTTGCTGCAAAGTTGCCCATAATCAAACCCAATGAGTTTGAGTTATGGAGGATGAGAATTGAGCAATATTTCATGGTCCAAGATTATACTCTTTGGGATATAATTATATATGGTGATTCCTTTTCACCAAGCTACTCAGAGGTTGTCCTAGAAGGTAAAACAAGTAGAAAAAGAAATACTGGACCAGTGTCAAATGAAGAAAAGATACTGAAGAGAAATGATCAGAAAGCAAGAAATTTATTGCTTATGACCATTCCTAGTGAGCAGATGCTATCATTTAACAAGTATCTTGATGCAAAAACTCTTTTTGAAGAGATTTGTGCATATTTTGGTGGTAATGAAACTACCAAAAAGACACAGAAGACATTACTAAAGCAACAATTTAAAAACTTTACTGCTTTTAGTAATGAGTCTCTTGATAAGCTATTCTCAAGATTACATAAGCTTGTCAGTCAGTTAGCTGTGTTGGGTGTTGAGACAGAGAAGGAAGATCTCAACATGAAGTTTTTAAGAAGTCTACCTGATGAGTTCCATACTCATGTTATTGTCTGGATGAACAAGCCAGACATTGAAACAATGAAACTCAATGATTTGTACAACAACTTCAAAATTGTTGAACAAAGTCTTAGAAAGTCTGGAACTTATGGTACTAGTTCTGGAAACGTGGCACTTTTGTCAGTTCCTAGTATTAGTAAGAATGAAGAGGTAGATGAAGGTGAAAGTGCTCCTTCTACAAGTTCTCACAAGGATGTTGCTGGTCTTGGTGATTCAACATTCTATGCCTTTATTACCAGTCAATCTAATGGCTCTCCTCTCAACCATGAAGACCTTGAGCAGGTAGATGGTGATGATTTGGAAGCTATGGATATTAAATGGCAGGTTGCTTTGCTTAGCATGAGGGCTAAGAAGTATTGGCAAAGAACTGGGAAGCAGATTACCATAAATGGTAATGACACTGCTGGGTTTGATAAGAAGAAAGTAGAGTGCTTCAACTGTCATAGGTTAGGACACTTTGCTAAGGAGTGTAGAAGCCCAAGAAAGCAGGAGAATAGAAACACATGGTATAAGCAAGATAGGAGAAAGGAAGTTACTGTTGAAGAGCCAAAGGCTATGTTGGCTATTGATGGTATTGGTTATGATTGGAGCTCTATGGCTATTGAAGAGGATGCACCACCTAATGCTGCTCTTTTGGCCAATGAATTTGCTCTAATGGCTCATTCTGATTCAGAGGTAAACAATATTACATCTTGTACTGAATCATGTCCTAATCTTAAAGCTTATGAAGACCTTAATAAGAGATTTGAAGCTCATAAACAAGAGCTGCTTGATTCTTTGTTTAATTTGGCTAATCACAAAAGAGGTCTAGGTGTTTTAGAAAAACAAGTCTTACATTTTAAAAATAATGAAATTCATTTTGCAGATGACATCAATATACTAAAAAATGACATTAAGATCAGAGATGAGTGTATTGTTGAGTTGAATGAATCATTAGCTAAACATAAGAATGAAAGAGAAAATGTAAAGGTTTCTGTGGATGTTTTAGCACATTCCTCAGAAGGATTCAATAAGCTTTGGGAAGCCCAAGTTATTGATAAGGTCAATTCTGGTGTTGGATTTAAGTCTGTACCCCCACCATACAGAGGTGTTCATTCACCTCCAGGTATTGATTTAGCACACACAGGGTTACCTGAGTTTCAAGAACCAATCATGGAATATGGTTCTAAGGTCACTAAATCTCCAAAGATAGAGAAGGTAAGTAAAAGTTTAGATAAAACTTTATCTTATCAGGACAAGGTGTCCTTTATTAAGAAAGGAGATGCTATAGTTGTTGAAGATTGTACAACTGATAGTGATAGTGATGAAGAGGAACAGGTTATGTCTAAACCTGTATTGGTTAAGAAAGTAGGAACAAGTCTTCCTAAGATAGTCAATCACAACACTAACAGGCCTAAGTCAAATGTTAAAGGTACTGTTAGGAAACCAGTTAGATATTGTGAACAATATAGAACTACAAACAAGCCCAGAGGTAACCAAAGGAATTGGAACAACCTCAAGTCTAACCAATTAGGTGATGACTTTGCATTTTATAATAAAGCTTGTTATACATGTGGTAGTTTTGACCATCTTGCAGCTTTCTGCAACCAAAGGGTAACTGGGTATGAATACAATAGGGTGAATTACAAAAGGCAAACTCCTCAAACTCTTTTTCACTCTAATACTCATAGATCTCAACCCAGAACAGTCTCAAACAAGTCTGGACTCAAAGGTCCTTATAGACAAAAAGGTCCTGTTAACAAAGTACTGCCAGTTCAAATTCAAAGTACTGGTAAATCTAAAAATACTGTTAGACCTTTGATGACTGTTAACCCAAAATCAACAGCTAAGGATGCAAAAACAACTTTCAAACATGCATCTAAAACTGTTCTAAGGCCCATTCAAACAAAAGCAGTGGTTCACAAACAAATTTGGAGACCAAAGGGTGTGACTTCAAAGTTAGCAAACTCTGCTAAACATGTTATTCACTCTGCTGCTAAGGGTAATAGGGCAAATGCTGTTAAGGCCTCAGCATGTTGGATTCAAAAATCCAATGTTGCATCAACAGTCCTTAAAAGATTAAACTATATTGATGCAAGAGGCAGATCCAAGTCAGTAATGGCTTGGATCCCCAAAGAAAACTAACACTCTTATTTATGTGCAGGGACATTCTATTGATCATCAAGATCAAGGATACTCAGATAGTGGATGTTCCAATCACATGACAGGCAACATGTCTTATCTTTCAGATTTTCAAGAATTCAATGGAGGATATGTTACCTTTGGAGGTGGTTTTCGTGGCAAAATTTCTGGTAAAGGTACTATTAAAACCGGAAATTTAGATTTTGAAAATGTGTACTATGTACAAGAGTTAAAGTATAATCTTTTTAGTGTTTCACAAATGTGTGACAAAAAGAATAATGTGCTTTTTACTGACACTGAATGTCTTGTTCTATCTAAGGATTTTAAGATGCCTGATGAAAATCAAGTACTTCTTAGAATTCCTAGAAAGGCCAACATGTATAGTGTTGATATGAAGAACATCATTCCTAAAGAAGATTTAACTTGTCTTGTATCAAAGGCCACATTGGATGAATCAATGTTATGGCATAGAAGGCTTGGTCATATTAACTTCAAAACCATAAATAAAATTGTTAAGAATGGTTTGGTAAGAGGTTTACCTCACAAAAGATTTGAAAATGATCAAACATGCATTGCTTGTCTAAAAGGCAAACAACACAAAGCCACTTGTAAGCCCAAAATTTTTAACTCTATCAATCAGTCATTGTTTATGCTGCATATGGACTTATTTGGACCAGTTTCAGTAAGGAGTATACAACATAAAAAATATTGTCTTGTTATAACTGATGACTATAGCAGATTTACATGGGTTTTCTTTTTAGCCTCTAAGGATGAGACATCAAGCATCCTTAAGGAATTCATTACACTGATAGAAAACCAAGTAAGCAAGAAAGTAAAAGTCATTAGGAGTGATAATGGGACAGAGTTTAGAAATAGAGTTATGGATGATTACTGCAAAGAAAAAGGTATTAGGAGAGAATATAGTGTTGCTAGAACACCACAACAGAATGGAGTGGTTGAAAGAAAGAATAGAACACTAATTGAAGCTGCTAGAACAATGTTAGCTGATTCTAAGCTACCAATAATCTTTTGGGCAGAGGCAATTAACACTGCTTGCTATGTTCAAAATAGAGTTTTAGTTGTGCAGCCTCACAATAAGACATCATATGAACTCTTTAATGGTAGAACTCCTGCAATAGGATTTCTTAGACCTTTTGGATGTCATGTGACAATTCTCAATACCTTAGACCATTTAGGAAAATTCGATGGTAAAGCAGATGAAGGTTTCTTAGTTGGATATTCTCTTGTTAGCAAAGCTTTTAGAGTTTACAACTTAAGAACTGAGAAAGTTCAAGAAGAACTACATGTGGAGTTTCAGGAAAACAAATCCAATGTAGTAGGTCAAGGACCAAAATGGATATTTGATCTTGATTATCTAACAAACTCTATGAATTATTTACCTGTTGTTGCAGAAACTAATAATTTTTCAGGTTCACAAGCAACAAATGAGGTAGAGTTAGATAAAGATCAATCTGATGTCATTATGCCATTGTGGTCAAGTACCAGTGTGGATTTAGCTTCAAACAATGATGAATCTTCTTCTGGTAAAGCAAAAGAGGATGTTGAGGCTCAAAGAAAAGATGTTGGAACAGAGGAACAACTCAATATGTTGAATATTGAAAGTACTGCTGAGACAGAGCAAGGTACTGTTAGTACTTCTCAAAGTACTGGTGGTTCATTTGAAGGAACTGTTAGTTCAGCTGAAGGTCCTGCTGGTCCTTCACACTCAAAAGATGCAGAGTTCCAAGAAGATGAAGTGGATGTGACTAATCTTACACCATCTTATCATGTTTCTACTACACCACACACAAGAATTCACAAAGTTCATTCCCTAGATAATGTGATTGGAGATATACAATCTGGTGTGAAGACAAGAAGACAATTGGTTTCTTCAGACCAACAAGGGATTCTTGATGCCCTTTATGCTTCAAAACAACATGAACTTTCAAACTCATGTTTATTTGTATGTTTTCTCTCTCAAAAGGAACCAAAGAATATTCTTACAGCCCTAGATGATTCAAGCTGGGTAGAGGCTATGCAAGAAGAGCTTCTTCAGTTCAAGATTCAAAAGGTTTGGGTGCTAGCTGATTTACCTACAGGTGAGAAGCTAATTGGCACTAGATGGGTTTTTAAGAACAAAAGGGATGACAGAGGAATTGTGATCAAGAATAAGGCTAGACTAGTAGCACAAGGGTACACACAAGAAGAAGGAATAGATTATGATGAAGTTTATGCTCCAGTAGCAAGGATTGAGGCAATTAGGCTGTTTCTAGCTTATGCTTCATTTTTAGGCTTCACAGTCTATCAAATGGATGTCAAAAGCGCATTTTTATATGGTGAAATTGAAAGAGAGGTGTATGTTTCACAACCTCCTGGTTTCATTGATCCATTACATCCAAACAAAGTGTACAGAGTAGTGAAAGCTCTCTATGGCCTTCATCAGGCACCAAGAGCTTGGTATGCAACACTTGCTTCCTATTTATTAGAAAATGGATTTCAAAGAGGAAAGATTGATCAGACACTTTTCATCAAACAGCACAAGAAGGATCTTCTGTTAGTGCAGGTGTATGTGGATGACATTATCTTTGGATCTACAAGGAAGGAAATGTGTTTAGAATTTGAGAAGCTTATGAAAGATAAGTTTCAAATGAATTCTATGGGAGAACTTACATTCTTTTTGGGTTTGCAAGTTAAGCAATCATCTGAAGGCATATTTATTAGTCAAGACAAATATGTTGCAGAGATACTTAGAAAATTTCAATTTGCTGATTCAAAAATAGCAAGCACACCAATGGACTCAGAGAAGCACCTTCTGAAAGATGAAGATGGAGAAAATGTAGATGTACACAATTACAGATCTATGATAGGCTCCTTGATGTATCTTACATCATCTAGACCTGATATCATGTTTCCTGTTTGTGTATGTGCAAGATTTCAAGTTACTCCAAAGGTTTCTCATTTAACTGCAGTCAAGAGAATTTTTAGATATCTCAAAGGTCAACCAAGGTTGGGTATATGGTATTCTAGAGAGTCTCCTTTTGATTTGGTAGCATATTCAGATAGTGATTATGCTGGTGCTAGCTTAGACAGAAAGTCAACAACTGGAGGATGTCAATTCCTTGGGTGTAGACTTGTCTCATGGCAGTGTAAGAAGCAAACAAGTGTGGCAAATTCAACAACTGAAGCTGAATATATAGCTGCTGCAAGTTGCTCTAGTCAAGTTCTATGGCTTCAAAACCAACTTCTTGATTATGGGTACAATTTCTTAAATACTGTTATTTATATTGATAATAGTAGTACAATTTGTATTATTAAAAATCCTGTACAACACTCTAAAACAAAACACATTGAAATTAGACATCACTTTATAAGAGATTGCAATGAGAAAAGATTAATTCAAGTTCTTAAAATTGCTTCAGAGCATAATTTTGCAGATCTGTTAACAAAAGCTTTTGATGTTTCAAGGTTTCAGTACTTGGTAGCAAGTATTGGAATGCTTAATCTTTAAGTTTTCAATATGATGTGTTTTTGTACATAACTTTTTGAAAGTACTGCTGGATTAATAAGGTACTGCTATATCAAAATTTGAATTGTGTTATTCATATAGTTGGATTTATGATTATTCTAATACAAGACAAGTACTTTGTACATTGTTCTTTTGGTTTTAGACTAACTATTTCAGGTATGAATATGTGAACACAAAGGATATTTCAAGTGAAATGGGAACAGCAGAATGCTTATCATATTGCTGACCATAATAGATTTATGATGGACTGAGTTTAGGAATTAAACCTCCTTAAAACTTCTTTCTTGAAATCTAGTTATGATATTTCACATTGAATTGATGACTTAGTTGATCAGATAGTAACTGATACAACTCACTTTCTATCATTTTATACTTTCAAGTATAATGAGTTAGTCTAAGGACATCTGATAGAAATAACAGCTAGTGAAAGTGAATCTAACACTTGTGTTGGAGGTAACAATTGCTATGAGCTGGAAACCCTGTCAAGAAAATCTTTTGAATAGATTTATCTTTTCACAGGCAGTTAGTGATAACTGAAATACATTGGTTCTCACACAACCAGAGGTTATTTTTAAACCGAAATTTTGATTAGGTGTCTGTTACACACTTGATTCTTTCAAAATGGTTGAATGTAGTATGATTTTTCAATTCTAAAATCATAAACATACTACTAAGCTAAATGATTTCTTAAAAGTATTTTCAAGGATTCTGAAAAACCATTCATTTATGGATTATGAATCAAAATGTCCACTGATTCACCTCTCATAGGAGTTAACACACCTAGAAGTGATGAGGACAGCAACTTAAACTTTTAATGAATTGATGGCTTCATGTACAATATTGTTTGAAAACAAGTTCAAACTGATAGATCAGGTGATATGAAGAGAAGTTCTTTAGTACATAGTGAGATCTTCCAAACAAGGGGAGGAAATTAAAGTTATTTACTTCAGGGGAGGTCATAATCTCAGAGAAGGAAATAATTGCCCAGAAAAGGAAGAATAAACCAATATATGGAAGGAGAAGACAAGAGCATACAAGATGATGATGTAGAGGTTGAAAATGATTAGAACAGATCAAATATCTAGAAGGGATGAAGCATTCCAAAGGAGAAAGTTCTATCTAGATCAAACGAAGGAAAGATTCAATTTCAGTTCATTATGTTTGTTTATCACTTGCAAAGGCATGCTGATAGATGATTTCACTTGTTGAAATCATTGCCTCTTACAATTCCTCCATCCAAGGAAATTGCACCATCTTTTGGTACAATGTTTTTGATATTGCTGAAGTCAAAGAAGAACAAAGCAGATGAGTTCAGAATAGAAGAATAGTTCAGATTCATGAAGTGTTTGAAAGATCTTCACAAGTCCTCATTTAATTCAGAAAAACATGTTTGAATTAATTCACATGTTTAGGGGAGGATTGTTGGGAATTAAATATTCTGAAGTTAGAGTATTAGAATTTACTCTAAGTCGAAGGTACTGCTAGTACATGAAGGTACTGCTAGAGCAAGAAGGTACTGCTAGTTCAAGTTGAAGGTACTGCTAGTTGTATATGGTACTGCTGATCAGTGACTCATAGGATAAGATCGAAAAGATATTTATTGTATTTTGGTCAAACATATACGGTAGATAATATCTTACTCCATGTGCTTAGTTAACAAGTTGTATACATAGATACATGTTGTATCTTATGTACTGACAACAATATGCATAAGTTAAACAAGTAAGTCGGTCAAGACTTTTAGCAAATTTGTAAAGATCTCTTGCAACTATAAAAGAGATCTTAGACTTGGATATTGTGTACTAACACACACACATGCATAACATAGACTCATAACTGTTAGAACATAGAACAAACACAAATCACAAGTTGTAACATAAGATTCAAGGTTTTGTAACCCTAGTGATAAACACAAGATCACTCGTATTATTTGGAATAATATTGAATCGTTTAGTGAAAAACTTTCTTTGTTCATTGTTAAGTAACAAACATAATTCTTCCATTTCCATAACATACATAACCTTCTAAGTGTGGTTAAGTAAATTCCGCGTGCTTAATCATATTAAGTCAATATATCTCATACACAAAGATTCAAGGTTTCAGTTCATTATGTTTTCATTATGTTTGTATACACAAGGTCCTCACAGTTGTGTATACACGGTTAAGGTGATTAAACCTTGTATCTTTGTGTATGAGATATATTGACTTAATATGATTAAGCACGCGGAATTTACTTAACCACACTTAGAAGGTTATGTATGTTATGGAAATGGAAGAATTATGTTTGTTACTTAACAATGAACAAAGAAAGTTTTTCACTAAACGATTCAATATTATTCCAAATAATACGAGTGATCTTGTGTTTATCACTAGGGTTACAAAACCTTGAATCTTATGTTACAACTTGTGATTTGTGTTTGTTCTATGTTCTAACAGTTATGAGTCTATGTTATGCATGTGTGTGTGTTAGTACACAATATCCAAGTCTAAGATCTCTTTTATAGTTGCAAGAGATCTTTACAAATTTGCTAAAAGTCTTGACCGACTTACTTGTTTAACTTATGCATATTGTTGTCAGTACATAAGATACAACATGTATCTATGTATACAACTTGTTAACTAAGCACATGGAGTAAGATATTATCTACCGTATATGTTTGACCAAAATACAATAAATATCTTTTCGATCTTATCCTATGAGTCACTGATCAGCAGTACCTTATACAACTAGCAGTACCTTCAACTTGAACTAGCAGTACCTTCTTGCTCTGGCAGTACCTTCATGTACTAGCAGTACCTTCGACTTAGAGTAAATTCTAATACTCTAACTTCAGAATATTTAATTCCCAACAGTTTGCATATAGGCACACACTAGGCACGTGTCTCTAATGCAACTACTCTAAATTCTAATTTTTCCTAAAATTTTCTTATAGGAAACAATAATGTCTCATGAGTATGATTTTGATCATCTTCTAACTGATACCTATACACCCGAAATATCTCGTGAACCCACAACACCCGGTAACCACATTCGTGCCTATGTCAATCTTGAAACCTGTCGGTTTCATGAAGGTCGAGTCGTTGATCCGTCCTTAATTTATCATAGGGATATCAAGACTTCATTTAGAGCTATAGGATTCGATTGCTTACTACACATCAACGAGCACATTTGTCCTCGTTTTGTGTTAGAATTCTTTCGAAAAGTTGAACTCGTATATAATGAGGATCACTCTTTGTCACTTTGGTTTTGGGTCAGAAATTTCAAAGTTGTCCTAACCCTTGAGCAATTTTCTCAAATTCTCCGAATTCCCAATCATGGGCAATGTGCCTATACTGAAGATTGGTGTCTTGAGTCCCTCTTCAACTTTTGTGAAGAGGATAGTCCATATTGTTCCTACATACCCTCTCCAACCGAACTTACCAAACTCATTCGTACTCATAAGTACTCCTCCTCTTACCCAAATCCAACGAAAATTCGTTTGGATGAGGGTCGTCATGAACTACTTTCTTCGGCAGTCATCCTGTGAGAAAATGTTCTAAGTCTGACAGGAAATCATGAGCAACTTCCGGCATGTTGTGCTCATATGATTTACTGTCTCCTAAACCAACAACCATACAATCTCGCATACTTCTTCGCTAAGCGAATTGTACATCTCAAGGGTAACAAAAACAAGTTGATACCTTATGGGATGTTCCTAACTCGTCTTTATCACCACCTCATAAACTATCACCCATACCTTAGTGGTCCTCAATACTCAATTTTTGATCCAGTCATGAAACCCCTAAACGAGTCATATGTCTCATCCATTCTCATTTCCGAATCCTCCACCCACCATGCACCCTTTGATGATCCAAATCATGAGAATGAGATGCATGCTCAAGACGAGAGTGTGATGAAAACGGGAGAAAGCTCAAGTCATAAGTAGTTAGGAGGGGATTAACATTAATATTAGGATTTATCTATGATAGATTATATTAGAGATTAATACTCTTTGTCATCTTGCATGCTTGATATTTAATCTATCCCCTTGCATGAACTATGTGGATGATGGCTTATTTTGTCACTTATGTTTGCATGCTTATGATTATCTTGGCAAATTACATGATAATCTTTATATGCTAGAAGTAGCTTGATATGGGACATATTAGGCAAATAAATCTTTAGTGATTTGAGGCACTATCATTTTTAGGAACTAGTTCCCCTAGAAAACATCCCTCTAGCTGCCCAAAACTAGCCTGCACAGGAAAATCCATGAAAACAGTGTCACGGTACCGTTAAATTTGACGGTACCGTGTGATGTTTAGAGGAACCGTGTACCTGTTTGACGAATTTTCACTGTTCCTCCTAAATCCCTGCAACCCTAACCTCAAACCTGCAAATTTTGCAACCTCACATACATCCTAAGATTCTCTTGCTACACCATAGGATACTCCTATCCACTTTAATTCAAATTTCACCCATCTTGCCTATATAAGGCCTCACCCTTGCAAGTTTATCTTGCACTTCATCCTCAACCTCACATCACACACACATCATGTCCTCCACACAAGGATCCACCACTCACATCTCAAAGAAACCTAGAATAACCATAAGACCACCAACAAGACCCCTCTTTGTGGATCTTACAAAAGATGATGAAGTAACCACCCCACCTTCCTAAGCCACTTCCAACTCACCATCTCCACCTAATGCACCTTCCAAAACTTCCTCTACCTACACAACATCTTCATCATCTCCTTCCTTGAACACCATGCCATCCTCAATGGA
Source organism: Artemisia tridentata subsp. tridentata (assembly GCA_021014915.2). Lineage (NCBI taxonomy): Eukaryota > Viridiplantae > Streptophyta > Magnoliopsida > Asterales > Asteraceae > Artemisia > Artemisia tridentata. Next base: position 101,140,322 of record CP139507.1, on the reverse strand, counting down.
CTACACAATTTCACAAATAACTCCATTGGACTATGCCATGCCAACTCCATCACCAACAAACTCACCACCACCTCCTTCCCCTATCATGGATCAACCCATCCAACCTCACCCCTTTGATCTACATAGTGCTAATTGCCTATGTTGCCTCCACAACCGTAACCTCATCTTCTCCTTGAGAGATGAAATTTACTTCATGTTCTCCTATGTGGAACACCTCTTGACACCACCACCACCCCAAATGGTGCCACCATCTCCACCACCTCCTAGCCCACAAAACTAAACATGTTCTTGTTTAGTTTTTCAACAATAAAACTTTTAGGACCCGTCTTGGAAATGAAGCTTGCCTCTAGTCATTAGGGATTTATGCTTCTTGTTGTCTAGTGTTATCTTTATTATGTAGTCATACTTATGTATGACACTTGCTTTATGAATGAATGTTTTCATTTCTAGGCTGTTTTATTTTTTGGGGGCTTGGCTACTTAGTCATTTTTTTTGGTTGGATATTTGTCTTAAGTGCTACATGTTAGATCTTGTATATGTGTTATCTAACCTTGTTTTGTAGCACAAATCCTTGCTCAATTCCATGGTGTCCTCCAAACGAGGGGGAGTATACATCAAGGGGGAGCCTTAGCAACCTTTTTGCTTTGACAAAAAGGGGGAGAAATGGGAGTAAACTCATTAAAAACTTGTTAAAACTAATTTTAACTTAACATGAGTTTATGTTTTGTCATCATCAAAAAGGGGGAGATTTTTGATGCAAATAATATTTTAAAAACGTTATTTCTATCTTTCGATAACTTCACGTTTTGAGGATGACAAAATGTGAAAACACGTTACGTTAAAATTAACGCAAACAAGTTTTTTAATCGGAAGATCCCGTTTCTACACAAATCACTCTAGAACAAATTTACAACTTAACTAATGATCAAAGAAATGAATTTGAGTTTTAGACATCACATTTTTATGTGAAAAAACATTTCTTTCAAAAATATACTTTACAAATTATTTTTGAATAATTAAGAAATACTTTAATGGAAAAATAAGTTTAAAATACATAACAGCTATTTTCCCCCAAAATCAGCTCTAAACTTCCCCAAATAAGTTTTCACCAGAAAAGACAAAAAGTGGAGCGTCTTTGTCTGACATGGCTCCACGGTTCCACTAAATTTAGTGGAGCCGTGTGTGATTTAGTGGAGCCGTCCCTCTATAACGGCCAGATTTTTTCTGCCTATAAATACCAGCCCACTTCACAGATTTTGGGCATCCTTTTTCACAAAGAACTTTCTGAGTTTAATACTCTCTTCACATTTTCTTTCTTTAATCATTTAGATTAGTTTTCTTTTGTTTAAGAGTGATCCTTTCATCCTATAAAGTGATCCTCTTCATTCCTCTTCAATAGCAAGAGAAGAACTCAAGGTATCCAAGAAGATACAAGAGTTATAGTTGTAGTTAGGGAAGTTGTAATATTTGTTACACACTTGATTGTATCATAGCATACATCAAGATCATTTTTCTTTTGTGAGAGTGTGAGTGAAGATCATTGAGATCTTATAGAGATATTGATTATCTCTTGAAGCCATTGGGCTAGTGTGATTGATTAAGAAGATCAAAGTTAGATAGGATAAGTTGAGTGAAGTGAGAGTTGATCTTTGTGATTGTGTCGAGATCTTGAAGATCTCTTGAAGCCATTGGGCTTGTGTGATTGATCAAGTGGATCAAAGGTAGATCGGGTAGATCGAGTATTATGTGAAGTAGTAAAGGATCAAGTAGATCGTGGTAGATTGGTGCTAGCTAAGATTAGCACTCGACATCTAGCTTAGTGTCAGAAATAGGATAAGCGACATGTACAGTTTTCTCCACCTAAAGGGAGGTTGTTGACATAGTGCTTGAAACTCTCGAGTGTGGTACTCGGGGAGTGGAGTAAGGCGAAGAAGAGCTTCGTATCCGAACCACTATAAATCCTTTTGTCCCGGTTTGATCTTTCCATCTCTTCTCTTTACTTTTATTACTTATATTAGTTAGTTTAGTGTAGTGTTCATATTGGTGTTGATTGGTTACACATAAGAATCGAATCAAAGGTTTCCAATAGTAAAGTTTTTAAGAAGTTTTAAAAGAACTAAAAGAACTAAAAGAACTTAAAAACCGGTAAAACTATTCAACCCCCCCTTCTAGTTTTCCACAAACTAAACATCATTTTCGATACACATTCAACTAATCCTAAAGCTACCAGAACAGATACATTGTAATTACATACCATACTTGATATATACTAAATCAAGCTTCCAAATCCAAAAGACATCCTTATAAATAAGTGTTAAACAAGCTAAACTTCATTGTCTATAGTTAGATACACATTAAACTACCAGATACTCATTTCATTGTAAGCACAACATCACCGTTGCTTGACAATACTCCAACATCAAGAGTGAACTTGACTGCTTGCTTTTCAACAAATCCAACTTCATTCATAATGTATTTCCATTCTCCATGCAAAACAACATGGTCATCAAACTCTTTGACTTTTGATTTACCACTGTATTTTCCTAACACAAGGTCCTTCTCAAAAGATGAATGCAAGTAACACAGTCAGACCTTGGTTGTATCATCAGAACCAGAATAATTGTATAGCTTGTGTTTTCTAGCAAAACCTGCTGGTATTGTCTGTTCAGATGTATTAAACACACGTTTAAAATTTAAACCGAAACAAAGAATATAAGAACTACTATGTAACACCCCCAACTCGGAATATGGCAACGGATCATAGTTAGGGGTATTACTCGAGGGGTAGTGAGTCAAAATCATAGATAAACGATCTCATAATGAGACGTTTTTAATAAAACACCACATTCAAATACAATGTTCAACCTTTAGAGTTTAAAAGACTCTTAATACATTTAGCAGCGGAAAATGAAATAGTTTGCAGCGGAAAAATAAAGTAGTTTGCAGCGGAAATTAAGATAGAAATAACAAAACATAACCCACAGAAAGCCATCCAAAACCTCTAGCCCTTTCCTCGTGCACACTTCATAAATCAATTACCTGAGATAAACATGCTAAAAAGTCAACACAAAGGTTGAGTGTAATCCATAGGTTTAATAAAAATTAGTTGAGCACAAGAATTTTAGTCTGGAAGATATAAGCAACAAATGCAAATATCGGGTAAGCATCACATAATTCTCAGGATTTGCTAAGCTCATGACACGCAAAACGTTAACCGGCACCAGAAACTCTGGCGTAAGTCGACAGTAACCGCGGAATTTCTTAATCATAATAGTTGCCCCCAAAGTAGGTATCTTGCCAAATACCTAGGTAACTCAATTATAGTACATCACATGCTGACCGGCCTTGGTCAACATGGCGGGATGGTCAAATCCTATAGGCTTATAAACTACAATCGCGCTCACCCGCAGGTGATTAATGGTTCATGATCGAGGGACTTGCTTTTGGCAAGGAAGGTACTTAGCATTCATAGCGTCAATCAGGATATAGCATACAAGTAAACAATTGTGCTCAGAAAATAGTAAGTAGCATGTATCTCCCCCACGGGATTTATAAACATTTAAAAGTATTAAACGTGGGGCTATGAATCACACCTTAGTCACAGAGAAAACGAGATAAACAATCAGGTGGTATGGCACATCAAATGAACCTCAGCACAACCTAATCAATTAAATGACATAACTCAGAACTAATACTCGAAATGATTTAAGAAATAATACTCGTATAAAAGGTTTTAGTTTCAATGGCGTTTGAAAGAAAAGATACGTTTAAGTCTCGTGTGGAAGACAAGAAAGGTAAAGAGATAATAAGTTGGAGAATACGAATGAACACTCAAGAAAGACGAGAGAAGTAGATGAAAAAGATATGAAAGAAAGAACGAAATCAGAAGAAAAGAATCAATACACAAACAACGACATCGATAGATAGTTTCGGCTTTTCCCCGTTTTCCCCAAAATAGGTGGTATATTCGTTAAAACATAAGAGTTTCGAAAAGGTTTTTGAACATTTAACAACTCATAAATAGTTTAAGTTTATAAATATTTTACGAAGTTCCGGCAAGAAGTGCCCGTTTATGAGACATTCCCAAGTCATACGACTTATTTGAATAATTTAATTATCGACAAGTCTTACAAGTTTTAAATATATGATTGGACATATCATTCGCGTGAATATTAGTTGTTTAGTTTTATCGACCGTTTTGTATAGTTCGGGTCCAGGTAGGTTAAGCTCTTATGAGTCTAATGTACCCTTCCGTCTCGTGTACCAAAGGGTCCATAATAGTCCAAATAACTAATACCGTAAATCCAATACGTCCAATCCTTGTCCACAATGTCATATCATTACAATATTATTCAAATCCAATCGATAAATATTAAATATCTCACGTGTGTTGCAATGTATCCCATATCGTTTCAAATATTCCGAAACATCTCATATCAATAACAAACGAATAAATAATAACAAACGTCTAATCCTAAATATAACACGACTCAACAATTTAAATATACTAAATAAAACAATAAGATAAATGGTGACTAACTAAATAATCCACGACTCGACAAAATAAATAACAAACGACGATAATAATGAATAACAAAACCGACAAGTGAATAACCTTAGCCGTGACTCGTCACGAGTCACGGCCCGACTCAATCTGAGCCGTTGAGGCTCTCGGCCGCAAAAACATCCAATACCAACACAACCATTTTCCATATTATGTAACTCCTAAACCAATCCGCAACACCTAATCATATGTAGCAAATAAAGTCCCATTCGACACAATAACTAAACCCGCAACACAAATTTATATCTCAACACAAAACCTTTCCAATTTATTATTAATCCTAACTCTAATTTTTATACTAACACTTTAAAACAAATATATATTCAAATGACACAAAAGTTTTGAAACTGCCAACACTATTATCTTAACGCAAATCCAAATCAACCACAAACATAAACCTTAAAACAACTAACTCTAATATTATTGCTCAACTTGCCGTGACTCGCCGTGAGTCACAGCTCGGCTATATGCCGACTGCCGAATCAGTTGCCAACCATACGGACCTCAAAATTCATCCAACATCAACAAATCAATACCACATCAACTAATCCTAACAGCCATGGCTTGGCTAGCCATGTGGCTGCCGAGACTCAAACCAACCAAACGGACTCATCAATATCAACTCTCCACAAGAACAACACTACATCGAAAGGAATATCAAGAGAACAATAAAATATTAAAAATAATCAAACCTTCACCGAGTCAACCTGACTCGGTGAGTTGACGAGTTGACTGAGTCACTGAGAAGGGGAGGGGAGGGTTTTCCACACGAGGGTTTCACTATTTTTACACCATTTTTATCAATAAAACACATTTTATTTTTGGATTAATAAATAAATAAATGAATAAATAAAAATTAATCAAATTAGGGTTTTGATTAAATATAAAGAAAATATGAAATAGAGGCGCGTGGGAGTTTTTTACCGAAAGAGGAGGTGGCTAGGGTGGGTGGTGGTGGCTCGGTGTGATGGCAGAAGGTGGTGATGGCGCGTGACGGTGATACAAGGGGCGTCACGGGCTCACGAGCTCTAGAAATATAAAACACAAGCCGATCTATTGATTCGGCAAAAAAAATGCCTCGCCGGAAAAGATGGTGGTGGCCAGAAGTTGGGGATCGTCGGCGTTAGAGAGAGAGAATAAGAGAGAGAGAGAGAGAATGATTAGTAATGAGTATTTTTATTATTTTTGGGATATTTATATTTTTGAGGGAGGGACCAAATGTGTAAATTGAAAAGTGAGGGATGTGTTATGTAAATATGGGCGGAGGGACTAATTCTGCCACCTTGGCTATACTTTTACAATAAACACCGCGGGACCCATTTGACATATCAAACGGACTCGAAAGTTTACGAAACTTGCGCCATTGTTCACGAAATAATTTTTCCAACAAAAACGAGTATAAATATGCAATATTTTCAAAAATCAATATTTTTGACAAATACGATTCGTTTTGTGCTTTCTAGGATGTGTCGGTTCACTAATAGTGACAATATTCTCGTTTCCCAAGCCCAAACAAGTGCAATGAAAAGTTTAAGTTCTCAGGTAACGCAAAGTTTTAAAATAATTGGCTAGAAAGGATTTTGGAAAATTACCGGGTGTTACAGCACATACATCATATTGGGAAATCCGTCCCGGATTTCAGTTTAACTTATCGGTCCTGGTTTTGAAGTGGTGAGGGTATTTGCGTTTGAATTGGTCCTCGCGTTCCCAGGTAAATTCGGGTCCTCTCTTGGAATTCCAGCAAACTTTCACAAGAGGAATTTGGTTCTTCTTCAGTCGTTTGATCTCACGCTCCATGATTTCTACAGGCTCTTCAATAAAGTTCAACTGTTCATCAACTTGAATCTCATCAAGTGGAATCACGGCTGTCTCAAAAGACAAGCATTTCTTCAAATTAGACACATGGAAAACAGGATGTACTCTACTGAGCTCAGGAGGCAATTTCAGTCTATAGGCTATAGGACCAACCCTGTTCAGAATCTTGAACGGTCCAATGTACCTTGGGTTCAGCTTTTCACACTTGCCAAAACGAATCACTCCCTTCCATGGTGAAACTTTCAACATGACTCGATCCCCAACCTGAAACTCAAGGGGCGCGTAACTTTTCTGGCGGTCTCGCGCGATCTTCAATCGGTTTTTAATCTGCACAATCTTTTATGTGGTCTCACGAACAAGATCTGGCCCAATGAGCTGAGCTTCTCCTACCTCAGCCCAACAAATGGGTGATCGACATTTTCGGCCATACAATGCCTCAAACGGTGCAGCCTTAATACTTGCATGATAGCTGTTGTTGTATGATAACTCAATCAAAGGCAAATCAGTATCCCACCCATTTCCAAAATCAATCACGCAGGCCCGGAGCATATCCTTCAATGTCTGAATCGTCCTCTCCCTCTGGCCATCTGTCTGCGGGTGATATGCAGTGCTCATGTCGAGGTTCGTACCAAAAGCATCCTGTAGCGACTGCCAAAAATTTGAAGTAAACCTGCTGTCTCGGTCGAAGATGATAGATATGGGAGCCCCATGTCTCGATACTATCTCCTTCACGTAGAGCCTTGTCAACTTATCCATGCTGTAATTCTCCTTGATCGGTAGAAAATGTGCTGATTTCGTCAATCGATCGACTATGACCCATATAGCGTCGAAACTAGTTGTTGTTCTCGGGAGTTTGGTGACGAAATCCATCGTGATCCGTTACCATTTCCATTCGGGAATCTTAGGCTGTTGTAGAAGACCGGACGGTTTTTGATGTTCGGCCTTAACCTTTGCGCACGTCAAACACCTTTGAACATAATCGGCAACTTCAGCTTTCATATTCGGCCACCAGTATAGTTCCTTGAGATCATGATACATTTTGTCGGATCCTGGGTGGATAGAATACTTCGAATTATGAGACTCATGCATAATCAAGTCTCGCAGTCCTCCATAACGTGGCACCCAGCTTCTTCCTTTAAAACACAATATTCCGTCTGAACGCCTCTCAAACTTCTTCTGTATCATTCCATAAAGATTCTCATTCTGGAGATCTTCTTGTTTCACTTCTTCTTCTTGAGCACGGAGAATTTGAGCGGGAAGGTTCGAATTGATGGTCATAATTAATGCTCGAACTCGTAGAGGTTTCAATCGTTCTTTTTGGCTCAAGGCATCAGCCATAACGTTCTCATTTCCTGGGTGATATTGGATTTCATAGTCATAATCACTTAGAGTTTCTAACCATTTCCGTTGCCTCATATTCAGCTCCTTCTGATCTAAGATATGTTGAAGACTCTTGTGATCGGTGTACACGACACACTTCGTTCCGTATAGGTAGTGCCTCCATATCTTGAGTGCAAAAACCACGACACCCAACCACTACAACAAAAGTAGCTTTTTAGAACCCTTTGTGTGGGACGGTATGATAATAGAGTCTTAAAAAACTATTTAATATGACATATGAGCGTTTGGGGTCCTTTTTAAACATATGCTACTTAGGCGGTCTTATAACTTTAACCTTTATAGGACGTTTATTCATTATGGTTTTATTATAATACACCATAATAGGACACTTGAGTTTTGAGTCATAAGACATCAGTTAGTTAAAACGCTTATTCACAAAAGTTTTATTATAACAAAATTTAATAGGACCTTTGACACGTGGGTATTATAACGTTAACCTTTATAGGACGCTTATGCACAATGGTTTTATTATCGTACACCATAATAGGACATTTCATTTTTGAGTCATATAACATCATTTTTTTAAAACGATTATTCGCAAAAGTTTTATTATAACAAAACTTAATAGGACCCTTAAGACGTGGGTATTATAATGTTAACCTTTATAGGACGCTTATGCATAATGGCTTTATTATCATACATCATAATAGGACATTTTATTTTTGAGTCATAAAATATCAGTTTTTTAGAACGTTTATTCGCAAAAGTTTTATTATAACAAAACTTAATAGGACCCTTAAAGGACTCATATTCATTCTGGTTTTATTACAATACACCATAATAGGACACTTGATACATAAGTCATAAAACATTAATTATTTGGAACGCTTATTCGCAAACGTATTATTAAAACATAACTTAATATGACACTTGACACTTGGGTCCCATAGATTGATACACCATTATAGGACACTTGATATTTGTGTCATAAAACATCAGTTTTATGGAACGCTTATTCACAAACGTTTTTGATTATAACATAAGTTAATAGGACTCTTGACAATAGGGTCTTATAACGTTAACCTTTATAGAACGCTTATTCATAATGGTTTTTTTATGATACACCATAATATGACACTTCTTTTTAGAGTCATAAAACATCCGCTTTTTATAATGCTTATTCATATTAAGTTTTATTAAAACATAACTTGATATGACACTTGACACTTGGGTCTCATAAATTCATCCACCATAATAGGACACTTGAAATTTGAGTCATAAAGTATTAGTTTTATAGAACGCTTACTTGCAAAAGTTTTATTTTAACAAAACTTAATAGGACCCTTGACACCTGCGTCTTTTAACATTAACTTTTATAGTACGCTTATTTGTTATGGTTTTATTATCATACGCCATAATAGAACACTTCTTATTTGAGTCATAAAACATCAGTTTTTTAGAACGCTTATTTACAAAAGTTTTATTTAAACATTACTTAATATGACACTTGATATTTGGGTCTCAAAACTTGATACACCATAATAGGACACTTGATATTTGAGTCATAAAAGATCAGTTTTATGGAACGCTTATTCACAAAAGTTTTATTATAACAAAACTTAATAGGACACTATCTATTTAAGTAATAAAACATCAGGTTTTTACAACGGTTATTCGCAACAGTTTTATTATAACAAAATTTAATATGACCCTTGTCAGTTGGGTCTCATAGGTTGATACACCATAATAGGACACTTGAAATTTTAGTCATAAAACATCAATTTTATAGAACGCTTAATTGGAAAAGTTATATTTTAATAAAACTTAATAGGACCTTTGACACTTGGGTCTTATAACCTTAACCTTTATAAGACGATTATTTATTATGGTTATATATTATCATACACCATAATAGGACACTTCTTATTTGAGTCATAAAATACAAGGCCGTCCCGTGGATTTCGGTGGCCCTGCGCTATAAATTAAACTAGGCCCTATTGATACGAAATTGTAATAAGGAACCTAGACGCATTGCCTAAGACCGCAACTCAAAACAATGTTCTGATCGAAATATTAAAAACACAATAAATTCATAGTTGGTATTCCAGTATCAAGTTAGAGTAATTACTACGTGTTAGAAGCTTAAAAATTAACATCAAATAACATTCACACATTATTCTAAAATGTTATATAGGAAAATAGAGAGAACAAACTCTCCAAATTAATTGCTAAGAATTGACTGAATTAATTGTAACCTATTGATTGTCCCCTTGTGTTCATGTTTTTTTTAGCATGTTGTCACCCTAATTATTATCCCTTAACAGAATTAGCCTGCCTAAGTAATTAAATATGGGCTTTTATTGGGTTGAAACTAAAAAAATACGTCTACATCCTACATGTATATAATGGACTTGCATTAGTTTGAGGCCCTCTAAAATCGGTGGCCCTGTGCGCCCGCACTTGCCGCACATGCCAATCACCGGCCCTGATAAAATATCAGTTTTTTAGAATGTTTATTCGCAAGAGTTTTATTTAAATATTACTTAATATGATACTTGATATTTGAGTCATAGTATATATCACCCTATCCATAAAAGTTTTTATTATTTTTTCATTAAATAATAGAAAATAACGAGAGAAAAAAGACCTGCCGCGCTGCGGCGGGGTCTTTTTTTTTTTTTTTTTTTTCTTTTTTTTTCTTTGGTTTACATTTATGCGTTATTTTTTTTTTAGTTGCAGTGACGTTATTAGAAAATCTGTTTAGTAACATTTTGTTTCTATCTTTTTTTATATGAATATATTTTTTTTTAACAATAGTGTTAAAATAGACATTTTTTTTAGCCAGTTGGTTTATGTTACATTTTATAGGTGCTTTATTTATTATTGTGCTGAACTTGGAGGGGGTGGTTTTTTAAATTTTTATACAATTGGGAGTTGGGGTTGAAGGAGTGTCTTTTAATCAAACATAAACAACGGTGTCTATGTATTTGCCTACTTATCTATGGCATGTTATTTTAAAAAGTACGCAAACGATAACGATGGATGTAGATTACACGTTTAGCAAAAAGGTTCTGCAAAACTTGTGCAATCAGTTTCTGTGGCAACATTACTACACGTGTGCCTTACGCGAGCCGCTTCTACTATTTACTGACTCAAAATCTGCCTCCATAACATTTTTTGGAGACGTTATCCCTTTGCAAACACATACATGTGGGTAAAAAAACAGCTACTTCAGATACTGTCTAGCTAGTGTTTGCGTAGGTTTCTTGATAGGTGCAGCTTCCTACTTTAAATAACTAGTTTTTTTGTAGGATTTTTTGAAAATCAGTGGCGAATATGTGTCGCGCCACGTGTATGCTGGCCCGGTTACCAGCACCGTTGCTGTACGTAGTAGAATATTACTTGGTAGAAAGAATGATCAGAATGAAAGAATGAAAGCAAGAAAGAACCAATAACAAGTTATTACATGCATGTAGTATGGATAAAAGTTACAAGTCAAAACAACCAAAATAACCCACTTTTAACAATTTAAAGAAAAACAGGGAGTATTACTATTTAGCTAATTGAAATCATGAAGCTGCTTCAACTGGATCTTCATCTCCGGAAAAAGCTAAGTTAACCACAAACATCAAAAAACTAATACTTTATTTGACAAAAAAGGGAGACTAATTCAATTAACCACATATAACTATGTTTCAATTATGTTAATTGTTTGATAAACTCACACATTGTGTTTGATAAAAATTAAGCAAAAATGATTAGGGTTTAAATTATGAGGTATTACCTGGTCTTGATGATGGTGCTGATTTCCGGTTGTCGGATATCAATTGACGGAGATGATGGTGGTGAGTTCCGCTGGCAATTTTGGATGGTGGAATGATCGTGTATTTGGAGATGGACAAAGTGATTTTGATTTGATGATTTGGTCCCAAAATAATGATTTTTAATAAATTTTAGTCCTTATTATTCTTTTTAAAAAAGTACCTTATATTATATCTATAACGAGGAAGGGCACTTTATTACCTCTTTGAACAACTTACTCAAGTCATCATCCACCACTGCCTTCCCTTTACCGTTCGGCGGCCCCTCGCCCGATTCTTCATCGGTGTCATCATCACCAAATCTCAACGCTATGGGGCTTATCAAGTCGCGGTTGCTTGGTTGCTTAAACAATTCTTTGAGGGCCGATAGGTGACCCTCAATTACGGCCCGAACATCCGGAGGGTTTTGTCCCCCGCCTCCGGGTCCTTCGGCCCCTCTTGTGTTCTGGATGGGAGCAATAGGTGTGGGGATAGTCATTCTGAACTTCAAGTAGATCGAAAGGAAGGTCCCACGGATAGCGCCAATTTGTTGAAGCAATTTTCTACAATCACTTCGGACAAGTAAGGGAGATCCCTTCGTACAAACTGAGCTGGGTTCTTTCGAAAGGATAGGATGTGGGCCTCTTCGACTTTCTGACGTCCTTCGGAAACCTGCGCACAACAACACGCTTTAGACTCACCCCAGGTGCTATCCCAGGACCGACCTCCGGCGTGAGAGTAAGTATAGGGTATTCCGAGAGACCTTAAACAGTTATGTGAAATAAATGCAGGTAGGTTAGATTAGCTGGGAGTAGTAAATGAGCTGGGTATTTATAGTACCCAGCTTTAGTACCTGAAACGGCGACGCCGGATTTTCTGGGAACATGTCGCAGACATGATCCCGCAAATCCTGGGGCGGTGACGGCGGTGTCTACTGCTGCCATCTGTTACAAAGGTGATGCCACTTTTTGCTAATATTTATATTTTATCGTTTTGACTATCATTTTTTGACCCGATTTAGTACATTTTTATAACTTTTAATAAAAATGACAAAACTAATATATTCTAACACATTTCTCCACATTTTCGTCAAATTAATATATTTAGTTACGCCGTAACCTTGGTCAGTGTTGACTTGGGTCTTCTAGTGTAAATCTTTGTTACGGCGTAAGTAGAGAGTGGATCTACGCCGCAACTTTTTTCTGGTCAGTATACTTCTTGTGCATTTTCATTAATAAACCTCGCGTCTCTTCGTCCCTATGCTTATAATTTACCAGAAAATGAAATATTAACGAATACGAGTGTATATTCAAGTAAAATGATATAAATGGTGAGCATATCAGGGGGAAATTGACACTAAAATATCAAAACTATTTGATGTTATCAATCATACCTATCATCTAGATCCGTTCTTAAATGACTACTAATAACTTTTAGCCATTCTTAAATGACGGCTAATAATATTCAACCACCATCCTCTACAAATCCCCACCATCTAAATCCCCCACCAAAACTTTATCAAGCATCCTTTCAAATTCAAGGACTACTTTCAAACCGTTCTTGTGCAAAGTGATGCTTGATCTAACAACCCTCCATCCACCATGCAAGCCACTTCCATCATCACTAGTCTTCAAGGAATTTTAAACAACACACGTACTCCAAGACGTTGTGAGTCAAGAATCTCAAGTACCTTTGATCTGAAGGAGGTTTAAATGGACTATGACGTCCTGTGTAAATGCCTTCATCATCAAAGGTGTAACAATCGACAATTTTCCAAAACTTATTTTACGAGCCAAAATAATTATTTTTATTTCCCTTAGCTTTTAAATCTCTTTCAACTTGTTTGAGATTGAAAGACAGTGGATATCTAGTTAAAACATGAGCATTTTTCATTTATCGAGCCGGCACGGCCTAAAACACGTGAAACGAATCAAATTTGCCAAATAAATTAATTTCAAGAAAGTTATGCATGTTTATACTCGTTTTTATTAGAAAAATTATTTCGGACACAATGGCGCAAGTTTCATAATTTTTTGAGTCCGTTTGGTATGTCGAATGGGGCCCACAAGGTTTTTACTAAAAGAATTGCAAAATTACGAAATCTACCCCGTGCTTAAATTTTCTCCGCCGCCCCTCCAGTTTATTTTGTCCAGGTTTGGCCCCTCATAGGTATAAATAGGGCAATTTTAGGGTTTTCTCTTTTGACTATAACACACCTAGCTGGATTGTCCTATTCTGGCACCGTCATCGGAGCTCCGGCGAACTTCCGGCCACGATCCTTTTGATGCCGCCACGTAGATCAAGACACGGGGTTCAGTTCTGGAACATTTGGAGCCAAAGGGAGCTCGCTTGATCGTGTTTTAAAGCCACCACAGCCGAAAACCACCATCACCACCACTCGCCGCCACCCCTCTCCTCCTTTCCCCTCGATTGGTAAGCCACACGCCACTATTTTCGTCATTTATTCATTTTTTTTTATAAAACCATAACCAGTAAACATTTATATTAACATCTATAAAACGAAAATTTATTTAAAACTCACGTTTCCAAAACAAGCTCGTGTGGATCTTGATTTCTTACGCGTAACTCGTTCGGACTCATACCGAGTCACTTGACTCGTCTGAGTCAAGTCACGAGTTGAGTTGACTCGGAGCTATACTTGTTTATTTTATATGTATTGTGTGTATTGAATTCGAATCGTCCTTGTACATTTCTTTTAAGTAATCTAAGGTTGGTGGTTTGCTCATCGACTGAGTCGACTCAACTCAGTCGAGTTGAGTTATTTTTACTTATTCGTGGTTACTGGTTGTTGTTGTGTCATCATCTTTGTTTGACCCAGATAGGGTTATGGGTCGTGACTCGTTTAGGCTCACGAGTGGGTTGGCTTTGCTTATCTGCTTATGTTGTCTTTGCTTATCTGCTTATGTTGTCTCGATTTAGATTAAATTAGTAGGTTCAGTTGCGTTTTACCTCGGGTCAGCCTCACACCCAGGAGGGTGCGTTTGTTTGTTGTGCTAGGCTCAACTATAACACCCAAAGGGTGTTTTTTGCTTGCGGTCTGTGATGGAGTTGCTTATTTTTGTTTTGTTTGAATGCGTTTAATTTTTTTTAAAGTGTTTTCGTATAGTTCTCGGTTAGTAGAAAACTCATGAAATGGTTTGTAGTTACTGTTTCAGTCAAGTCATGGTGCGTTTATGTTTGTAAGGTGTGTCGAATGCAGTTTGTGTTGAGTTTGATTATAGGTTTACTTATTTTGTTTTGATACGTGTTTGTTTGTGGTATTATCATATTAGCAAGTCAGGTTTGTAATTGCTTCCTATTGGGGTCTTGATCATTTGAATTCACTGATTTTTTTGTCTTCGATTACTTTGCTTGCTGTATGGATATGTTAGGTTTCGTTACTTTTTCTTGGTCTCGACATTACGAGACACCACAAGGGTGGTTATTGGGTCCTGGTTCAAGAACAAACACACCCACTTAAGGTGCAGTCTGGCTCGGTTGTGTTATGAACATTTGGATTTAAGTAGCAAAATATAATTAGCCCTCCATGAGCGGGGTGAACAATTGAAGACTGTGTTGGTGCAACCATAGCATGGCCTTGTCCCTTTATCTCGGTATGTCTTTGTTAAACTTGTGATACCAATAATTTTAATAACATGGAACTTAATGCTTATACATGGATGTTTATTTGTAGGTGGTCCGTGAGGATTGAGAAAGGATGCATGATGACCCCGGACTAAGCTTCTTGTTACTTTAATTTCTTGTTTAATGTTACAAGACTTTATGTTGGATAATGTTTATACCTTATTTATGTTTAGTGCTTTTGTTATGAAAATTGCTTATTTGATATACAATTTCGTTTTATTCATTTAATAATTAGTTGATGTTTTATTCATATCGTAAAATAGAGTGTGCATGCTGAAAATAGCGTCCTATCATATGACTTGTTAGGACTTTGAAATTGTCCTATTAAACTTATAAAGCGTCCTAACAATTAACTTTTAAGGACGCATAACATTGTAAAAGTGTCCTAATATGTTGTTATTATGACGTTATTTAGGTTGTTAATAGACATTTTATACGACCAAAAAATTGGTTTCATAATCTTCTTTGAGATATTAGAACCCTTTTCTTGGTGCTAAAGTAGCTATAATGTTATATGATAAGCGTCCTAACAATTATCTTTTAAGTACGCTTGTATGTGTATCAAAAGATTAAAATTAGGTAACCACATGTTAGAACATTGTAAAAGTGTCCTAATATGTTGTTATTAGGACGTTATTTGGTTGTTCATAGACATATTATGCGACCATAAAATTGGTTTCATAATCTTATTTAGGATATCAGGACCCTTTTCTTGGTGTTAAAGTAACTATAATGTTATATGATAACCGTCCTAACAATTAACATTTAAGGACGCTTGTATGTGTATCAAAAGATTAAAGTAGGTTACCACATGTTAGAACATTGTAAAAGTGTCATAATATGTTTTTATTAGGACGTTATTTGGGTTGTTTATAGACCTATTATGCGACCATAAAATTGGTATCATAATCTTATTTGAGTTATTAGGACCCTTTTCTTGGTTGCTAAAATAGCTATGATGTTACATCATAAGCGTCCTAACAATTAACTTTTAAGGACGTTTTTATGTGTGTCAAAAGATTAAAAGTAGGTAAGCACATGTCAAAACATTGTAAAAGTGTCCTAATATAGTATTATTAGGACGCTATTTGGGTTGTTCATAGACATATAATACGACCATAAAATTGGTTTCATAAGGATATTTAAGATATTAGGACGCTTTTGACATATTACAACCCCCTTACATGATACGCTTTCATCCTTGGTCCTATTAAATGAAAGGTCCTATAAAGTACCATTTTATGACGCTTTTGTACGTCCTAAAAAGCCACTTTTGTTGTAGTGAACTCTAAATTATGCGTAGTATACTTTTCCTCGTGGGTCTTAAGTTATCGGGAATCATATGTCATGACCTTCCCTCTCTGCATCAAAACTGCTCCTAACCCATGATATGACGCATCATAGTATACCACAAAATCCTCCACTCCATCTGGCAACGCCAAAATCGGTGCACTACATAGTTTTCGCTTCAGAATCTGGAATGCTTCTTCTTCATCGTTTCCCCATTCATACTTCTTATTCTTCTGAGTCAATGCAGTTAATGGTTTAGCAATCTTGGAGAATCCCTCAATGAATCTCCGGTAATACCCGGCTAATCCCAAAAATTGTCAGATCTCTGTAGCATTAGAAGGCGTTGGCCAATTCTCAATAGCTTCAATTTTTGCGGGATCCACATGCAATCCTTTGTTGTCAATCACATGGCCAAGAAATTGTACTCTGCGAATCCAAAATTCACACTTAGAGAATTTGGCGTACAATTGTTCTTCTTTGAGTAATTTGAGAATTGCCGTTAGATGCTGCTTGTGCTCTTCTTCGCTCTTGGAGTAAATTAAGATGTCGTCGTTGAAGACTATGACAAACTTGTCCAAGTATGGTTTACACACTCGGTTCATGAGGTCCATGAATACAGCCGGTGCGTTTGTCAAACCAAATGGCATTACCTTGAATTCATAGTGGCCATAGCGATTCCTGAACGCCGTCTTGGGAATATTCTCTTCCCGGACTCTAAGTTGGTGATAACCTGACCTCAGATCTATCTTCGAGTAGTAATCTGACCCTTGCAGCTGGTCAAACAAATCATCAATCCTCGATAACGGGTAGCGGTTCTTCACCGTCAGCTTGTTCAATTCGCGATAGTCAATGCACATCCTAAACGACCCATCTTTCTTTTTTAAGAACAACACCGGTGCTCCCCACGGTGATGAACTAGGTCAAATGAACCCTTTAACCAACAACTCTTGTAACTGATTAGACAGTTCTTGCATTTCTGTGGGAGCGAGTCGATACGGTGCACGAGCCACAGGTGCAGCTCCTGGAACTAAGTCAATCAGAAATTCCACCTGTCGAGTTGGTGGAAGTCCAGGTAGATCTTCCGGAAATACCTCAGGGAAATCACGCACAATCGGGACGTCCTCGAGTCGCTTCTCTCCAGACTCTTTCTTGGACACTTGTGCTAAAAACACATGACAGCCTTTCTCGATGTACTTCAGAGTCTTAATACAGGAAATGATGTTCAAACAGGTTCCACTACGGTCTCCGCGGACGATCAAAGTCTCATCATCAAGGGGGATATGAACAACCCGTTCACCGCAAATAATACTGGCTCGATGTTTGGACAACCAATCCATTCCCACAACTACGTCAAAGCTTCCGAGTTCAATGGGCATAAGGTCGATGCTAAACGGGTGATCTAGGAGGTTTAGAGTACAGTCTCGGATTACGGTGCAAGTATTAACTAGGTTTCCATTAGCTAGTTCAATACTATAGTTGATGTCTAATGTGGTAGGGGTGAGGTTCAATAATGGTGAAATCTTAGAGGATACAAAGCTCATATCAGCACCAGAATCGAATAAAACTCTAACATGAAGGTTGTTGAGTAGAAACGTACCAGTAACGACATTTGGGTCCTGATACTGCTCTCCATTTCCCAGCACTTATGCTCTGCCACAAGCGCCTTCGGTCATTTGTCTAGTATTTTTCGGGCAATGACTCCTGTAATGTTCACGTTCTCCACACCCAAAGCAAGTTATAACCGGCTGTGCATTGCTCCCTGTAGCCACAGCCTTTCCCCTACAATCCTTAGCAACATGCCCAACCTTGTTGCATTTCTGACATCTCACAGTGCATGGTCTAGAGAGATGTTGATTGCACTTGGCACAGTATGGTTGATTCCCAGCATATCCTCCCACTTGAGCTGGTGCAGCTACATATGCTATGACAGCCTCTTGGCGTCGGTTCTGCTGATTGTGGTGATTGTTATTGCAGTACTGGTTATTGTTGTTGTTGGGGTGATGGTTATGGTGAGAGTGATTGTTGTTTTTGCGGTTGTTGTAGTTGTTGTGGTTGTTGTTGGTGTTCCTCCTGTAATCATCCCACTTCCTCTTATGATCAAAGCTGTTACCCTTCTGAGCATTTCCATTCTTGATTGCCTGATCCATTAATCGTTCAGTGATACGGATTGCATCGTCCAAAGACTGAGAATTGTATGACGTCATATTCTCTTCGATACAAGCCGGTAAACCTCAAATAAACTTCTCAAGCAGCTTCTCATTATCCGGCACCATATGGGCACAAAAGACTTTTAACTCTAGGAATCGACGGACATAGGTAGCAAGATCAACACCTTTCACTGCCAGGTAGTAGAATTCAGTATCCAATTTTCTCATATCACTGCGGGAGCAATACTTTTTCACCATTTCTCCCAAGACATACTGTAAGCTCTCTCCAACCCGACATCCTTGCTATATGCACTCCACCAGGACAATGCATGCTCCACCAAGGTTCCTGTGGCATACTTTACCTTGCAGTCTTCCGAGAAATTACTCCTCAGGAACACTGACTCCATCTTTTCAAACCACATGGTTAAGCCGACCGCTCCTTCGGTTCCCTTGAAAGTAGTGGGCTTGCAACTCATGAACTCTTTGTAGGTACAGGAACGTTTCTCCGTGTAGAAACTAATGACGTGCTAAAGATAGTTTCTAGGATCGTTTTGAGCCTTAAGGTTTAACAATAACAATGAACAATTATGCACAGCGGATTAAAACAAATCAAAGTTATTGACACAAAGTTTCTCTTTAATCATTCTCTACGCCTCAATATTATTTGATCAAGATAATACGGTTACACTAATCTTGTAACAGGAATCAAGAGATCCTTAAGGCGACAAACAATTAATCGTAGGCGTTTACATCTCACGCCCTAGGACACACACACACACCTTTAGTAATCTACATTATGGAAGACACACTAAAACATGTATCCTATATCTCTTTATATAATAGAGACATTAGGGTTTACAAAAGAATAAACAAAAATAATAAAAGATTGCTACAAATCTTTTCTTTCTTTACAAGTTATTTCCTTTGTCATATTATGTCCCTCTTGTTTTATTCTTGGCCGTTTTGTCTCATCAAATTAATAAACCCAACAATCTTCCCCTATTTGATGATGACAAAACAAACACGGTCTTGTACGAACTTCCCTAGACGAAGTAGATAAGTTGAGATTTAATCATCTCCCTGAATAAAACAAACTTGTCTTCCATGTCTTCCCCTTAAACCATGCCATGCCATCACAATATTTCTTCCCCTTTTTGTTATCAACAAATAGAGAATGAATAAACAGTAGAAACTTCCCCTCGAGTGATGCATGTACATTAAATGATTCTTCAAATCTGTAGGCTTTATATACTGTTAAAGAAAAATAATCATCACCAATTTGATGTTGAAGTAGAAGAAACCAACCCTGTGTCTTATGCCTTGTACTAAAAGACTTCGAACGTATACCTTCTGTATAGAGAGACCGCAATCTCTTGACAAGAACCACTGAGCACAATAACGTAACTCCTTCAAGTGTTTTGTCAATTCGTAGTCACCTGAACGAACAAACAAGTATCTTTAAACGTTGTAAGCCGTTTAATATATGATAAGACACAACCTTGATAAATTCCACTGCATCATCAAATAAGCAGCAAATACTCCTCTTCGCCAATAAGAAAATTAATTCGAGCCTTTAAAACTTTAACGAACAAAAAACAAATCCAAAAATCTCTTGTGTGTGTGAACTTCCCCTGTTTATGTGCTAAATCACCAATCAACACTATACACTTCCCCTTACTGCTCGTAACTCAATCATATATATCGAACCAAACACTACTAGCAGCAGAATTAATGTACATCGATAGCAGTAGAAACTTCATGCTAGCAGTAAAAAAATTACAACGAGCAGCAGAATAAATTTGTAGCAGCAGTAGAAACCGAAACGTACAACAGTAGAATCAATGAAGCTAGCAGCAGAATAAAATATTTCGAGCAATAGAATAATCCACATTAGCAACAGAATAAAAAAAAATACTTATCTGCTTCAACTTTGACCCACGTGACTACCTACTGACAATTCATAATCTACTGACCCATATTGAAAGCAGCAGTAGACACCAATAGTGTAGCAGTAGGAATTTCCGATCTCATCTTCAATGAATTTTCAATCAGTAAGCAAATCGACAAATCTAATAAATCCATGATTGATCCATATTATAATAATCCACGTGACCCATATTTGTGCTTTAATTGTACATCTGACATACAACTTTAAACGCAGTACAATGTTATACTTTGATGAATCCAGTTGTACTATACGCAAGATGACAAGAACCATTATAAAACTTTAATCCATTAAATCACTTGCAATATAATAATCACCAATAAGAAGCGACAAACACAAATCAAATCCTGATAAACCTTTTAAAATCAGTACGAGGTAACTTTTTGATTCGATACCCTTAACAGAAAAAAAACGATTACCTCAACCTTTTCAAATCTGCTTCTGTCGACAATAATAAAAACCTTGTGAATCCCTAGGTAATGAGCTCCCCAAGCTTTGATACCACCTGTAGAAACTAATGACGTACTAAAGATAGTTTCTAGGATCGTTTTGAGCCTTAGGGTTCAACAATAACAATGAACAATTATGCACAGCGGATTAAAACAAATCAAAGTTATTGACACAAAGTTTCTCTTTAATCACTCTCCATGCCTCAATATTATTTGATCAAGATAATACGGTTACACTAATCTTGTAACAGGAATCAAGAGATCCTTGAGGCGACAAACAATTAATCCTAGGCGTTTACATCTCACGCCCTAGGACACACATACACACCTTTAGTAATCTACATTATGGAAGACACACTAAAACATGTATCCTATGTCTCTTTATATAATAGAGACATTAGGGTTTACAAAAGAATAAACTAAAATAATAAAATATTGCTACAAATCTTTTCTTTCTTTACAAGTTATTTCCTTTGTCATATTAAGTCCCTCTTGTTTTATTCTTGGTCGTTTTGTCTCATCAAATAAATAAACCCAACACTCCGGAATAGGCTGCACTCCTACTTGCTCAACGTTCACTTGCCCCACATTCGCTTGCCCAACATTCTGATTACCAGCTCCTGCTAAACCGGCAACGGCCGCAGCTGTTGGGTTTAAAAGATACTGCTGCTACTTTGAAGATGCTGCTGCTAAGTATTTTATTCTGCTGCTCATGGTGTTAATAGAAATATACTAAGTATGATTCTGCTGCTAGGCATAATCATTCTACTGCTAGTATATTTATTCTGCTGCTGATGATATCTGACGAGTGGTGAAATAAGCTAAGTATCAAACTGCTGCTAGCCTAAGATGATTCTGCTGCTAGAGTTTTGATTCTGCTGCTTATTAGATATGTATAGTTTGTTTATGGTAAAGATACGAATAGATATTATTCTTGTATAGAAAGTTTTTGTAACCGACTAGGACTCCTTAAGTCTATAAAAGGAGGATCTAGGGTTAAGGTTAGAAAACAGTTGTTTAGCATACGTATTGTCTTGTATTCACTTCAAGATTCGTTGTAACCCTGTTACTTTTGAGTAACCGTATATTAATATATTGAGGTGAAGGTTGAGAGAATTACTGTGTGTTATTGTTAATTCTTCTTAAGATTAATTACTAGTTTCCGCATAGTAATTAATAGATCATTCAAAAGCAGTTTCTATACCTATTGCTTTAGGTTTATATCTAAAGTAATTAACAAGATCGTTAAGCTCATCTGGGATCAACAAGTGGTATCAGAGCTTGTGATCTAGAAACTGATACCGAGAAGAATTTTGAAAATCTCAGATTTGTTCATCATCAAAAGCAATGGAGTCTGAATCTCATCATATGGTTACTGCGTCCAAGGTTACAATGCTCATGGTTGGAGAATATGAACTCTGGAAGATGAGGATGGAGCAGTACATGAAGATGTGTGACTACACAATGTGGGAAATCATACAAACTGGAGATACTCTGCCTAAGATTGGTGCTGATGGGTCTGTATTGCCCATCAAAACCAATGATGAAAAGGCTCAAAGGAAACTGGAGATTAGAACTCACATTATTCTCTTAATGGGGATACCTAATGAGTACCAATTGAGCTTCAGCAACACCAAGTCTGCCAAGGAGTTGATGGCAGCAATTGAACTTAGATTTGGTGGGAATGAAGCCACCAAAAAGTTAAGGAAGAATTTGCTAAAGCAAGAATTTGAAACTTTCACTGTATCAAGCAATGAAAGTATTGATGGTACTTATGACAGACTGCAAAAGTTAGTGAGTCAGTTGGCACTTCTGAGTGTCAATATTGCACAGGAAGATATTAATCTGAAGTTTCTAAGAAGTCTTGCACTAGAATGGAATACTCACACAGTTGTCTGGAGGAACAAGTCTGACTTTGAAGCCATGAATTTGGATGATTTGTACAACAACTTAAAGGTCTATGAAACTGAAGTCAAGGGTTCAACCAGTTCTTCAAGTTCAAACAGCCTTGCTTTTATGTCTTCTAATAACAAGGCTTCTGGGAATATTCAAGAAACTCATTCTGCTATTGGTCATACTGGTTCTGCTGCTAGTTCACAAGGTTCTGCTGCTAGTTCTACAAATAGTGACACCATTAGTGATGCTGCTATTTGTGCCTACTTAGCTGAACTAACTACAAGTACTTAAGTAATGAGTCAGGATCTAGATCAAGTTGATCCTGATGATTTAGAAGAGATGGATTTGCATTGGCAATTTGCAATGTTGACTATGAGGGCAAGAAGATTCTTGAAGAGAACTGGAAGAGAGCTCAAGTTTAGAAGGCAGAACAATGTGGGGTTTGACAAATCAAAGTTTGAATGTTATAACTGCCACAGAAAGGGGCACTTTGCAAGGGAGTGCAGAGCACCAAAGCAGATTAAGGAAAATTCAAGGCAGATTCCCATTGAAGATGCTAAACCTACTACTGCTATGGTCTCATGTGATGGCTTGGGAGATTTTGACTGGAGTGACCAAGCTGAGGATGGTCCCAACTATGCATTGATAGCTGATGAAGAACTCAAAGAACAACACTTTGCTCTTATGGGTTACTCCTCCTCTGGATCAGACTCTGAGGTATCAAATGAATCTTCATGTTCATTTAAATCTTGTTTAGATACTATAGAGGAACTGAAATCTAGGTATGATGATTTAAGAGTTGAATTTGATAAACTCAAACTTGATAACTTAGGATATCAACATGGTTTAAAATCTTTAGAAAACAAGGTTGAGTTTCTTAATCAAATTGAAGGAGAATATGCTGATAAAATTCATACTCTTGAAACTAAGCTAATTAAGAAAGAATGTGAAATTAACATGCTTAATAAAAGAGTGGAAGAAGCTGAATTAGCTAGAGACTCAGCTTTAAATGAAAAAGAAAAACATGTTGTTAGGATAGATAAACAACAATATGCATCTGTTCTAGCAAATAAAGCAGTTGAATCTCTGATGATTAAAAGAGGATGTGGCCTAGGATACAATGAAGTGGCTCCCCCACTTAAAAGTGCTTTTGCACCAACTAGGAAAGAATTGTCCTTTATATCTAAGTTAGCTGCACAATCTGTAGGTGAAACAAGTCAAGTAAACAATGAAACATCTGATAAGACTAGTACACCTAAGATTGATGAAAAATTGTCTGATGCACCAATCATTGAAGATTGGGAATCAGATAGTGATGATGAACAGGTAGAAACAACATCAAAGGCTAAAAGGTTAGAGGATGTTAAACCAATTGAACCTAAAGTCAAACATACTGAGTTTGTTAAACCTGTGCTAGGAAGTAGAATCTCTAGGAAAGTGGCTGAGTATGATGATAAACCTAGAGATTATCCTAGGAAGACTTGTGACTTGCCCAGAGGAAACCAGAGAAACTTGCACCAGGTAATCTTACACAAGTTAGGTAGTGACTTTGAACTGGTTAAGAAGGCATGTCACAGCTGTGGTAGTTTTGAGCACTTGCAAGAAGATTGTTATTATTCAATACCTAAGAAAACTAGTGCTCCAAAACCTGTATGGAACCATTATACTAGGGTGAACCATAGGAACTTTGCTAGAAAGACTCACCCACATCCCAAAAGAAACATGGTTCCTAGGGAGATTTTGTTAAGAAATGGTGTTTCTAGGACTATTTCTCCTGTTGCACCACCAAGGCCCATTCCAAAGAAAACAGAGTTTTCTACTGCTAAGGCTAGCAGCAGTACTTCTCATTCTGCTGCTAAGCCAAAAGTGGTTACTGATACTGTTGTGGACACTCATTTCTATGCTGTTAAGGCCTCAGCTTGCTGGGTCTGAAAACCCAAAACCTGACACAGCAGTGCATCAATGGACTTCAAGAAATATGATTACTTTGATGCACAAGGCAGATCCAAGTCAGTAATGTCTTGGGTCCCAAAGAGAAACTAATTCTCTTACTTTTTGTGCAGGGCAATCTACAATTGGAGCTAAAGGATAAATGCATTTTTGATAGTGGATGCTCTGGATATATGACTGGAGACAAAAGAAACTTGGAAAATTTTAAGGCTTTTGATGGTGGTTATGTTGCTTTTGGCAATGATCCAAAAGGTGGCAAGATTGTTGGTAAGGTACTATTAGAACACGAAAATTGGATTTTGAAAAGGTGTATTTTGTAGAGGGACTTAAGTTCAATATTTTTAGTGTCTCACAAATGTGAGACAAAAAGAATTTTGTTCTTTTTACAGAAACTGATTGTCTTGTTTTGTATCCTGACTTTAAGTTGCCTCATGATTCAGAAGTACTACTTAAAGTCCCTAGAACAAACAATATATACAGTGTGGACATTAAGAACATCATTCCTAAAAGAGATTTAACTTGTCTTTTTGCAAAGGCCACCATTGATGAATCCAAGCTTTGGCATAGAAGATTGGGTCACTTAAATTTCAAAACAATAAATAAATTGGTTAAAGGCAACATTGTAAGAGGTTTACCTTCAAAAAAATTTTAAAATTTTGAAACCTGTGTTGCTTGTCAGATGGGAAAGCAACACAGAGCTTCTTGTAAGTCCAAAGTGGTGAACTCTATTTCTGAACCCTTGTATATGTTGCATATGGATCTGTTTGGACCAACTTTTGTGAAGAGCTTGAATAAGAAGATGTATTGCTTAGTTGTCACTGATGATTTTAGTAGGTTTACTTGGGTGTTTTTCTTAGCAACTAAGGATGAGACCTCTGGAATTCTTAAGGCCTTCATTACAAGAGTAGAAAACCTAGTAAATCATAAGGTCAAAGTAATCATATGTGACAATGGAACTGAATTTAAGAATCAGGTAATGAATCAGTTCTGTGAGGAAAAAGGTATTTTAAAGCAGTTTAGTGTGGCTAGAACTCCTCAGCAAAATGGTGTTGCTGAAAGGAGGAATAGGACATTAATTGAGGCAGCTAGGACTATGTTGTCTGAGTCGAAATTACCCACTACTTTTTGGGCTGAAGCATTCAACACTGCTTGTTTTGTGCACAATAGGAGTAAGGTAGTTAAGCCTCATAACAAGACCCCATATGAATTACTTCATGGTAGGAAACCTATGATAGATTTCTTGAAACCATTGGGGTGTCCTGTCACTATCTTAAATACCAATGACCAGCTAGGCAAGTTTGGTGAGAAAGTAGACAATGGTTTCTTTGTAGGATATTCAACTAATAGCAAGGCATTTAGGGTTTTCAATAGCAGAACTAGACATGTGGAAGAAAATCTGCATGTTAGATTTAGTGAAAACACCCCAAATGTTGCTGTAACAGAACCTAAGTGGCTCTTTGACATTGATTCTTTGACTAAGACAATGAATTATGAGCCAGTGTTGGCAAGTTCTACTAACATGTCTGCAGGAACACAAACTAACCCCAATGCAGGTACACAAGCAAAGAAGGATGCATCTGCAGAGGAGTTTGTTTTGATTGAGAAGTGGAAGTTTAATCAGTTCTTTACACCAACAGATAAAGAGGGAAAGAGTTCTGATGATAATGCTGTTCATAAGGAAGTACCAAAGGATGATGCTGAAGGTGATGATGAATCTTCTAATGATGGCAAGAATGTTGAAAAGTCAGCAAAGCATGGAAGTTCAAGAAATAAAGCTAGCAGCAGTATCTCCCATTCTGCTGCTAAGCCTAGCAGCTGTATCTCCCATTCTGCTTCTAAGCCAAATCATTCTGCTGCTAAGCCTAGCAGTAGTACCTCTCATTCTGCTGCTAAGCCTAGTGGTTCTGCTGCCATGCCCAAGGATTCTGCTGCTGACTTTAATGAAAGTGTTAATGATGATGTTGACTTTCCTCATATGCCTGAATTGGAGGAAATCTACTATGACACAGATGATGATGTTGTGGATGTTTTTGGAGCAGAAGCTGATTTGACAAATATGGAGTCTGTTATTCAAGTCAGTCCTACTCCAACTACTAGGATACATAAGAACCATCCCAAGGAGCAGATAATTGGTGATGTACAATCTGCTGTACAAACCAGAAGTAAAACAAAAGGGTTGGGTGATCTACTCCATCAAGGTTTATTTGCTCAATCATTGCATCAGAGAAATAGCCACAAGGACCTACAAAATTGCAAGTTTGCCTGTTTCTTATCACAAGAGGAACCCAAAAATATTCACAAAGCTATGCAAGATTCAAGTTGGGTTGAAGCCATGCAAGAGGAGCTGCTGTAGTTCAAGCTTCAAGAAGTCTGGACACTAGTTGATTTGCCTAATGGGAAGAGGGCAATTGGTACGAAATGGGTGTTCAGGTGCAAAAGAGATGAAAGAGGAATTGTGGTGAGAAACAAAGCAAGACTAGTGGCTCAAGGGTACACTCAAGAAGAAGGAATTGATTATGATGAGGTCTTTGCTCCTGTAGCAAGGATAGAGGCTATTAGACTGTTCTTGGCTTATGCCTCATTCAAGAACTTTCCTGTGTACCAAATGGATGTGAAAAGTGCTTTCCTGTATGGAAAGATTGATGAAGAGGTTTATGTGATGCAACCTCCTGGTTTTGAAGATCCTGACTTTCCAGACAGAGTATATAAAGTGGAGAAAGCACTGTATGGTTTACATCAAGCTCCTAGAGCTTGGTATGACACCTTGTCCAAGTTTTTGTTATCTAATGGGTTCACAAGGGGAACCATTGATAAAACTTTGTTCATCAAGAAAGACAAAAAGGATATTCTACTAGTTCAGGTTTATGTAGATGATATCATTTTTGGGTCTACAAACAAGGTGTTTTGTGAAGAATTTGAGAAGCTCATGCATAACAGATTTCAAATGAGTTCTATGGGAGAACTCACATTCTTTTTGGGGCTTCAGGTTAAGCAGACAGCAGATGGGATCTTCATCAGTCAAGACAAGTATGTGGCTGATATGTTAAAGAAATTTGGTTTTAATGATGTAAAGGCAGCCAAGACACCAATGGACAACAACAAACCTTTGCTCAAGGATGAAGATGGGGAAGAGGTTGATGTACATCTTTATAGATCAATGATTGGCTCATTGATGTATCTGACTGCTTCAAGGCTAGACATCATGTTTTCTGTGTGTGCTTGTGCCAGATTTCAAGTGTCCCCAAAAGTCTCACACTTGAATGCTGTCAAAAGAATTTTTAGGTATCTAAAGGGTCAACCAAAATTGGGCCTTTGGTATCATAATAGTTCATCATTTGACTTGGTAGCATACTCAGACAGTGACTATGCTGGAGCAAGTATGGATAGAAAATCAACCACTGGAGGATGTCAATACCTTGGACATAGGTTAATCTCATGGCAATGCAAGAAACAGACTGTGGTGGAAAACTCAACAACTGAGGCAGAGTATGTAGCTGCTTCTAGTTGCTATGGACAAGTACTCTGGATTTAGAATCAACTATTGGATTATGGGTACAATTTCATGAACACCAAAATTTATATTGATAATAACAGCACAATGTGTATAATAAAGAATCATGTTTTTCACTCTAAAACAAAGCATATAGAGATAAGACATCATTTTATTAGAGATTGTTATGAGAAAAAGTTAATTCAAGTGGTTAAAATACATACTGACAATAATGTTGCTGATCTACTTACAAAAAGTTTTGATGTAAGTAGGTTTCAATTTTTAGTTGCTAGTATAGGTATGATCAATCTTTAAAATCTTATCTCTGTATGATTTGTAAAAAGTTTTTGAGGATTTGTGCTGTTATTAATCAAATAAGTTGTTTCTAGTCTTTGCTATGTCTGTATGTTGTCTACTGCTAAATTGGTTATTCTGTTGAGTGTCTTGTGATTATTGTGAGATACTCTTGTTTGTGTTTTTGTGGTTTTTGGACTAATCTTTTGCAGGATAAGTCACAAGAGAATGGTTGATTGATGAGAAACAGATGATTATGAGATTCAGGGGAGGATCTCAATTCAGAATCAGTGATAAGAGTGAATGTTTATATACACAAAGATCATAAAAGTTTATTCATTAAGTGGTGCATTCAATACATAAGCAGAAGTTTCTTCATACTGGACTTAATGGCAACATAATCAATACAAAACAAAACCAAACACAAACCTAACACAAACCAACTACTTCAGCTTCCCTTTTCCTTTTCCTTGGACATCAGGCATAGTCTTGTGGACTCCTCTGCCACCAATGGCATTAGACACCTTCTTGCAAGGGAGTCCTAGCACTTGTGTTCTTGGCTTTGGATTTCGCTTCTTCTCAGGCACAGGGATCATACTCATTGATGATGCAGCCTTTTCAAACTCACTTGTTAGTAAGACTGATAGCACTTGGAGATCATCATCATCAGATGAGTCAGAAGAGGAGGTTGAATCATTCACATAGGATGGTAATTCATCTGTTGAAATTTCATCAGAGGAGGTTGTTTCAACCTTTTTCTTTGATGTTTTGTTCCTTGAGCTTGAGGTGTAGTCTGATGGAAAATACCCTTTCCATCCTCCAGAAACTGAGTCTGAAGACGAATCGGATGAAATCTCCACAACGATTGATAGGGAAGGATTCATAGTGTTGGAAATTTGTTTTATGGTATGTGATGGAGTTGGTGTTGATAATTTGAGATCTTTTATAGAACCAAGGGTGCATTAAAGTCATTAAATGCAGGGTTGGTATTAGGAATTAATTCATTGGGTTTGCTGGAATTAATTCAATTATGGTAATTTTTGTGAAGTTGACCAAAAAGTTGGGTATTTATTTTGGGTAATGGTATAAGTGTTAAGAATCCATTCTGCTGCTGAAGATTATGCTGCTCAAAGTTGAAACTATTGGATTCTACTGCTTGGTTTGAAAGTGAAGGGACTATTTTGTAAATTGGCGCGAATAAAGCCCTAAGTGGATCTAAACAGCATAAAACCCAATTCGATCTCACCAATAACTTTGTGTGCCCTAAATTAAACCTAATTCAAACCTTAACACTTCTTTTCATCATTCGATAAAAAACCCCCAACTTCAAGACCCTAATTCACAATGTCGAGAGGCACTTACTCCGCCGAGCACAATCAAATAGCTTTTCTTCAGAAGGTCCCAAAGGCAGATGGATTTACTGAAGTCATTGACTTTCTTAATGCTACTTCAATTAGGTATGCATTAACAGTTAATCCAACTATATATAGATCCCACATGAGACAGTTTTGGTCGACTGTTACGGCTGAAACTCTAAATGGGGAACAAATGTTAATTGCCACAGTAGATGAAGAAAGAATAGTTGTTACTGAAACATCTGTAAGAAGAATTCTTCATTTTGCAGATGATGAAGCAACAACTTGCCTTCCTACTTCTACTATTTTTGAGGAACTTGACAAAATTGGGTATGAGAGACCAAACACTAAATTAAAATTTTTTAAATGTCTCCTCTGCCCACAATGGAAATTTCTTGTTCATACCATTCTACATTGTTTTAGCCTTAAAACAACTGGGTGGAATGAGTTCAGTACAACTCAAGCATCAACCTTGATTTGTCTGGCTACAGGACAACCATTTAACTTTTCGGCTATGATTTTTGAAGGGTTGAAAAAGAATATTTCTGGAAATTTTTATATTTATCCAAGGTTTTTGCAATTAATCATTGATAATCAATTACAAGAACCTTTTGAAAATGAAAAGCCTTATAAAAGTTCTATGCTTGTAACTAAAATGTTTAAACACTTGAGAAAGAATGGGACTGGATTTTCTGGAACTATCACACCTTTGTCCCAACATATTTTAAACATTGCTGCTGCTGTTGCTCAGGGTGAAGAAGCTGAAAACCCCACAGCTTCCCATCACACACCCACTCCTGAAAATACAAGTGAATCATCTTATAATGAACCCCAAAAGACCCACACACCTAGGCATTCACAAGAAAAGAGCACCGAGTTACCTCAGACTAGTGCTAGTATGGAAGCAGATGAGGCTGCCATAGGTGATGGAGATGGAATGAAGGAAGGGGCTGACACTACTGTTTCCAACTTAGAAGTTGAACAGGCCAGTGTCAACATAGATAAGACCCCAACCTTGGCAACATCTACTGCTGAGGGTTCTCCTGAACCTGTTGCACATGATGGTAACCCCAGCCAAATGGCTAAAAAGGGGGGCTTAGGTGCTCAATCTAGGATTGAGACTGAGTTTCAGTCCAAAGATTCACCTTTCAGGGAAGTTAACACATCCCGAAGTGATGAGGACAGACATGAAACTAATGAGGAATTGATGGATCAATTTGTACAACATGATATTGCCTATGATACACCTCTCAGACCAGGTCACACAGGTCGAAGTGTTGAGGCTAGTATTGAACTTGAAACAGAGGAATTGACGGGTAAAACTAATGTACAAAATGTCAAATCCAAGGATCCACCTCTCGGGTCAGGTAACACAGACCGAAGTGGTGAGGATAGTGTGCAACAAATAAATGCATTGACGGAAAGATGTACCAATTTGGAAGCTCAAGTTCTTGATCTTACCAAAGCAGTGAAAAGTTTGAAGTTCAGGGTCAACTTTTTGGAAAGAAAGCACAGGTCAAGAGCTACACTTACTAGAAGGTTCAGGAAAGTGAATTCCAAACCAAGTTTGGGGGAGGATGCTCCCAAACAGGGGAGGAATGAAGAGGAAGAAAACAAGGGTCAAGGGGAGGTTGACATGGAAAAAGATGAAAATGTTGGTAGTATTGCTGAGAATGAAGGTAATGTGGATATGGATGTGGAAAAAGATGTTAGAAGTGATGTTGTTGCTGATGTTGGTGAGAAGAAGGCACAGGATGATTCTGCTGCTGGTGCAGGACATTCTGCTGCTGGGCTGAAGGATACTGCTGCTGGTACAGAAAAGGGTTCTGCTGCTGAATCAGATGATGATACCATTCCTATAGCCCAAGTTATGCTAAACCTTAAAGCAACACAACAACAACAAAAATCACAAAAACCTAAACCTGCTGCTACAATGAAACAACCAACATCTTCAAAACCAAAAGCTAAAGGAGTTGTCATTCAAGAACCTGTATCAATTCCAAAACCTGCACAACCAGTTATTGCATTAACAGACAAGGGAAAAGGAATTCTTGTTGAAGAGCCAAAGCAGAAAGTCAAGTTTCAATCCTTAGAAGAAAAGGAACTTCAAAAGCAGATGGATGAAGAAGTTGCCATAAATTTGAAAGCAAAATGGGATGAAGAGGAACTTGCAAAACTCAAGCAAGAACAGGCTGACAGAGAAATAGCTATGAAAGCTCAAAGGGATGAAAGAGAGAAGTACACTCCTGAGGAACAACAAGATACTATAGCTGATATGCTTGGAGCATTTAGAAAGAAGCAAAATCAGAAAAAGGGAGAGTACAAGAAGAAGAAACCTTCAAAAACTGATGAGTACAACTATATGAAGATGTATCTGAGAAACCAAGCTTATTGGAGGCCTAGTGCATTTAGAGGGATGAGTAGAGCTGCTGTTGCAAAGGCTTACTATGAGACTCATGCAAGACTCAACAGACCAATTGAGCCTATGACTGATGCTGAGGTTAAAGAGGTTACAAGACTGAAAGTGGCACCGAATGCTTACTTGATGCTTGAGTTAAGTGTTCAAAAGCCTACAAAAGAGAAAGAAGTTGTAGCTGAAGCTGAGAAGGAAAAAGAAGTTGTTGAGGGGCAGAATGTTGAAGAGACAAAACCTGAATCACTTACTGGTGTCAAAAGAACAGGAAAAAGAAGGTTAAAGTCTATTGGAAGGAAAAAGAAAAGAGCTAAATCTGTTGTAATGAGTGATTCAGAAAGTAATTCTAAAGGTGAGAAGGAATCAAATGCTAATGTGTATGGAACTGAAGAGGTAACTGCAGATGACATGAAAAGGATTATGGATGTTACAGTTCATAAACCACAAGAAGAACCTGAAGTAGCTAATGCAGTTCCCTTGGAATCAAAGTACCCAATCATCTCTTATACACATGATGTTCAAGATGGAAGTGAAGCATGGTGGGAGATTAAGAGATCAAATGGCTTATGTCAGAAGTTTATTAGATTTTCTCAGATGCTACATTACATGGATAGAGATGATATAGTGTAACTCTGGAGGTTATATAAGGAAAATTATGGGGATAGAAGACCATATGTGATTTATGAAAGGCTACACTATTATTACTTGAAGAACATGTTTGAGCCTGATGCAAGAGATATTGAATGGCTTGATTTGGTAAGCTCAACCAAGGTTCATAAATGGTATCTATATCAGTCATGTGGAGTACATGAGTTGATTGGTAAAGGCGTAGGTGTATACATGCTGGTTGAAAAAGACTACCCATTTACCAGAAATACTGCTATTCTTACTCAGATGTTACAACATGGTAAGTTGAGGTTACAGAGAGCATTTCTGTCAGATCATCAAGCTTATGAGTTAGTAGATAAGTATAAAAAGATTCTGGAATCAAAGACTTCAAAGCAGTAAGTGTTTGGAAGCATCCTCTTTGTGTATGTCTGTGCTTAGAAGAAACTTGTATATTTTGGGAGAAAATATCAAGTTTAGGGGAGGATTGTTGGGTTTAAAACATACTGCTGCTACTTTGAAGATGCTGCTGCTAAGTATTTTATTCTGCTGCTCATGGTGTTAATAGAAATATACTAAGTATGATTCTGCTGCTAGGCATAATCATTCTACTGCTAGTATATTTATTCTGCTGCTGATGATATCTGACGAGTGGTGAAATAAGCTAAGTATCAAACTGCTGCTAGCCTAAGATGATTCTGCTGCTAGAGTTTTTATTCTGCTGCTTATTAGATATGTATAGTTTGTTTATGGTAAAGATACGAATAGATATTATTCTTGTATAGAAACTTTTTGTAACCGACTAGGACTCCTTAAGTCTATAAAAGGAGGATCTAGGGTTAGGGTTAGAAAACAGTTGTTTAGCATACGTATTGTCTTGTATTCACTTCAAGATTCGTTGTAACCCTGTTACTTTTGAGTAACCGTATATTAATATATTGAGGTGAAGGTTGAGAGAATTACTGTGTGTTATTGTTAATTCTTCTTAAGATTAATTACTAGTTTCCGCATAGTAATTAATAGATCATTCAAAAGCAGTTTCTATACCTATTGCTTTAGGTTTATATCTAAAGTAATTAACAAAATCGTTAAGCTCACCTGGGATCAACAGCAGCTATGCCTTCTTCAATTAACTTCCAAATCGCAGCCGGGGTCATTTTCTTAGGTGGCATAATTCTATCAATCATTACAATGTACAGCATTATAAGTATCTGATTAATATAACAGAATCATAACACAAAAGTAAATAACGATAACGCATCATAATAAAGCGTCCATTCAACATCATAATAGTACATCACCAAAATACATCGTAGATTCGATACTCGTCATCAGTCTTGCAAGATATGCAAAACGACTACAAGTTTCTTATCAAATCTACTAACCGAAACTAGTCAGTTTAGTACGTACAAGGTAAAATACTACTACAATACTAAACTACCATAATAAAATGATCACTAATCTCTACTAACGGTCTCCTATCTCCTTATCATCATCTATTTCTTCATCATCCAGGTGAGGTACATCAATAGGGTGTGGGTCCATTTCTAGACTCGGTGGTGCAAAGGGGTGAACGACGGGTACAACTGATAACTGACCAGTGGGAACTGATGTAGCCGTAATACTCTCCATGGAGCATCGGGACAAGTATAAAAATTTCTAGCCAAATGTTTATAAAATAATTTCATATAAAAATGAAATAGTAGTGAAAATCCAAACATACAGTAATAAAGTACTTACGAGTGAAGTGACACGGAAGGCTGATGGCTATCGATTTCAAAAAACATTTTGACTCACACGAAAAATGTTTATAGTCGATTAAGATCTCGTTCTCTATAAACCTTGGCTCTGATACCATTCTGTAACACCCCCAACTCGGAATATGGCAGCGGAACATAGTTAGGGGTATTACTCGAGGGGTAGTGAGTCAAAATCATAGATAAACGATCTCATAACGAGACGTTTTTAATAAAACACCACATTCAAGTACAATGTTCAACCTTTAGAGTTCAAAAGACTCTTAATACATTTAGCAGTGGAAAATGAAATAGTTTGCAGCGGAAAAATAAAGTAGTTTGCAGCGGAAATTAAGATAGAAATAACAAAACATAACCCACAGAAAGCCATCCAGAACCTCCAGCCCTTTCCTCGTGCACACTTTATAAATCAATTACCTGAGATAAACATGCTAAAAAGTCAACACAAAGGTTGAGTGTAATCCATAGGTTTAATAAAAATTAGTTGAGCACAAGAATTTTAGTCTGGAAGATATAAGCAACAAATGCAAATATCGGGTAAACGTCACATAATTCTCTGGATTTGCTAAGCTCATGACACGCAAAACGTTAACCGGCACCAGAAACTCTGGCGTAAGTCGACAGTAACCGCGGAATTTCATAATCATAATAGTTGCCCCCAAAGTAGGTATCTTGCCAAATACCTAGGTAACTCAATTATAGTACATCACATGCTGACCGGCCTTGGTCAACATGGCAGGATGGTCAAAT
Organism: Artemisia tridentata subsp. tridentata; assembly: GCA_021014915.2. Classification (NCBI taxonomy): domain Eukaryota; kingdom Viridiplantae; phylum Streptophyta; class Magnoliopsida; order Asterales; family Asteraceae; genus Artemisia; species Artemisia tridentata. Next base: position 101,104,815 of record CP139507.1, on the reverse strand, counting down.
CCTATGGGCCTATAAACTACAATCGCGCTCACCCGCAGGTGATTAATGGTTCATGATCGAGGGACTTGCTTTTGGCAAGGAAGGTACTTAGCATTCATAGCGTCAATCAGGATATAGCATACAAGTAAACAATTGTGCTAAGAAAATAGTAAGTAGCATATATCTCCCCCACGGGATTTATAAACATATAAAAGTATTAAAAGTGGGGCTATGAATCACTCCTTAGTCACAGAGAAAACGAGATAAACAATCAGGTGGTATGGCACAGCAAATGAACCTCAGCACAACCTAATCAATTAAATGACATAACTCAGAAATAATACTCGAAATGATTTAATAAATAATACTCGTATAAAAGGTTTTAGTTTCAATGGCGTTTGAAAGAAAAGATACGTTTAAGTCTCGTGTGGAAGACAAGAAAGGTAAAGACATAATAAGTTGGAGAATACAAATGAACACTCAAGAAAGACGAGTGAAGTAGATGAAAAGGATATGAAAGAAAGAATGAAATCAGAAGAAAAGAATCAATACACAAACAAAGACATCGATAGATAGTTTCGGCTTTTCCCCGTTTTTCCCAAAATAGGTGGTATATTCGTTAAAACATAAGAGTTTCGAAAAGGTTTTTGAACATTTAACAACTCATAAATAGTTTAAGTTTATAAATATTTTATGAAGTTCCGGCATGAAGTGCCCGTTTATGAGACATTCCCAAGTCATACAACTTATTTGAATAATTTAATTATCGACAAGTTTTACAAGTTTTAAATATATGATTGGACATATCATTCGCGTGAATATTAATTGTTTAGTTTTATCGACCGTTATGTATAGTTCGGGTCCAGGTAGGTTAAGCTCTTATGAGTCTAAGGTAACCTTCCGTCTCGTGTACCAAAGGGTCCATAATAGTCCAAATAACTAATACCGCAAATCCAATACGTCCAATCCTTGTCCACAATGTCTTATCATTACAATATTATTCAAATCCAATCGATAAATATTAAATATCTCACATGTGTTGCAATATATCCCATATCGTTTCAAATATTCCGAAATATCTCATATCGATAACAAACGAACAAATAATAACAAACGTCTAGTCCTAAATATAACACGACTCAATAATTTAAATATACTAAATAAAACAATAAGATAAATGGTGACAAATAACCGACAAAATAAATAACAAACGACGAAAAATAATGAATAACAAAATCGACAAGTGAATAACCTTGGCCGTGACTCGTCACGAGTTACGGCCGGACTCAATCTGAGCCGTTGAGGCTCTCGGCCGCAAAAACATCCAACACCAACACAACCATTTTCTATATTATCTAACTCCTAAACCAATCTGCAACACCTAATCCTATGTCGCAAATAAAGTCCCATTCGACACAATAACTAAACCCGCAACACAAATTTATATCTCAACACAAAACCTTTCCAATTTATTATTAATCCTAACTCTAATTTTTATACTAACTCTTTAAAAAATATATATATTCAAATGATACAAAAGTTTTGAAACTGCCAACACTATTATCTTAACGCAAATCCAAATCAACCACAAACATAAACCTCAAAACAACTAACTCTAATATTATTGCTCAACTTGCCGTGACTCGCCGTGAGTCACGGCTCGGCTATATGCCGACTGCCGAATCAGTTGCCAACCATACGGACCTCAAAATTCATCCAACATCAACAAATCAATACCACATCAACTAATCCTAACAGCAATGGCTTGGCTAGCCATGTGGCTGCCGAGACTCAAACCAACCAAACGGACTCATCAATATCAACTCTCCACAAGAACAACACTACATCGAAAGGAATATCAAGAGAACAATAAAACATTAAAAATAATCAAACCCTCACCGAGTCAACCGAGTTGACTCGGTGAGTTGACGATTTGACTAAGTCACCGAGAAGGGGAGAGGGGAGGGTTTTCCACACGAGGGTTTCACTATTTTTACACCATTTTTATCAATAAAACACATTTTATTTTTGGATTAATAAATAAATAAATGAATAAATAAAAATTAATCAAATTAGGGTTTTGATTAAATATAAAGAAAATATGAAATAGAGGTGCGTGGGAGGTTATTACCGAAAGAGGAGGTGGCTAGGGTGGGTGGTGGTGGCTCGATGTGATGGAAGAAGGTGGTGGTGGCGCGTGACGGTGATACAAGGGGCTTCACGGGCTCATGAGCTTCAGAAATATAAAACACAAGCCGATCTATTGATTCGGCAAAAAAAATGACTCGCTGGAAAATTTTCCGGTGGCCGAAAAAGATGGTGGTGGCCGAAAGTTGGGGATCACCTGCGTTAGAGAGAGAGAATGAATAGTAATGAGTATTTTTATTATTTTTGGGATATTTATATTTTTGAGGGAGGGACCAAATGTGTAAATTGAAAACTGAGGGATGTGTTATGTAAATATGGGAGGAGGGACTAATTCTGCCACCTTGGGTATACTTTTACAATAAACACCGCGGGACCTATTTGACATATCAAACGGACTCGAAAGTTTACGAAACTTGCGCCATTGTTCACGAAATAATTTTTCCAATAAAAACGAGTATAAATATGCAATATTTTCAAAAATTAATATTTTTGACAAATACAATATGTTTTGTGCTTTCTAGGTTGTGCCGGTTCACTAATAGGGACAATATTCTCGTTTCTCGCAATATCTCTCGTTTCTCAAGCCCAAACAAGTGCAATGAAAAGTTTAAGTTCTCAGGTAACGCAAAGTTTTAAAATAATTGGCTAGAAATTATTTTGGAAAATTACCGGGTGTTATATACTATATCAATATGGTATGCACTTACGATATAACCCTTCATAACAGTACGGCCAAACATATTAAGTATTGCAGTTAAATCATTTAAAGTGTTAAAGTTAGCAACTTCCATTAAGTTTTAGTGTTTTTAAGCTTAGTAGGCATACCTTGGTGTGCAATCCTGTAAATGTAGAGAATACTGTATTATTAAGTATGATATAAAACTACTAAACAAAAGGAAAACATAAAAAGTATATAAATGGAAACTCACCAACAGTCAAGATCAATCTTACTTGAAGCATAATGTCCTGAGGTAGGTGAACATGAAAACTCGGGTGCGACAAAAATATTGACAAAGTATTAAAGATGGATGCACAGACCATGCGAATTTAGTAATAGTTGGGCTTGGTCTCCGTACATCCATCATTGATATTCCATCTATTTTTTATATTTAACTTGTGCCCATAGTATGCAATCAGGTTATTCAATATAAAAACCCCGTTGTCAGAAAAATATATATAAGCAAAGTCGTCTACCACAGCGGATTAAGCCTGTAAATTTAAGATATCATAAGCATACATATACAAATACAGCAGTTTGATATTCAAATATGGCATAAAAAAATTCAAGCAATACTTATATTTTCTTTGTTCCAGCTATGTAGCAACATGTCAAATGTACAGATGCAATAAGCAGATAACCAATGCTATCCAAACACTTAAACCTTCAGATCGTATCATAGGACTACAAACCTGCTTAAGCAATTTCCAATAGTTATATCGGTCTAGCGCAAGTGTGTAGACCGCATCAACTTCAAACAATCCTCCACCATGTCATAACAATCCAGCCCGCCCGTTCGTTCTTACTTGGGTAATGTTTATGTATTTTGACAAAGAGCAAAGAAGAATCAACAATGGATGAATAACACCAAAGCAAGTTATGCTCATATTTGAAAGTGGTGTCTGTTCATCCATCATTGATACTTCTTCCATCTTTGATACTTTAAGCACGCTGTTTAAAAAAAAACATCCCAACATTTGAACATATAACTAAATATCACATATAACACAACAAATCTAAAAAGATCACTAAACAAACACAGAGACATGAACATTAAAGATAATACAATTTACCAATTTAAACATATAACTAAGTATAACATATAACACAACAAATCTAAAAAAATCACTAAACTGACACAACGACATGAAGATTATAGACAATAAAATTTACCAGAACCATCAAACACTAAAAAACCAAAGCTAAAAACAAACACAAAAACATGAAGATTAAAGACAATACAGTTTACCAATTCAAACACATAACTAAATATAACATACAACATCAAAGATGAAAAAGCCAAAACTAAAAATTTTAAACACCTTCTAATGCAAAAAAATACACAACTCAATATTAATTCTATACAGATGTAAACAAAGTTGCATTATTAAGATTTGCATAAACCTATATATGGTTTTCTAATGAAATCAAAATAACACACATTCAACCTCAAAATCATAAAACTAAACATTCTACTGAAAATTAGTTTTAAGAGATTATATACTTATATGTTTATAAACACAAAATAAAATTACATTTAACTGAAATCAAACTGAATATTAGAAACAAAAATAAAAACAAATTCATACACTTCATCCAATCAACACCATCCATAACAACAATACATAAAAACCTAATTAAATCATAAAATCAAATCCGATTTCTATAAATTGGGGTTTTCTAATGGAACCAACAAAACATACATGCAATCTCAAAATCCAATAACTAAACAAATAGTATTGTCCTAAACGATAACTGATATAAGATCATTAGTTTACTAAACCACATTCGCATAGTATATAAACTAATATCTACAAAATAAACATATTAATATATGAAACAAGTAAAATCATACTAAAACTTAACGTTAAAACAAACGTAAAGAACAAAAATAAAAAATAATAATAGGAAAAAACCTTGATCGAAGATGCAGAAATGATAAGGATAAAATTTTATTTATATTTTGATCGGAAATGAGTACCAAACACTCATTTAAGACTCACAAATTAAAACAATCTATAATGTATAGACACATTATAAGTAATGATTACCTATAAAACAAATACAATACTATTATTAATTAAATAGCATGTATTGAAATGTATACCATGTATAAAATACAAAAAATTACACTAAATATTGCAACAAGAAATTTAGTCATCTTTTTCATGCAACACATGCATTTGGATCAAATTGTAAAGAAAATAAAATAATAATAATTACAATAAAATTTAACGTAAACTACTGCCGTCAAAATATTAATTAACGTCCCCAGTCTTAAATATTAAATAAAATTGTCTAATACCATCTAAAAATTAATTAAAATTCATGTATGTCACGTTATTAATAAATACCTTATAAATGTAGAAGATCACTAAAATCCATAAACTACTAAACTAAAATGAAAATTACAAGACATGCCCGCCCATCGGGCGGGCTTAGGGACTAGTGTGTGTGTGTATATATATATATATATATATATATATATATATATATATATATATATATATATATATATATATATATATATTGGTTCTAAAAAAAAACTCACTTTGATGGAAAAGTGAGAAAATAGTGCAAATCACCCCTTCCCTTCCCCCTTCTTTTTTTTTCCCAACTCAAAGGGTCTATTTGTTACTTTCTTTATTTTTTAGGGTAAATTTTGTAAATTCATCCCCTTGTTTTAGTTGTTTCTTTATTTTTTTTATTTTTTCCTCCCAAGTCTTTGAGTGGGCTTTTTTTTTCCCTGCACGTGTACACATAAGATTAATTGTAACGCTGGCATTAAAACATTAATATATGATTATTTTATGTTCAATTTTACCATTTGGCTCAACAAATTAGATATACAACGTGTACAATACAACACAAAGTCATTTCCATGGCTTTAAAAAAAGCACTATACTGAACATTTCTATACAACATAACACACTTTAAACCAAGAAAATGATCAGTGGATCATCATGATATTCCATAATTGTTTCTCATCAGTACAATATGCTATATTCCATATAAAACCAGAAAATGATCAGTGGACCATCATGATATTCATTCATGCTTCATCGACACCTGTTTGACCTTTACTGATCCTTCTAGTGGGAGAACACGCTCAGATCATTATTTTAGTTGCAGATGCTTTCACGTCTTTCTTCTTAGCATTATATGCTCTATCCGAATATGGGTACAACTGGGTACTAATGGAAACAGTAAACTATAGAGCTGTAACATTCACTGATATATAGTCACCACCCATCAAGCACATTGTTGAAGAATTGAATGCTCTGAAAGGTGATAACCTGCATTTCAATCAAGATCAAACCAAATTGATTTTCTTAACGAAAAACTTCATAACTAATTATCTATTTCTATTTATCGTGGCACTAAAAAAATCAGAATATCATAAGCATAATCAACTTGAACAATACTAAAAACAAAGGGCCTGCTTACTGAAACTGCTTATCAGCTACCTGCATTTCGATACAACAGACGAAGCATTTTCTAGGGTGTTTGGATAAATTGAACCTAATTAAGATTATCTGCTAACATGATGCAGAACTAAGCAGGCCTATCAGAATTCTAAAAGTTATATACAATTTTATCACATATCTGATCTTCAAGTAATCAATCATAAATACCAGTGACATATTTTCATTCACTTCACAAGCAAACTAACAAAAAATCACCAAATCATCCTTTTAGAAGCATTTACTGCTTATTAAAACTAGTTAGCAAAAACATACAGCCGCATATAAAAAAATGTCATGCAGAAAATATTGGGTTTGCTTATGATTCAACGACGCACAACACTCACTTGTTCAGGTAACCAGTTGTCATCATGTTTACAAATTCTACCTATATAAGGACTTAAAAGGCTATGTAACCAGATTATGGAAACACAATTGTGTTTGAACTTTGAACAAACAACTCTCGAAAAGAATCTACCTGTGTAACCAGATTACCAAAATGAGCTTACTTATCTGTTTTATTCAGTACTCAAAAATCTTTATCTGATTTGTCAAACCGTTTAAATAAGATATTTGTAATAACCTCATGTGCCTAAGCTTATCCTAACACTAGAATGGGGGGCTCTAGTGAGTACTTGGATAATGGGCTTATAATAGCTAAAATTCCCACTAAATAAGCTAAAACAAACAACGCCTTATTTTCTAAATGCAATAAGCAACCCCTTGAAATAGATCCGACAAGAATACACTGCCATTAATATCATTAGACAAAATCAATCAAGTTACTTAAAAATGGATACTATGATTCAAACGGATGCACTAAAGTACCTCAAAATGATGCACTAATATGTCCAAACAGATGATCTAAATATACAAATGAATGCACTAAACGAGTTTAGACCCAAATCCGTTTGACCCAATTTCCCCATTTTGACCCAAATCCATTTGACAAATTTTCCCCATTTTGAACCATTACGGATCCCCATTTTGACTTATTACAGAACACTAGTCTTTAAACAGTGATAAACTTACTAATGTGGTTTGCGTTTCTGTCTTTGCAGCTGCCTCAATGTATTTGAAGTGAATTTCAGGATCCTTGCTGTGATGTTCAACAATACTTGGTGATAGTACACGTCAAACACAGTAAACCTGCAGTTGTTTTGCATAGGTATGTGTCATCTTACCTGGAGCTCAAATATGACACTAAAATTGAAGCGAAAAGTGGCTCATGGTTTAGAGAATAAATCATAGCAATTAGCAAACACAATGAATGGTAACAGTAAGACATATTAGCTATAAGAAATTATCCTGACAAATGTATAAAGTTTAATCGTTTGCAATTTACCCGGTCTGAATCATAAAAAGATTGAGTCACATGGATTTGGTAGTACACTCATGCACTTGCTGTCTATCTGATGTTTGATATCCGTTCTTTCAGTCTCTTAAGTCAAAACCGATAATTCTCTTGTCCGCTCCAACATAAATTACAGTCTTCTTATGTTTAATTCCAGCAACACCCATAACAGCAGAAGTATGAATAGTGTTGTAAAGCACATTAGGTTTCCAACAGTTCTCAGCTGTCTCACTCCAATGAACAACATGATCGTTTCCACCAGTCATGAAGGAGTTTTTGTCCCATGGCATAAACATTACATTGTTAATAGTACCCTTAACATGTGGCTTATGCTCTAAAAAAGTGACTTGATTTGTTGTACACTATGTTACATGCATCAACAAGATAAAGTATTGAAACTTAACTATGATGGCAAATAGCTTTAAAGGTGTTTACCTTTTTTCCTTTATTCATGTCCATGATTGCTATCTGAGTGTCCCCACCATCTGCACTATACACGAAGATCAAGCTGCTTCCATTTGGATGCCAAGCAACGTCTTTGGGCCATCGCCTTTGCTTTAAAGATGCAGCATTAATTGAACTTTGATGAATTGCATGTGACCTGACATTAAATTAGCAACTAATAGTTAATAAGAAAAAAACACGCATGTGTATGATTTATCTGCATACACGCTTATAACCAATAGATATATGTTGACAAGCTAAACCGTAACACGCGAGTATTCAGCGATATACAAATTGAATCATCATAGCCAATATTCGGTGATATTAAAAAATGTTGCCAATTTATGCTTTCTGTGTATGGGTCATTTTCTGCAGTGTGAAAACATATGAGGATTTTATTTATCGGTCCCATTTAATTATGGTGAAGAGAAATGAATGTGACCAACAACACTGTGAATCCGGCATACGACAATTTAGTGACACCTAACTTCATATCATTTTTCATCAAATTACTTGCTTCTTTTAGTCACAATTACAGAGCAAGTAAATGGAAATTGTTTTAAGATTTAAACAGTGAAAATCCAGTCACATAACAAGAAAAAATGAAGTGATATGGAGAGTAACTAAAACTAATAAAGATACTAAAGTAAAATACAGGACATACCCTTTTCCAAAGATTTACAATACCATCCAAAGCACTGCACAAGATTTCAAAACATGATCACAAGTAAGATTAAGCCAATTACCAATGTATGTAATTAAAGTCTAACAAATACCTCATCACAAATAGCTCGTCATTTGTCGGACACAAGACAAGAGTTCTCAGCTTTCTCTTATGTTGACTAGGAACGTAGTTGGATGTTTCACAATTGATTTTACTAGGTGATGAACAACTGTTTATCACCTTAAACAAACAACCCCTTATTTTCTAAACACAATAAGCCACCCCTTGAAATAGATCCGACAAGAATACATTGCCATTAGTATCATTAGACAAAATCAGTCAAGTTACTTAAAAATGGATACTATGATTCAAACGGATGCACTGAAGTACCTCAAAATGAGGCACTAATTTGTCCAAACAGATGCTCTAAATATTCAAATGAATGCACTAAACGAGTTTAGACCCAAATCCGTTTGACCCAATTTCCCCGTTTTGACCCAAATCCATTTGACAAATTTTCCCCATTTTGAACCATTACGGGTCCCTATTTTGACTTATTACAGAACACTAGTCTTTAAACAGTGATAAACTTACTAATGTTGTTTGCGTTTCTGTCTTTGCAGCTGCCTTAATGTATTTGAAGTGAATTTCAGGATCCTTGCTGTGATGTTCAACAATACTTTCAACGCATTTGAGACTAACGTGCGTATTAAACAAATAAGTTAACACTACAAACACGAAAATTAATAATTCATAAAAGAACTGTTAACTAAGTGCGTACATTACTTGGCGTCGCAATTCACTCAATGTCATCCTGTTCACATCATAATCATCAAATCTTTCGTCCCGCCATACAATTGCAACTTTTTCATTATCTTTTTTTGGTTCATTCTTTGACAATAAACAACACTCGGCAATGTTCAAAACAGAACCGGCAATGTACTGAAAGCTTTTCCAATACAAGTGGCCAGTATTCCTGAACACGAACATTGTAAATGTTACGTCATAGATGAATCTCTTGGATATAGAAATGTAAAAGCAAGAGCTTGCCTCCGGATGCTCCACAGAAAACTTCTGAAATTGTTTAAAATTTGTTATAGGATCCTTGTAAGCTGCTGCCAGAAGCTTTGGACCATGAGTTTCCATAACGTGTCCCAAGTTTGTTTGTTTGGAATCAATGCTAGTTTACAAAGAGAACCCACACATTATTACACTGAAGAACTGGTTTTGGATTTTTAAGGGGGCGTTTGGGATTGAATTATATCTGATTATTGCATTTTCGAGGCAAAAAGAATAGTTTTAGTGTTTGGGCAAAGTGAAAACTAGCAGTTATTGTCTGGTCATTTAGGAACTGAATAATATGATAATGTATGTCGAATATGTTATACCTTAAATTTTGGACTTTTCAAAAGTTTTCAAACACATTTCGTTCATCATCTAACGTGTTTAGTAAAACAAGATACATACTTGGATGGCCCATTTAACTAGTTTGAATATGAGTTGCCTTAAGAGGTGTTTGGATTAGCTTACTTTATGCCTTATCTACTTATTTTCGTTAAGAAAAGCCAGAAAAGCACACTTTTTTCAGCCTATATACTTATCAGCTTAAGCTTATGGACTAATATAACTATATAAGCTATAACTTCCTCAGATGCCCAGAAAGTGAGCTTATCGGCTTTTCAAAATTTCAATAAGTGAATAGTCCATGAAATAAGCTAATCTAAACACAAGACTCCAGGATGACCTCCACATAATCAATTTACAAGTAACTACAAGAATCTTGATTCTGATTAAGGGTCATTTTCCAAACACTCCCTTTCATAATCACTTTCAAAACTAAGCAATCAAACTAACACAATCACAGCAATATACCGATGCACTATACTGAACTAATACCGATGCACTATATTGAACTAATACCGATGCACTATATTGAACTGATGCGCTAACTAATACTGAAACTGATGCACTAAATTAATGTAACCCTCATAAATTGGGACTTTGACTCACACCATCCCCTGAATCAAGAACAATACATGCACCAGACAATAAAAGATGAGAGTGCTATAGTGACTGATTAATTAGAATTAAACCGAAAAAAGTATGGCTATTGGATCAATATACAGAACTTGCAGCATTTGAACATCTACGAGATGCTTACAATTAGTACGACCACTAGCAAGTCATGGAACTGCGTAAATATTCCTGTCACATAAGCCATGTCACACAATGCTCCAATAATCTTACAAAACAGATGCTCTAATCATATAAAATGGATGCCATATTGTATTGCATGATGCTTTAAACAAACAAATATATGCTCTAATCATGAATCCATTGTTCACTAATCTCACTAACAAGTATACCCTAATTTTTTTGAACTGATGATCTAATCCTTATAACATATTCAAACATTTACATACTATTGCTCTAATCTATCAAAAAACATGCTATAACAAATTATATACACATATGCTGCAACAACTATTGATGATGCAATAATCATACATAAACATTTTTTTTCAAATGCCTTATATTAATTCAAACAGTCAGATGCTATTTCATAAAACAAACAGATGCCTTAAATTAATTCATGATACTTTAATCTCACAAACAGATGCTCTAATTATACAAAAATAGATTATGCCTTAAAATTTTAAACTGATGCTTTAATCCATATAAAATATTTCAAAATTAGGGCACTTAAGTGCCTATGATGCTTTAATCAAACAAACATATGCTCTAATCATGAATTAATTTTTCACTAATCTCGCTAATAAGTATGCCCTAGTTTTTTAAACTGATGCGTTAATCCTTATAACAGATTCCAACATATTATATACACGAACGTTGTAACAAGTCGAGTGATGGGCTAATCATACTAACAGATGCGCTAACGCTTATTTTAGATGCAATAATCAAACAAACAGATTTGCTAACTTATAACACGATGCTCTAATCATACTGCTAAGCTTATCACCCTTTATGTTATCCTGTCTTATATGTTTATGTCGCATGATGGTATGTATGCTGGTTGATGTTAGACAATGTTAGGATTATGGACATATAATTGTGTTTGAATGTGTAGGATTTGGTAACTATTTTATGGTTTGTTTGGAAATAGGTATTGTAAATCTTTAGGTTATGGTGAACATTATGGTAGTTTAAATGATTGGTTTATCGACCAAATTTTGATTTCGACTACTTATGTTAAGCCTTTTTCTGGTGTTGGTGGTGTTTTTATATTTTGAATAACAGTTCTATGGTGTGTCTGAATGAGTTTTATGACTTTCAATTATTTGTTTTTAAACCTTTTTTTTTTTTTTTTGATTTATAAGAACAGAGTATATGTGGTAAATAATTATTTTGCTAATGTAATTGGCATATAGGAAAGTTTATTTAAATCAAATACGAAATAAAGCTTCTTTATATACAACGTTTGTTGTTGAGTTGGTGTATTTCCCTGCTTCTTCACAACAGATGATTTTCAATCCCTTTCGGTTCTTGACTCTAGATACCGCCACATAAAGTTGACCATGTGAGAAAACCGATCACTTTAAGAACAACCCTACTTGTGTCAATGTTTGGCCCTGACTTTTGTTAATAGTCATTGCGAAACACAAAGCAACTGGGAATTGCCGGCAGTTAAATTTAAATGGCATCTTGTTATCTGATGGGCTAAGAATCATACGTGGTATTGCGCAAATAGTACCAACACTTCCTCCTGATATAATCTTTGCTTCAATTATATTTATACCCATCCGTAGAACCTGAAGCCTTGTTCCATTGCATAACCTGGCTGTTTGGTCAATGTTCCTCATGCACATAACTGGAGTGCCTACCTTTAATTTTAATATGTGATGAGGAATACCGGCAATCCGAATGTTTTTAAGGAAATCGGACGTGTATATTGACTCATTGAAAATCGTATCTTGATCAGTAATACCAACTGTGTCAGTACTTTGGTATGTATGTTCTTCTCCGGAAAGGAGTTGTAGCATTCGATCGCTGATCATATCCACAAGCTCGTGTGTTGGTGCAAGGATTGCTTTTTCTTGGAGAAATGTTGGATTGTAAAGGTTGGCTTTTAAGTTTGGGTATGTTTCTTCTATTATTGATCCGATATGATCATCTGCGTCCAGAATCAACATATCCTCTGGGAATTCAAAAGTTGCTTGCCTATCGTTTTTACCTCCAATTATTCCGTTTCCAATTGATAAAATCCAATCAGCGAAGTCTTGTATTTCTTTTCGTTCGGTACTATCTGAACCTGTTTTTAACCTCATGTTAATGGTCAGCTGCAATACAGTGCAATGTTGCCATAAATATGAAGAGTTTAGAGCTGCGTGCACAACATTGTGCCTGGTACTGTTTGTAATAACTGGTAGGATTTGTCTAAAGTCTCCACCAAACAAAACTACTTTCCCTCGAAAAACATATGAAGAAGGCTCGGATGGATCTGTTCTACATATATCCCTAAGCGTTCTATCCAATGCCTCATAGCAATGTCTATGAGTCATTGGAGCTTCATCCCATATTATTAGTTTACACATCCTTATCAAGTCAGCCAATTCGCTGTCAGCTGAAATATGGCTGATGAACTCAAATAAGTACATTTTATTATCATCATTTGTCCTATTTATTTGACTTGTTTTATTATATTATATATGAGAATTGATACATTAATGTTTACTTTTGTAATTCTCAGGTAAAAACAAGTATTATGTGAAACTTGGCGATTTTGGACTAATTATGGAGCAAAACAAGCAAGATGTTAAGAGTCTACTGAAATGTACAAGATCAAGATCATTCTGCTCCAGATACGCCGTAACATACTTCGTACATACGGCGCATCACTATCAAGATTTCACAAGTTATAATCCAAGACGGCAAAGGACATGCGCCGCATAGAGAAATGGAGTTACGCCGCATCTTAAGGCGGTGTACGAATATTCCTGAATATATTAATCTTGGACCCCACGCGAAGTTAAGTCAATGCGCCGCATCTACTTATCCTATGCGCCGCATCTAACCCTTAGGCAGAAACTATAAATACCCCAAGGGCAGACGAATTTCTAGACCTTACACACACTAAGCCTTCGAAGACAGAAGAAACCCTAGGCCGAATTCAGACGTATTAGCAGCACAAGACACACCTTGAACGAAGATACAAGAGCTGTAAGAAGGTCCTGCATGTATTCAATTCATTGAGTAGCTTTGTTTTATTGTATTAGTACACTTTAATTCATCAGGATTGATGGGCCGATTCCATGTGACTGCGGAAAACCATGGGCACCCCTTAAAATTGCTTTCCCATTAATTAAAGTTTATATGTTGATGTCTTTGGTGACTTTTATTAGTGCATTGATAACCTCTGTGTCTAGCTGAGCATTGCTTGGGTCGCCATGCCCCTTCCTCGCCTATTTATTCTAGCGTATACGAAACGTGGGCATCACAAGTGCTCAATATTCTAGGATAGTGGGATAGACATAAGTGATCATTAAGGGTTTACTCGCCGATAAGATTAGAGCCAACGAGAAAGGGTTAATTACATACACTTCATATAAAACTAGCAATAAAACAAGTGACAAGCTACTTAATTATCAGGACAGGTCTTCTTATTGTCTCGAGTATCTATCTGTGTACGTGTGTGCTAATCGCTAATTCGTGCTCATTAATTTAGTTTTCTATTTAATCATAACCAAACCGTGCCAGTCTCTCAGGCTGAACCCCCTTACGTTAGATTAGGTTGTATAGCTAACCTAGGATATTAAAATACTGATTAGAATAACTAGATAATACGTTCCACTCTTAGTGATCGACACTCTACTTACCATTATATTCATACTGACCGGGTACACTGCTCGTTAAAGTGTGTGTTTTATTGATAAGTCGGCTAAATATAAATTTAAAACTTGAGTAGGCATTAAACCACAACGACATCACGCGCGCACCAAGTCTTTGGAGCCGCTGCCGGGGAGTGAATTGTTATTATCTGTTAATTTGATTAGTATTTTAATTAGGTTTTTCTTTTTAATTTTTAGATTCTAACCGCTAACCCCGTTGTATATTAGATAAATTGAATTCATTGTATTATTTGCATATTTTCTGTTTTGTGTGTTTTTATTTTCTTTAATTTTTGTTTCTTTTTGTTTGATTTTACTTTTGTTTTTGTTTTTCAATTTTTCTGCATTCTGCTATCGTTGTACTGTGCTGATACAAACGATACGGCGCATTTGTTTTCACAGATACGGCGTATTGCGTTTAATTTTTATAAAATACAACGCGTTTAATAAATTCGATACGACGCATCTTTCCCCAAGATACGGCGTATTCTGTTTTTAATAGAAATTTTTCTAAACGATAACGCCATACGACGCATCTGTTTTTGTAGATACGGCGTATTTATTATTTAAATTAAAAACAGTTTTCGAATTATTAAACAGATACGACGCATCGATCTCTATCGATACGGCGCATCTACTGAATCAAAAATCTTGTATTTTGAAACGTAACGAAAATACGGCGCATTAACTTTTGTTAATACGACGTATTTAATTTTTGATAATTTAAATTGATACGGCGCATTCTAATTTCTATGCGGCGTATCTGCGTTCTGAATAAAAGTCTGATTAAATTTTAACGAAATAAGATATGGCGTATCCAACTTTTTGGATACGGCGCATCGTCTACAGATATCAGCAAATTTTATTTTACTTTGATTGTTTCACTCTTCTTTTGCACGAGTAAGTTTTATTTCAGGAAGATGGACGATCCGGATATTACAATGGAAGAGTACTTGTTACTGGAAATGGTTAAGTCAAAGAAAGAAAGAAACAAATTGCCATTTCAACACACTTGGTGTATGTCAAATGATGATGAAGAAGATTCATATACCGTGAATCCAATTCCGGCAATTGTTCTTGATAGTACTTTTTCTCCAGAGATTGCACAAGATGATGTGTATACGGAACCCTACGTTGAAGAATATTCTGCAATCGTATTACCACCATTAGACAATCCAACGGATGAAGATGAAAAGTATTCTGATTTTGATTTCGAACCATTTGACGCCATAGTTTATGATGACATACCTCAACCAGATTTTGACCCAACGAGGGATTTTGAAGAAATCTGGGATTACTTATTTAAGGATGAAATTCGGGACGATTATGAAATTGCAAGACCACTAGTTGAAGATGGAGATTCACAAGATGAATTGGAGTCACTTACAACGCAAAGTGGTACAAATTTATTTAATATTATTAATCCCGTTACTAATAATCTTGCTAGTTTTCCTAAACAGGTTGCAAAACAAAAAAATGATGAGGTGAAATTTATTACACTACCTATTGAAGCACCTGTGATCAACCCGTTTTTGGTGGAGCTCGAGGAAGAATTTGGTGATGAGCTCTTAAACATTGCTATGATTGATAAAGATGATGATTTCGACCCTATGAAGGTTGTTGAGGAACTCGAACTTTTACTTGCCAAAGACCCTTTCTCATCTTCTGCGGAAGTCAAGGGACGCCTTACTACCAAAAAGACTAACCAAGAAGAAAGGAGACTCATTTTTCCTCAACACACTACTCTTTCAGATGGAATGGTCAAGTCATCCAATTTATCAACCAAACCGGGTAAGAATAGGGAAGATGTACATATATTGCCAAGGTATGATCTTTATGTATTTCTTCCATCTTTACTAGCAAATTTACACTCTTTTCGTGTTTATTGCTACTATCACCCGCACTTGATCCCAAGTGGGGGGAACAACACCCTATTACACAGTAAATAAGGGTGGAGTCAGGCTCGTGACTCGAACAAAAACAAGCGCTTCGTGGGAGGCAACCCATGCTTATCTTTTATTTTATTTTATTTTCTGATTTTGTCGAGTCTGTCAGACCTGCATTAGATACGGCGCATCTCAATCCTAAGATGCGACGCATTGCCTGCACTGGTCATATCTTATTTAATTTTCTGCATTTTTATTTTTGACTTTAAAACTTTCTGTCAGTTTATTTAATGCGGCGCATCCCTGGTTAAGGATGCGACACATCTTTTATTCTGATTCGTATTTATTCCAGGCTCGATACGGCGTATCTTCTTCCCCAAGATACGGCGTATCGAATGACCTGATGATTTTCATTTTAATTTTTTAAGTTTTATTTTTACTAACTACTAACGTATTATGCAAGTTTGAACTTTCTTAACTCAGGTGTGTTAAAGTCTTAATGGTATTATAGATTCCTGCAATTCTTGTGGATACATCATTTTTGAAGCTTAAACGTTCTAATCCACGAGAAAGTTGATTTTTGCTCTTATACGAATGGAGGATCATAGCGAGCAAATCTCAGGGGAGTTTTTCTGTTCTAATTCTTTTATTTTCCATTTTTTAACCTTTGATACAAACAACGAGGACGTTGTTTAACTTAAGTGGGGGGATTGGAGAATTAGAACACTTACTTGTCCTAAACTTTTTCATAATATGCTTAAAATATACTTAATATATCAAAATTTAAATTTTTAGCATGTTTTTGTTTAAAGTCTAAATTACATAGCTGCACACATAACATTATTTTCAAAAATTGTGAACTTATCAAAATTCACAAATCTATGAGTGTGCCGGTGACTTGTAAACTTTAGAACTTGGCTTATATACTATTCGAGACCACCATAATAAGTATTATCTATATAATTGGAATGACTTGTTTAAATCGGTAAATTTCTAGGATTACACCCAAATAGCCTTTATATGTTATGTGATATTAACTAACTACATTGGTTAGTTAACCCCCGTATAAACCCTTTTGTTACTCTCACTTTTAGAGTAAGATACCCCTAGAAAAACTCTCAGAGCCATTCCTTTCGTTTCTTACACCTTTGTTATAATGTTTCGTTACACCCTTACACCTTAGCCTACCCTGTAGATTAAAATCCGTGGTTGGTTAATTGCTTTAGGAAAAGTGTGTTTCCTTAAATTACCTGTGTTCGCGTGCGTAATTCATTATCTTTGGTTGAGTCAGGAAATTGCACAATGCAATTGGTATGAAAGTAAATATTGTATATCTTTGAGTTTATTTTTCGTGTGTTTACTACTTTCGCTATTACAGTTATTTCTGAAAGTATGTAGAGTATGAAAAAAAAATTATCCGGAAAGAAAGTGATAGAAAAGTTGTGAAATTTTACACATATATGTTGATGTCAAAAAAAAAAAAAAAAAAAAAAAAAAAAAAAAAAAAATCGAAAAAATAGAAAAGAAAAAGAAAAAGGAAAAGTTGGAAGTTTGTTTTAACCAACTTATGTAAAGTTTTGTATTAAATGGTCGATATCACCACTACTTGTTATATATTATATTTATGGATTGAATGGGAGTTGGCCGTTATGGGAACGCCAACTAAGGTTATTCTTTGATTGAGATCTTGTTGAGTATAATTCGTGTCTACCTAAAGCGTGTGTTTCAAGTATTAAAGCGTGAGTTATTCAATGATATGAGTCTTATTCATGGGATGGTTGAGAAAGTAATTTACCACACTTAGGATTTTAATTTATCTGTTTTGTTTATTTTTCATTTTACACCAATTTATATCCCAAATATTATCCATACCCTATATCATTATTTATCCAAACCTTTGATTTATTGAGATTAGGGATTTGAGCAATCTTAAGTATCGTAGTCGTGGATTCGGCTATGTATTTATGATTTTGTCGCCCTTTTTGATATAATATTATTGTAACACCCCGACCCGACAAGGGCAAAGATGTCACAAGTACATGGTTTCATATCAGAATAAACATAGCATCCATGAATAAAACAACGGAAATCATAACATAATCAAAGAGAATAAGTCAACATGACTTAATTACAAAGTAAGACGGAAAGTAAATGAAGTACATAACAAAATCCAAATGATGAAATAATCCAACTACGACAAAGCTTCACTCAGGTGCACTCTTCCCAAAAGCCATACCCCGGCTCCTAGCTTAAATACCTGCCGCGGGAAAAGAAACGCGGCTGAGCTACACGAGCTCAGTGAACAGATATAACGGTAACAAACAGTAATGATGGAATAGGGAAAAATGAAAAGAAACCGTACATGATATAACCATAGTTAGGAAAGAATATGAACGTTATGCAGAGATATCAGAAAATAAGGAACAGTACCATGGATAATGATAAAGGTAGACAAAAATCCCATCCCAAGCCCAAAACATATCAAGTCCAGTATCATGTTATAGGATATCAGTAATGAAAGGTAAAGGTCATAAGTCTATAATGTGCATGGAAAACAGTAATCCTCTACGAGCCCAGAAACATGAACATGAAATCATAATCATACCGCCATACAGAGAGATGTTCCTCTCACTAATCCCATAAATCAGAAATATGGAGTGATCAGCTCCCAGAGTTGTGAAAGACGTGTATCGCACACACCATCAGTCACCATGCATATCATAACATATCATAACATGAACATAATACAGAAACAAATCTAGGATGCATCCATACGCCCCTGGTGGCCATAACTCCCAACACACCAATTAAAATACAGAAAAGGGACGGGACAGGTCATCACTCTCCTGCCCTAGAGTCATGCCATCGGTGCATCGACTGACATGGACATGAAACCCTCATGCCTAGTGAGTGGCTCGTAGTATCAAACTGTGGGTCAAGGTCAAGTATCATGTATCCAGTATTTAATTTAGTTCCATAAGTCAATTTACATTTCAGAATATCAGAGTTCATAATCAGAGGTTCATATCAGAGGTTCATACCATAAAGGTTCCATGTCAGAAAGGTTATATATCAGAAATGTTTAATATCAGAAAGGTTCATAACAGAAAGGTCATGTATCAGAAAGGTTTAATATCAGAAAGGTTCATAACAGAAAAGGTCATGTCAAAGGTTCATAATATCATGAAAGAAACCAGAAAGGTTCACAGAATCAAAGAACATGGCAGTGAATCCGAAATCAGAAATGAGACGAAGGCACCTTACTAAAGAAGGGCAGAATATCTGTACCTTATTAGGAATGCAAAAACAGAAATAGAAGCACAAACAGATCAGGATCTCTCCTTCTTCACACCTAGAGGAATAGAAGACGGAATTACAGAAGATTCTAAGTCAGATTACCATTTTAATAACTTTCTATTTTAGGCAGGTTTCCTTATTTGGCAAGTTTCCATACTTTAGGGTTTCAAATGTAATTCTTCCAAAGTTAAAGGTCAAATATGTAATTATCACATTCATTCTTTTTAATCCTTCATTTATTCAGAATGTACGTCTTCAATACTTCAAGTTTGCCAAATTACATTTTATACCCCTTAGTTTACAAAATTTCCATTTAAACCCCTTAATTCATAATTTTACACTTTAAATTCTTATCTTATCCATAATTACCCAAACAAGCCTCATATTTTATCAAAATACAGAATATAACTTCATAATTACTTATTGTACGAATCCAGCCCCTCAAGTTTCAGGAATTACACATTTAGTCCTTTAAGTTTACAAAACTTATAATTTAAATCATAATTCCATATTAATTACATATTAAGCCCATAAATACTCAAATTTACCCAAAACACTTTTAATATCATTATTTACTCAGGAAAACCTCAACTTTCCAGAATTTACACTTTTAGTCCCTCTAGTTTAATTAATTACAAATCATACCTTTTAATTACCATTAATTCATTATCTTGAAATATTTACACTTAGGACCCTCAAGTTATATTTTTCCCACATTGTAACAGACCTAGATAACATTTTAAAAATAACCCACGAGTTTCAAAAGTTACAAAACACTCCCTTGTGATTTAATTTCAAATCGGATTACCACTTTTAATTATCAAATTCAAACCCTAACAAACCCAATCATAAAACAATCATTGAATAATCTTTGAACACATTTAATTGACCAGATCCAAGCCCCAAAATGCTAACCCTAATGTCCGATCCATTTTATTTGATTTATTCTTCACTTTTCACAAAACCCGGTTTTAAATTAATTCTCCAATAATTCATTTAAGCTTCTATAAATCAAACACATATTTTTACCAAGTTATATGGTGATGTTAGAACCCAGAAAAATTAAATACACAACCCAGAAAAATCGTTTCTTATATTTTAGATTTTAGGCACGTTTTTTATCACAAAATTCACCACGAGTAATCTAGGACTCCAAAAATCGTACCACCATTTTTCCCAGACTATGTACTTCGTATAAGGTCCAAATAAAATATATATGGCCCTCAGAAAAATCGTTGCACATTATTTTGGAAAATAGGTGTGTTTTAACCCATTAATTCAAAAACGACCCAAAACCTTTGCATGATTCAGTTCCAACAATTTTTACAGATCATATGTGATGTAAGTAGCATGAGAAAAATAACATATAATTTATAGAACGTATGGATCAAGGTTTGTCGAATCATACCTATCGAATGGATAAAAAGAACAAATAATCGACCACGACCAAACCAGCAATCCAGAGCTCAAACCAGTTTTTTCCCCACCTCCTTAGATGCTAAATAACTTCAGAAAAATATTGGTTCCTTCCCAGAAAGTTCGTATGGATCTATTATGGATTTATGTGTGTTTTTGTATATATCGGCTAGGGTTTTAGAATAAATAAAAGGGTGATAACCAAATGAGAGGATATTGGCCGAATCTTGAGGAGGGGGAAATCACAAAAACACGGCTTTAAGGGCTGGAAATTATTCACACTTGATTTGATAATATTTTCCTTTTTAATCTTTGTAATTATCTTTTAATAATATGCTTTAAATATAAATACAATAATTAAATTAAATTTCGGAAATATATATGTACAATATGTGCCATAATAAATTTTGTACATTTAAAATAATTAATTGTTGTCCCGGAAATTTCTTTGCTTCATATTTGGTTCGTATTCAGATGTTTGGAATCGGATCAGAAATTTTTAATAGTGATTTATTCATGTTTTATATTCTCAGGGGTATTTTGGTCTTTTTGCATGTTTTAGATTTTCAGGTATTACAATTATTGGTGAAGATTACTTGGTCCTATCTTTAGCCCATTCGAGTTAAGGATTTGAGCAATTGCAAGTATCGTGGTCGTGGATTCGATCATGTATTTGTGATTTTGTCGCCTTTTCTGGAATTTGAGATCGATAGAGATTAAGAAGGATGATTAACCCTTAACCAACAAACCCTTTTTACCGCTTTAGACTTGTTATTCCTTGGCTTTAGTGGGGGAGATGCGTATACTTGCCAAGCTTATGATAGAATATTCGTCACGACTGGACAGTTAAACGATTAGATTTGCTTTTATCAAAATATTTTATTTTATTTCTAATTCGTTAAGTGTTTGGTTGTGCAATTATGACAAAACGAATACATGCTTAAATATAAAAATAAATCCTAATATCTTTTAGGATACATTTTCATAAAATTCATTCTAAGGTTTACTTGGGGACAAGTAAAGTTCAAGTGGGGGGATATTTGATGAACTCAAATAAGTACATTTTATTATCATCATTTGTCCTATTTATTTGACTTGTTTTATTATATTATATATGAGAATTGATACGTTAATTTTTACTTTTGTAATTCTCAGGTAAAAACAAGTATCTATGTGTTCAACTCTGGTCACATCCGTCCCTTTATAAAATGAAATTTTATACATGTGTGGTAACAGTGGCAACCTTCCACCGTTTTCTGCTACTCCAAAGTTGGAGATTATATAACATTGACCCTCTTGCAACAGTGGTACAAATTTAAAAATCAATTCTTTTTTGATGTAAACTTGAATACGGTTAGATTGTTGGAACACTTGTTATTATGAGTGTCTTTATTAAATATGTACAACCATATATAATTAGTAAGTAAATTAAATATACCTCTTCATCTTGAAAAACACAATCAAGACTGTATGGATCGTGGTCTTCATTTAGTTTGTGAGAATGCCAAACAGAGATGCACCTTCCTTTTATTGCAATATTAACAACCATAGGACTGATATCTTTAATTGGTGTTATTGTGCGCTCCTTTATGTTTAGTCCTGTCAAATTGTACACATAGTCTTCATATGAACTGAAATAAAAACATATATATTTTGAATAATAAATTCTAACCAAACCTTGTGAATGACTTCCAAAACGGGACATATTGCTTCCAGTGCTTTTCCTTTGGCGGGAAGTTATTCCTACATATATTCAAATATAATATCAGTTGGCAATTTATCAAATCATGTAAAATAAAAAATGTCGGTTTCTTATTTCGTTAACAAAATACCTGAAAAAGCAGATCCACCAGTAGATGTATGCATCCCTGTGGATTTCTTTCTATATCCATTAACACCTGTAAAATGATCAATATATTGTTGTGATATAATGAAATTTAACAACAACATACACGCAATAATTTATAACCAAATTACCTGTTGAGGAGCTACTTAAATTGGATGAATGAGTTTTTGAAGTCTTTCCACCCCGTGTCATTAACCCTATATAATTTTTTAATTTTTTATTAAATAAAATTTTAAAATAAGTTATAGGCACTTAATAATAATGAAACTAATTGATGGTACAGAAACAAAGTTGGAATTACCAATTTGGCATTCTCCCGATCTGAATGTGTATCCAAAGACGTTGTCTGGTACCCAAAATTTCCTTTTGGACGCGGATTAATGGATCCTATAAGTTAATCAGTATATTATTCTTACACTATTATTTTTTCAATTTTATAACAATTGGAAAATAAATTAATTCATAACAATAATACCTGATGGTGGACTTTTCAAATCTTTTTGTTAATTTCTGATGTATGCCATCCTCTTTGATTCAATCATTGAGGTTGATTTCCCTAATAAAATTTACAAAGAATTTTATCCTATCATTAAAGTGATGTAATTCAAACATTAACATACCAAAGTTTGAAATAATGTATAGTAAGTAAATCAATTACACAATATACACACAATGTACACAAATTATTTGGATTAATCTCAAACTATAATACATTGTGGTTTGCTACCTGGTGTGTCATCTCTAAACATGGTTGTCACGGTTTTAGTTGTTCTATTATTGGAAAGTTCAGTACCTGAGTATTCAATAAACATATATGTAAACAAACTATATAATTAATCATATTCTCATTCACTACTTTTAAACCATAATACCTTGACGATGTGTTTTTGATGTGCCACCCTCAATCATGCTTGCAACCACCGCAGTTGGTTTCTTTGTAGGACCTTTAACTGATACAAATATTAAAGTATATATGTGTTTACTCATTGTCCTTAAACTTTTACATATATAGACCATTAACAAAATAATTTTAAACCAAATACCTTGTTTTTGCTTTCTTGGTGTATCACTTTCAAACATTCTCGCATCTGTTGTTGTACTTTTAGGCTTTGAAGATCTTACTGATGGAAAAAGTAAAACGTTATATCTGAGTAAAATGAAATAGAAAATCAAAGCCATTATCATACTAAAGTAAAAACATGATACCTTTTGGTTCCATAACTGGTGTGTCACTTCCAATCATGATCCCATCCATTGAGCCTGCTTTATTTTTGATAGCATTCCCATCTACAAATTCAAACAAAACTCATCCATGTAAATATAAAGTCTATGAGGGAAACATGGTTAACATAAGTCATTAACATATAAGCTGTAAATAAAAATAGGAAAACATGTAACATCTAACAGCACAAGATATAATAGAACTCCATACTAACCTAAACCCAACACATACCTATTATACACAACATGTTTTATAAAGAAGTTTCAATTTTACTGTTACATCTATGTGGAACATCATGTATAACACAATCATATAAGCTATCAATCAGACAATATCATTGTATTAAGAATATGTTAATGGTCATATAAGTTATCAATCACACAATATCAATGTATTAAGAATCAATATTAAATTAAAAACCATAAAATCTATAACACAAATATTGTCATAATACTTTTAAAACATAATACCTTGTGACTGCCTTGATGGTGTGTCACTTTCAAACCTGATGGCATCTATGGTAGTAGTTTTCTTCTTCACAACTTTTGAACTTGAAACAATTATTTAAACATTGATAAGCAATTTAACACAATGATATAAACTATGAAACAAAGAATATTAGTTTGTTTGTTTAACACACATCATCAATATAATTAATTAAAGAATGTCAATATTAAAGGTATGATAAAAATAATTTAAAAGCACAATACCTTGTTGATGCATGGTTGCATCCATTGTAGTAGTTTTCTTTTTTGAAGCTTTCAATATTACAATTTTAAATAGACATATGTTTCAACTCATTGAACAAATGTATTAATAGAATTTCAATAAACCATATTATATTAACTAATTTATTTAACAAAAAACATATACAAAACAAATTATCCATGCAGTACCTAATGCAGGCTGTTTTACATTTGTTATATGTTGTGGTGTACTTTTCCCTTCTTTGATATCTACAGCAACAAATATGCATCAAGATACAAAGCATACATATGTAATTTATGCAAGCACAAAATAAGATGCACAACATTCATTGTATCATGAATTAAATACAAATTATATGTAACCAAATTATTCAAGAACACAATACCTTGCAAACAACTTTCAGAACTTTTGTTTTGCTTAGCTTTTGAAATCTTTTCAGAATGTCTTTGCCGCTGCATATTTGATTAGGGTTGCTATGTAAATCGATTTCTGTATATTAAAAATACGTATATGTTTGTAGATGCGTAGTAAATGATGTATATATAGTGAAAAATTAGGGCTGCAATTGTGTGAATTATAGATATCTATAAACTATTTTTGGAGATAAAAGATATCATAGAATACATTCTAAACTTATCCTCATATGAATCAACTGCAATAGGTATGCTATTCGGATTAAGCTTCCCAAATACAGTCTATCCTTCCTTGTGTTTATAGATTTTAGTTTGTAGAACAAATACAAAACATTGTGTTGGTGCAGTGGTTAAGATGTGATTAGCACTTATTCATAAACCCATGTTCGAATCCATGCTCATGTATTTTTGAACAAATAAATTCCGGAATTCACAACCCAAAAGAATACTTATGTGGCTTCATTGTAATGACATGGAATTAAAAGATGATGAGGTGGACTTCCATATCATTGATGACGTCGTAAACCTCCAGTTATATATATATATATATATATATATATATATATATATATATATATATATATAATATACCTCCAGTTATATATATATATATATATATAACTTAACCGATGAAAACACCTATGTCCGCGGAGACGAATCTCATAAGAAACGATGAAGGTGAGTAGGCGGATAGTACTAAGGTTAGGGGCATGATAGGTAGTTTACTCTACCTAACGGCAAGTAGGCCCGATATCATGTCAAGTGTGTTAGTTTATGGACATTATTTTAGTAGTCGTATGTTAGGATCGAACTCGAGACCATGGGATTGCACACTTTACGTATGAGAATTAAAGATTAATAATTAAATATAAAATGTTGTATTTAATTATTAAATAACACAAAACGTATAACGACCGTTAGTAATTAACGCAAATTGACTAATGACCGTTAACTAATAAAAGGAAAGGATTATAGATGGAAAATATAAAGAACAAGAAAGATCTAGAAACCCCTTGTGGGCTTTAGATATGATCAGCCAAAGGAAGGGATAAAACCCAACCCAAATCCAACTTGTTCTCCATGTTTTGTCATCCTATAAATACAAAACCAATGGGTCATTGTTTGGTAATTCTTGTACACACACAATAAATCCTAAAATTGTGTTTTCCTTCTCTTTTGTTAAGCTCGGCCGAACACCCTCTTTTAAGGGGTATTCGACTTTTGTTCTTCAAAAATAAAGCGTTTGGTTTTAGTTTTGTGTTCCTTAAACTAGCATTTACTTTAATTCGTTTATAGTACGTGTGTACAAGAACGTGGTATAAACACACTATTGTTTACATCTTGGATTGAATTATAAAATCGGTAAGGGGCAATTCGTATAATCTGTATAAACCCTAATTAGGGTTCATCACTTCTATTGCTTGGATTGATTCTTGTTTTGCTAGAATCATTAAGGTACGCATACTATTTATTATTCAGTTAATTAATTATGTGTTATTGTTCCTACACTTCCGCAACACTTTGATGTTATGTGTTTAATTTATGATTGTCATGATATTAGTATTCCAACAGTGGTATCAGAGCCATGTTATAACATGTAATTAATTACCGAAACACATAAAAAAACGAATCTTGATTGTGTTTTTCATGTTTGGTGGATTTAGGGTTTATACAAAATCGAACCCTAATTTTTTATTTAGGGCCGATTGACCTTTATTATTTTTTTAGGGTTTGTGTTTGGTAATTTAATTTGATTAGGAACCCTAAGATTAACATGTTATGTTTATGTGTTAGTATACAATCTTGTGGCAACTTGTAAATTGTTATGTAGAATCCATGAAAATGTACATGTTTGGCATGGATTTATTGAAGTGATGATTTAAATTGTTTTTCACATGTAATTTAATTGATAGATGTCGAATTGGGGAAGACTCCAATATATTTAGTAATCAATTACGTGCTACGTGGTGTATATTTAACTATGACCAACGCAATCGATACGTCGATGCATGTGGCTCACTTACCTTTGTAAGTGATAGTCTTAGTTGAATATATACAATATAAACCTAGAATTGATTATTAATAGGTTTTATCGAATTAAGTTTGCGTGTGGCTACATGTTTTTACATAATTAATTGTTATGTTATGTAAGTTTATTTAGTTGTTTTATTTTTTATTTGTATTACTTATTTTTTGTTTATTTATTGTAAAGACATGTTTATAAACGAAAAAGGGTAATTTTGAATAGAAAAATAATATGGACTAAATAATGGTGAAACAATGAATTATTTTCGAAGAGTTAAATTTTCAAAGTGTTTTAATTGATTGTTGGGTTTTGTACCAATAGTACGAACGGCTCATCCAATTGTGACAAACTATATGAGGGGTATAAGTAGGAACGGGTTTTTAATAAGCTTCGCGCTGACCTTTGTTTCTATGCTCCCTTGATCGTCAAATTGGAGCTACCAAGTATGACTATTTTATGTACAAAATCACCTTAAGGGTGAATTAGCTTTAATTCCATGCGCCACTTTGTGGTAATTATCCGAAACACTAAGTCTTTAGACTAATGAAAAAGTACGATATAATGGATGATAATTGAAGGTAAATTCTTTGATTGGTGAACCCAATACCTCAATTGAAAACATTTGTAAATTTGATCTTAATGAATTGGTAAATAAAAATGTTTTATTAACTTATGATACGAAGATGTGTGCATGCTTCTTCGCACGTATTTTGAACCCTTAAAATTAAGTTGATGCTATCTAATTAAATGAGCACTTGAAGTTGTAATTTACGTTATGTGAGAGCTTGGACTAGATTAAAATGGAAAGGTAAATTTCATACTTTCATTACTAGCAGATCAACTAATGTAATGGGACTATGTTAATTTACAGTTTTTTAATTAGACAACTTAATTGAGTTGTAAGTCAGAGCTTGGACTCAAGGCATAAGATGGGGATAAAACATGCTTATATTGGAAATTGTTTGCCAATATAAATCCCATAATGATCTAGGAATTGAAATTTGTTTGCCAATTATTGTTCGACAATTACCTTGTTGAATACTTTCATTACTAGTAGATCAACTGATGTAATGGAATTATGTCAATTAGGATCCTAGCTTTAAGAAAATTCTATGGTTTATATGAATATTAACCAATGGGTATTTAATTTTCTTAAAGATTGTATTATCGAAAATACTAAAATTGAATTTTGTAAATTCTTTAAAATGTATTAATGCAACATTAAACCGTAAACATGGGATATTCTTTTATTGGTAAATTGATCTACACCTGTAGGGGTTTTTTTTTGGCTAGAGTCAACTTTACTAAAAGGTATGATAGGAAACTTAAAATTGTCAAAAATTAAAATTGTCAAAATTCTAAATACATAACTCATAGCAAACTTTAATAGTTAAGATTATTGCACATTTTATGAGTTATTAAATTAGAAGCTAGACTAATTACCACAAAATGGTAAAAGACAAACTAGTATATTTTATCTAGTTGTTTTGTTTTGACCATTTAAAGGTGCTACATACCATTGTGGGGATGGTAGACCTATTAAGGAAGAAATTGCACGCCCAATTTTTCAAGTTAATTACATTGATGGATAATCCATCATTTACAAAGTAGAATACATTCTTTTAGTACCCAAGTAATTGTTACGTATGGGTTTCTCAAATGTGTAGGAAAGTAAATAGCACACTATTTGCTTTTACTGGATATGAAACACTTACAATTTTGTCAAATCCAGTGGGCGCATTGTGTTGTTATTACTGAATAATGAATTATTGTAATGATCTGTAATTCAGTGGGAGCTACAAGCTTTGTCATCTTGGTAGTAACCCAGATTATCTCTAGAATGTCTTGAGATAATTATTTTCCAATTGTAGACACTTTTGATTTTAAGGATAGTCATGTACGTTTCCTTACTAGACAATGTGGTTCCATATCTACTAATTATGCTAGTATCTATGACACAATCATATTGATCACATAAACAAATGAGTGACGTGTTGTTTATCTGATACATGATGTTGTTCCATGCACAAGTGGGAGAAATCTTTATTGTGTGCAAAGTACAACACATAGGAATATGATTTAAAGGATTCTGTAATACCCCCAAATTTGGTTTGTAGCAGCGGAAAAGTAATTTGGGTGTTACGGTGAGGATCGAAGTTTAAATCTCAGAAAACGGCCCGAAAAGGGCGTTTTGGAAGTTATATGTCATTCAAAATAATATCCTTGATACAAAGTGAAATATTTGGTTTGAAAATTCCATAAAAAGAGGTGACCATTTTGAAAGAATGACATATTTGATTTTTACACCTTTTAAGTTATCAGAGTAAAAGATGCCCGCTCCGTGTCTTGTCCTGCTCCGTTAATTACCTGAGATAAACATGCTTAAAACGTCAACACAATGGTTGGTGAGTTCGTGGAGTTTGATAGAAAATATCTCTCTTTGAAAGGTGTATGGTGATAATAGTTCTTCATGAAATAAGTAAAGAGTTGCGTTGTATAAAATCCACAAGTGAATAATGTATGATCTTCAAAATCAGTAGTTTTATATTTTAAATAAAATTGAGCTACGTTGTTATATGCTCAAAATGGGATGTTGAGTCAGCTTTTAAATGTAATGATATATCGAGCATTTTGGTTTGCCTCGTGCAGAATTCTCATTTAAGTCACATATAGTACAGTTAAAGTTCAAGTACAGGATTCACAGTCATATTACATAGTGGGAATGATAATCTAGAATCTGAAGTCTATCAGTGTAAAGTGGTGGTCTTCTAATACAGCTGTATCCTAGGATATATATGAAACATTCATATATTCATAAAGTAATATTGCCTTAAGCCTCATGACACGCAAAACGTTAACAGAGTACCGATAAAACGGAGTGTTCACCAAATTAATGACGAAAGTTTATGCCCTCGTGTAATAGGTGATTTGCCACTTCCTATTTTTCTCAAATATAGCGCATCGCGACTAATACGACTAGCGATTAAGCATTCCGTCACAGTATTAGTGGGATAGGTTGTCATTCCTCCAACAGGTTTCGAAGCTGTTGCTATATTCGCGCTCACCGCAGTGATTAATGGCTCATGATAAAGGGTCTTTTTGGCAATAAGGTGTGCTTAAGCAATATAGGTCTCAAGGTTCATAAAATACACGTATTCTGATCTTGGCAATTATTTCCAGTGGAATATAGGAATATTATAATAAGTAACAGTTCATTCATTAGTCACATGAATGCATACAGTAAGCCTCAGTATCATGTTACATCAAGTAGTTCAGAGATGTTATGTTTCAAGTTCCGTGTTTAAGCTAAGCAGACAATTTGCACATATATCGAGCATGTATTCTTTTCAAGCATGATTTCAATAGGTAAAGCATAATTGATAATTTCAAGTAAATCATAAGATATTTCAAGTAGTATAAAACAGTTAAAGCATGTATCTCCCCCAAAAGAATTATTAAAAACAAGTGTGAAAAGTAGGGGCCACGACTCACCTGGAGCGTATCCGGCAAGACGAAATTATAAGATTGAGTAAACGATCACGAAAACTTCTTCAATACAAGACCTGAGTATAAGCGAAGTCTAAGAGTCTAACTTATGACTAATAACGAATGTGGAAAGGATAAATCGTATAACGATTTGATCGGTGATGTGAGTGTGTGATATGCCTAAAATGCCGCAAGTTAAAATATAATATATTATCTCGGTTCTTATCTCAAATGACCCAAAATATTACTTTTCTGAAATATGCTGAAATAATATGCAAGTGAAATTGCTAACATTTCTAATATCGAAACCTTAAATAATGCATAACTAAAAATGTAAAATGCATATGAAATGAAGGGTGTAAAATGAAAATAAACTAAGAATGTCAAGTGAAATTAAGTAAGTCCTTGTTCTTTTCAGATTTTACAATTTTTAGTCTAACTGTGATCGCGTTACGTCGTTAGTCCTTGGTTAAGTCCAAAGTCCATAATAGTCCAAATCTTGCCCATATGTCCACATAAGGCTCGGAGTTCAATTGTATGTCAATTTAAGTCCTTTATAAACTGTTTTCACAGCTTTAGTCCATGGGTTTCACGGTTTGGCAGTTTTGGTCCTTCCGGTTAGATCGCGTTACATTTTTGGTCCTTTTTATTATCTAAATTTAAAAGCTTACCTTTTAAGTTTATTGCAACCTGTTACTTCGGAAAAATTTATATAGATGTCGAATGGGCCTTAAGGCCCAACACGAATTAATGGGGTCTTAATCTAGTTTGAAAAGTTTCATTGGGCTTTCAAGCCCAACATGGGTCGGTTTAGTGTTTTTGTGTAGTAGCGAAACATCACAGAAAAGAAACCAACTAGAAAATACTTTCATCATGCTTATTACTTATATATATCTAGTAGCTTGCTTCTTAATGGAGATCATTCTTTTAACAAGTTTATTTTATGTTGACATAGGCATTTTCATACAAGAAAAGACTTAGAATTTTTATTACAAGTTTTATACGTGATTACAAACTAAATAAGGTGTTCGTTCAAGTTGTAAGATGAGTACGTAAATGTCATATAAGTGTGAAAATATGGTTTCCTATGCCTTCCACAAGGAAGGCAACCCAACTTATATGCTCTAAAATGAACCGCGACATGTAAAATTTAAATAGAAAATGGTATGCGTTTGTATGAAATATTGTAACATGCATGGTGTATGAGAACGTGAGAAATGAATTAGTAATGGAACGTGAAAACTTACCACACCACTAGGGTGGTGAGAGGACGCTCTAGAAGAGGTTGGAACACACGAAAATTCTACCACTCGCTTATGCCTATGATACGTTTTATACATATATGTATTCTATTTTCGAATTAGCTCCAAACAAGAAAGAAAGAGTTTATTGGTTGTTATGGTTTCTGAAAGGTGATAAGGGACTGGGAAATATGTAGGTAAGTTATGTTGAGTAAGTGATGAACTAAGGAAGGCGTATGTGAACATATATATACACACGTACAGGGTATTTGTTTTTAGTAGTTGCATGATATGGCTTATGTCGTTACACGTTAGGTAATTGATTAAGGACAAGGGAAGAAAGTTGTAGCTCCTGTGTTCGATCACCAAGAAGCTAAGGTGGTTCGTTACGTATGAGAGTGGCTTTAAAAACTAGTGAAGTTGACTTGAGCAGATGGGTTTCTTCATGGGAGATAATTGAAGGTAAGAGTTTTATGTGTGTGTGGAACGATGGGAAAAGGAGACTTCATTTATAGATGCATGAATTTGCATGACATGGGCGAATTGGAGCAGGGATCAGGATACAAAATGAGACACGTTATACATATTGTATTACATGGTGCAAAAGTCCTATACGTTCTAATATAAATTTATGTTACACGTTATGTGTTTCATGCGTGGTTACCAAATTATATACGTTCACAGGGTTATTTCCCATATACATTGCATGGTCAATATTTTCAACATGTTAACTTATGAGTGAGTTGTTGAGTTCATTGGTACTAAAATCTTACACGTCTATATATTTGCATGGGAATTTTCTTTACACGTTAACATAATGATGGTAGTAGCAAAATGATACACGTTAAGTTGATCTATATTTCACATATTCCTTGCATGGAAATTAGTTTAGATGGCAAAATTTAAATATAGATTGATCCCGATAATTACTAACGTTAAGTTCTTAAGTCACGAAACTTAAAACAGGGTAACGTAAAAATATAACGTTTATAAAAATGTCAAAGTTTATTAATATTCTCCAACTAAAAATATTAGACGCGGGATAAGTTTAACAAAGAGCGTATACGTTAATAAAATCTAATAGGGTTTGAATATTTGTATTATGTAAAGAGTATAATGTAAGATATAAAAATAATAAAGTGAAAATAGTTCATATAAAATATGTAGGCTTATCCTAATCTTTATGTTGGTCGTGAGTATAGTATATTAAAGAAAAATTTAAATTTCTCCATAAAAATGGGCCTTGTTAAATGATAAGTCAAGGGTATTATTAATTAACAAAGATTATCATGACGGATTTTTGTAGGATCTTACAGATTCTCTTGACTGCAAGGTAAGAGACTAACGTTCTAATATGACTTATTCACATCTAATCCAAGAAACACTTGGTGTTGCAATTTACGTTATGTGAGAGCTTAGCTAGATTGCAACAACAAGGTAAATATCCATGTTACGTGAGACCGTATCTGGAAAATTTGCAGTTTCTAAATTAGATACCTCTTAGAACAAGTGTCAATATGATAATAAGACTACTTCAAACTAAATATTTATGTATTATTGAAATGACATAAATAAATGAAGTAATCTAATACTACTTCAATTTGAATATTTATGTAATTTTGGTCTGACATAAAATAAGTGAAGTAATAAATTAACTTGAAATTACTATTGAAACCAAGAGATGGTGTTCATAATTACTTTAGTTAAACATGTTTATGTTTCATTGTAAAGATATAAACATGAAGTCTTTTAATTGTTACAAGAGTTATAATAAAGTAAGACGTTAACTTGTTATGTTTTTTTAATCAAAACATATACAAGAAGTCATTGAGTTGATCAATGATTTATAAGGTATAGTGGGATTATAACAGTTTATGTCTTCTTGTTAAGACATGGACACGAAGTGACTTGGTCAAAAAGTACTTATGTTATATAGCATGCAATTGGCTTAAAAATTCAATTATACCATTAAGTTGACTTAGTTAATGAATAGATAAGTCAAACGAAATATATTTATCTTAAATATTGTATGATTGTCTTATAATATTAATTCTAATAAAATACTAGATTATGGTATGTTCAGTTAGGAAAATCAAACTCTTGTTGTAGTGTTTGATTTAAGATAACTATACCTTCTTTTCTTTCAAAAGTTATCAAGGTTAGAAAATTGAGTATGGATTGGATATACTCAATAAGACTCCAATCTAGAAGATTAATAAGACACCATTTTGTTATGGAATGTGATGAATCACATTAAGTCTTAAAATGATGTTCTGAATTTGTTAAACTACTTATGAGTAGGTTATTAACAAACTAAATGTCAGGAACTGTCAATATGTATTTGTAATGTCCCAAAAAGAAAATATTGTATTGTTGCTTTATTTGCTAAGTATTTATAGATAGTCTATAAATTACAAAAAGCAAGTGGGAGTTTTTATCTTGAAAAGATAAAATTACAAGATACATAATCTTCTAAAACACACTATTGAAAATCATGATGAGGCTAAACATGTAAATGATAGACCTCAAGATGATGGAATTATCATTCATAGATCCGCAAGGATATCTCAGATATTTGATTAATATGTTGAGGATTATTTTATGATGCATTACCAAATATTGAATTAGGTAAATTACTTATACTATGAATGTTAAAGATGCTGTCCATAAAGATAATCAATTTTTGAAAATTGGTTTATCTTAATTCTTAATAGTTAGACTAGAGAATGAAGATGAGTTTCTTCAAAGATAAGGTAACCCTAGTGGTTTTAATCTTTGTGTAGAAATCATGTGGACGATATTGTACACATATTTTAATGCATGTCTTATGACAAGATTATTAATCATACTTAAGCAATTAACTATGATTGAATATTATTTTCTAAGGACATTAAATATACAAAGATGGTAATTGTCATATTTATTTTCATGAATATGAAATTTGACAATGGATTATTAAACTCTTTCTTGTATAATTACTTAAGCGAGGACGGTAAGTAATTAAGAGTTTTATGAATTCATATAATTTTTGAAAGTGTACAAAATGCAAGAATTCAAGTATGGATAAATGCATGCATCAAGGAGATGAGTCTTATGTTTAAATATTAAATCCAAGTTTTGATTTATAATTTAAAATAAAGATAACTCGTAAGTATTCCTGAAAGCTAGTGGGAGTATTATGTTTACTCTCTTAAATCATATATGTTGGATAACATATAGGAAGTAACATTTCATATAAGTTAAATGTTAAGTCTTAACTTGGAATGAAACTTCACTTGAAAGATTTAGGAAATAAAACATATAACCTTGGAATGTGTGTTTAATATTATAAACATATGCGGTAAACAAATCTAATAGAACATGATATATCATTTAGAATGTCTAAATGAATACATATCTTTTAAATAAGATAGAACATGAATGAAATCTAAGTATGAGTCGAAGATTTTTCATGAACATCATGTTACATAAAGGAATTGTTATAAGATGTTATGACAATGTTGATATCTAATTTAAAGTTATTAGATAACTAGTGTAGTGATTATTCTAATGGAATATGTTTGGATATAGAATTACATCCTCAGCCTGGAACAACTTCCAGATTCTATAGATGAACAATTTATCAATTGTTATGCAAATTGTCATAGCCAACAAACTTGAAAGTTTGGAAGGCATCAAACATTACACAATAGATATTCAAGTTTACGGAATTTTAAAGAGCATACTGCTGTTTGCATACAATGATGGTAATGAAATTAAGATGACACTCAATACTAGTCATGGTAGGATTTCATCATTGTTAATGCCCATGTACTAGTTATGCTTAACTAAGAGCATAGTTGCGTTATACATTAAAAGAATAAGAATATTTTAAATTTTAAAATTGTTTGAAAGTTTGATAATTATAAATTGGTGATTGAGGATGTCACACACTTTATGAAGTATTATGTGGCAATGTCAAATTATTTGAATGCACACATACAAGAACTTCACCAGTTGAATTTCTTGAAATAAGTATTCTCAAAATTCTGATTGATCAAAGTTGGTTGATTTATGTCTTGTCAACAAGTATGATTGTCATAGCTTGAGACATAATTCATCAACTTGAATTTTCATGCATTGATCTATTTAGTATTTGGATAAAGGATGTTAAACTTTTATTATTTGTAATGAATTTAAGTACTTGGTACGTTTATTTTCATTAATAATAAATTGTGTCCTATATTTGCATGTTTAATCCATGAATAGTTTAGTTATTCTAAATCGTCCGTTGTCAATTAATGATATGGGAATATCATTGAATTAAGAAAAATATGAGTTTTAGTATAATATACTTGAAAGTATATTGATGCGTTGACATGCCAAATTCACATGATATTCAATGAATTAGATATAGGACTTATTCCAAACTACATGATGTTACTTTACGGATGTTGTTATTAAGTAAATCATGAATAGTTATCCTCAGACTTGAGACACCAGATAACTGTTATGAATGTAGTGCATTCTGTGGAACAATTTAACGCTATACGTAACTGGTAGTCATAAGGATTGTTTTCGGAATTGTTGCAAAATTCATAGGTTATGCTTGTAGTCAAGATAGAATTTGTTCCTTCAAATTTATTTTGAAGTTTAATACTGCTGGGCCCCTCGTAGGGTTGACAAGATGTTTGCGTGCACACGCCCAAAATCTCCCCTGAATGTGTTCAGAAGATTTGGTAATCTTGCTCAATCACAAACAACGAGAAACATAATATTTGAATAAAGAATGACTTTAATCCATATCTTTATTTAATGTAGTATTAGTAACAAAAGGATAATAAGAATGATGAATCATTAAAGGTTTTTCCAGGAGACCTACTCGAGTTGTACTAGAGGCATCAAAGTGTTGCTAGATGCTAACCGATGTGATTACACTATTAAAATATGTCCAAGTGGGAGTTGTTAGTTTATGGACATTATTTTAGTAGTCGTATGTTAGGATCGAACTCGAGACCACGGGATTGCACACTTTACGTATGAGAATTAAAGATTAATAATTAAATATAAAATGTTGTATTTAATTATTAAATAACACAAAACGTATAACGACCGTTAGTAACTAACGAAAATTGACTAACGACCGTTAAATAATAAAAGGAAAGGATTATAGATGGAAAATATAGAGAACAAGAAAGATCTAGAAACCCCTTGTGGGCTTTAGATATGATCGGCCAATGGAAGGGATAAAACCCAACCCAACTCCAACTTGTTCTCCATGTTTTATCATCCTATAAATACAAAACCAATGGGTCATTGTTTGGTAACTCTTGTACACTCACAATAAACCCTAAAATTGTGTTTTCCTTCTCTTTTGTTAAGCTCAGACGAACACCCTCTTTTAAGGGGTATTCGAATTTTGTTCTTAAAAAACAAAGCGTTTGGTTTTAGATTTGTGTTCCTTAAACTAGCATTTACTTTAATTCGTTTATAGTACGTGTGTACAAGAACGTGGTGTAAACATACTATTGTTTACATCTTGGATTGAATTGCAAAATCGGTAAGGGGCAATTCGTGTAATCCGTATAAACCCTAATTATGGGTCATCACTTCTATTGCTTGGATTGATTCTTGTTTTGCTAGAATCATTAAGGTACGCATACTATTTATTATTCGGTTAATTAATTATGTGTTATTGTTCCTACGCTTCCGCAACACTTTGATGTTATGTGTTTAATTTATGATTGTCATGATATTACTATTCCAACATAGTGTCTGCCCTTGTGCTCGCTTCTAAGAAGGATCCCAAAACCTCTTACCTTGGAGTGGTTAAGTGTATCTTCCGATACATTAAAGACACTATACACTTGGGATGATACTATCTCAAGGGGACCGGTGTAGAAACTATTGTCTATGCCGACTCTGATCATGGGGGAGATTATGTGGATCGAAAAAGTACGAGTAACATTTGTACCTTCATGGGTTGTTGTCAAACTTTTTGGTTCCCCAAGAAACACATGACTCTTGCTATCTCCACGACCGAAGCCGAATACGTAACCGCCGGAAAGGCATGACAATAAGCACTATGGATGAAACAAGCTTTAATCGACTGTGACATTCATCTCGACGACATTCTTATGAAGTGCGACCACCAAAGTGCAATTGATGTGACCAAGAACCCCGTGCAATTGGTGGTGGGTGATGGTGGTGGCGGTGGGTGGTAGTGGGTGGTGGCGGCGGCGGCGGCGGTGGGTGGT
Source organism: Artemisia tridentata subsp. tridentata (assembly GCA_021014915.2). Classification (NCBI taxonomy): domain Eukaryota; kingdom Viridiplantae; phylum Streptophyta; class Magnoliopsida; order Asterales; family Asteraceae; genus Artemisia; species Artemisia tridentata. The sequence goes on along the minus strand of CP139507.1, from coordinate 101,066,421 downwards.
GGCGGTGGGTTGTGGCGGCGGTGGGTGGTTGTGGTGGCAGTGGGTGGTGGGTGGTGGTGGCGGTGGTGAGGGTGTTGGTGGGTGGAGGTGGTGGAGGTGGGGGGTGGTGGTGGTGGTGGCGGCGATGGAGGTGGTGGTGAAAATTACTAACGGCCGTTAGTATAAAGGACTAACGATGCAAGGAACACAAGGGTATAAAGGACTAACGGCCGTTAGTTTATGTGAAAATTGGTAACTTTTGGACATAATACTTATTTTGGTTGGTAACTTAGACAATAAAAAAGTAAGTTGGCTACAATGGTAAAAAATGGTAAGTTGTTTGGTAATATATGGCTTTAACCATCGTTAAAACCCCTAACTAACTCATTTTTGTATAAATTTGGTGACCAAAGGATACATGTTAACTAAGTAATCAAAGTTTTATTGAACAACTTTTTTGGATTTCAGCTACTTGATTTTAAAACATATGTATTGTAAAACATATAAGACCATAAAAGCTAACAATCGTACATCATAATATCTAATAATGTTTAAAGTGAAGACCACGCATTGGCATCAAGCCAATTGAAAGCAATTGGTCCCAAGAACGCATCAGGAATTCCAAAAGAAGTAACCAAATCAAGCGCATGTGGTCTTAATTCACTGCATAGTTTCAGAACCTCTTTCCTAACAATTGCAGCATTGGCTGTGGATAAGTAGCCATATCGAAGAAATGATACATCTTCTTCCATCACAATTGTTGTGTACATTGATCTCATTAGGCCTAATACATTCTGCATTCAATAAAAAATTAATAACATCAGTAATTAGTTTAAGTCCTAATTAAGATAAAGTGTGTGAGTTTGTCATACAAACTTTAATTACCTTTAAAGAACCTTCGGGAATGGTTGCTTCAACGTCGAGGTATATTTGTAGAATCAAACGATCTGAGAAGGCTCTACCTAAATCCTCCGCAATTTGATAGGTCTGACAAAAAACGTTACATTAGTATAACAAACTTAAAGATTAATATATACGAGTACAAAACAAAAATTGTGATTTACAAGATCTGATTGGCTCACCACTGTGACAATATGTTCTAAGCTTTCTCCCTGAGCTTTGTGTTGCAAGACTTGTGTAACAAAGCGTTGCAATAGATCTCTCTCACGTAGGCAGAACATGTCCGTCTGCCATTTTAAAAATTTGTAAATGAAATAGATCAACATAAATAATCAGGAGTTCCCTAAATTAGTTTGCTGAAATAAGTATTACGTGGAACTGAGGAGTTCTAAGTATTGAACTTGTGAGGTGAGAAGGGATAATAGGAACGGGTTTGTTCAAGTGTTCCAATCCCAAACATTTAATCGGTTTGTTCCTCTTCTTTGCTGCCATAACTTCTGTTAGGAGTGTCTTACTAACCTGATTTCACATAAGCAAAGCAAAATCATGATGACCAATTTTGTAGATTAGCTCTTTTTATGAAAACATTGTGACACAACAAGGTCAACCATCTATCCTTTTCTTTTCCACTGGAAAAATACTCCATGTGTTTGTAGGTTAAAATACGAGTGCATGACCACTTTTACACACAAATTTCTTATGTGTGATGTTTCACCTAGTGATACTTTTTGACTACTAACACTCTTAGAATAGTAACACTAACAACAATTTCTATTCTGTAGTACGTGATCGATTTTAATTATTCACCTGTTGCATGAGAACATTGTTGTCGCCCTCAAAAGTCAATTGCACATCATATTCACTTTTTAACTGGCCGACATGATTTTCAGTCTTAATACCTTGCCCGCCACAAGCTTCTCGACATTCCTGGCCAAAACCATAAGTTTGATTTTTGTACACGTCTAATGTGTTATATAAGGTTAATGACACGAGCAAGTGAATTAAAGCTTTAAAACCTGAAGGGTTCTCATGCAATGCCAGGTTGAAACAGCCTTGAGGGCACTAGAAACAATATGGACAGTTTTAATTGATTCAGGTGTCCGTTTCACGTATATCATCTTTAAATAGTTCGAAGCAAAATTCATAACATATCTACATGCCAAACAACAATAAATAAAGTGAGAACGTGTTGTAAACAAACATATATAAGTATATTAAAAATTTCTTAGTTTACATATCATGGTACATACGTCTTTGCAAGAAGAGGTAAGAGCCGTCTTTGATGACTTGGATAATCAAGTAGGAGAACCTCAGGTTCATTTGGTCTAATTGAAAAAGCCCTCCTTGATAACGAGTATCGTATTGCTGTTGCTAAACCAATCTTAAACAACACAACAATTCATTAGATTGAATATAAGGCATTATATTTAGGGATAATTCTAAAAATACCTTAGTTGCCCTTTGCTTTTGCTTTTCTGGACCGAATCATTTCTCCTTCCAAAACTAGACCGGACAACTGGGCAACTTTGAACTACCCAACCATGTGCAGCCATTTGTCCGACATGAAGTACACCAGTTGCACAAAAAGTACACAAGTTGACCTTACCTTGTAATCCGTTAAGTCACACTTGTCACTTGCTGGTTGTAGTTGCCCAATTCTACAGGTTGGCCTGGTCTAGTTTAGGAAGGAGAAAAGATTCCGTCTAGAAAAGCAAAAGCAAAGGGCAACTGGTATATTTTTGGAATTAAAGGTATCATATCGTCAATTAGTAGCTCACTATACCTTTGTTGCATTTACTGAACTTGATGCAATAATCACACGGCCAGATGTCAAGGGGGCCATAAAAACTGCAAATCTCTGAAATCGTGTATGAAATAGGTGTGCATCATTACCCAAACATCAACAACTTAAAAAAATTTGTATATGAAATATATGAATTACTAGAAGCTAGGTAATAACTTAATGAACCTGAAGTGGATCTTTTATTGAACTAAGATATTGACCATCTGGTGAAACATCAGCAACAGAATTCAACATATTTTCTCTAGGTATCCTTAGATTATCAAACCAGATTCGACCATTGTCAACACCATTTAATCCAATTTTATGACCACAATCTGCAATACGAATATTTGGACATATGTTCCCATTTTGTTCTCTAATTTGGGCTATGAATGCATGCACTCCTTGATTCACACCATTGATTTTGAGCTGTGAAAAAACGACTGCGTGCGTGGCATGCTGAAACCATAAGATAAAAATGATTAGCTTGCTAATTGAGCTAATAAAATCCAATTCGACTGAATATATGACTGATATCTTACTTTAGCTGCACCTCCAATCCAATACTTTTGAGCAGATTCACAAGGAGTGTTGATGACAAATTCCTGAGTGTTTGCGTCATATCTAGTCATTGTTTCAATGCCACGAACCTAATAAAAAAAACAAAAATAAAATTAACTAAAACAATACTATATTACATGCACATGGTAAATATGCTCATTTAGGACATGTATTATGAGATACTTCCTTTGTGGATAATCAAAAAATGTTTTCTTTTGTTCTAGCTGTTTTTTAATTTCTAGAAGAATTCTTAATTCTTTTAATATATACTCCAGTGAACTTTCAACTTCATGCATAATGTTATAAAAACCAATGTATTAAGCTAGACAACTTAGTTTGACATACATTACTTCCATGCCCTAACTCGCTCATTGCGAAACAACCCTTGACTTCATAAGTTTCGGTTGGCTTCAGCCATTTATCGTGATGACGTTTAGTTCCCATGTAACTGATTGCACCACCCCTGAAATACATGATTAACTTAACAATATCAAGGCAGGTTTAACAAAAATCAAAATTATAAGCCAATAAGTAGGAATTTACATTTCTTAAATGCCAAAAAGCTATAATAATGTTGTTTATGCATGTTAGGATATTTTATGATTTATGTAGATTCTAGTATTGATTATTTATTTTAGAAATAAAATAAGGTTGCAAATATTGCGAAAAAAAATTCCACATTTTTATTATCCCTGTAGGCTACTACCCCCTCTATCACAGTTGAGTTTATTCAAATCAGTGAAAAATTTGTAGTTCTCCGGTGTGGTTTAGCGCTAAATTGTTTTTATAGTATCAGAAAACATCACGGTTTAGTACTCGTGGTGTAAACATTTTGATATGACGGCGAAATTCCTAATATAGGAACTAATGGTTATGTCCGTATATGAGAGTAAAAAAGACTGAACTTACGTGCATAACCTCGTCATATATTTTTCTCAGTTTACCCGCTTACTTCTAATGTGAAATAAATTTTACATTAAAGTTGGTGTAAAAGATTAATCTTTTGTATAATCATTATTGGTAAAGAAAACCTTCTTTATTGTTATCTCTAGCTTAAATTAAATTTTATCTACCAATAGTAAGTCTCAATTATTCAAACTTGCCCAATTTTGAATCTTAGATAAAAATTAACTTTTGCGTCAAATATGATAACTTTAATATATATGTGCAAGTCACTCAAGTGTTTGACGGTACTTTGACCACTTTGAAATCTATCTAAGATATTGGAAAGTACAGAGTAGAAAAAAGAAACATAAAGTATGAGTTTAATTAGGATTTATAGTTTATAGTGATATATATCCACCTTACCATAAACCGCGATGAGATTTTTACATATGAATAGTGAATAGTACATGTATATATTTCCTAATGCCATCGAAATCTCTATATATTCTTGTATTGGGAATTTACATTTAGACAAAGTGTTTTGTTTATCTATATCAATAGGGATAATGGTCCGAAAATGTATCAAATTATTTCTTTTTTGATCGAATGTATGAATTTGTAATTTATCAGATTATCTGTATCTTTCCACGGTTAAATTGTCAAATTCGATTGATTTGAATGAATGATAATATGAAAATGTAACGAACTTTACCGGTGATGATACGCACGTTAGAAAAAATTGTTTTGATACAACTTGACGATTATTCTTTTGTTGTGTCTAAACTATTTATTTGATACACTAATAAATTCCGTTAATTTACGGAGAGAATCAAACCAATTGCAAAAATGGATGTTTATTCTATTCCTCAATCCTGGAACGTAGAAGCAATTTAAAGTTTTAAACTACTCAACCTTCAATTAACTTACAGAAAGACATTCTATGCTTTGATCTATTACATTAGTTTTGGCCATGTTTTCATTAATCAACTTAAAGGAAAACTAAAAAAGGGTTGGTAACTTTATAAGGGTTTTCTAATATGTGCCCTATCACTGGACAAATAGTTTGGCCGTATTTTCACCAAACCAATTATCTCAGACATCTTTGAGAATTTAGATTGCTATGTGATGTGGAATAAAAGGTTAGTTTTAGTAGGAATTTAACAACGTTTTACATAACGGTATGATGTAAAACATCTGTAAAAGAGTGATAATAACAATTCAGCAGTGGTCTAGCAGCAAAAAAAAACTGTTGTTATCATCACTAAAATGTGTAGGTGCAAACAATTCTGAAGTGTCTACATCAAACTTTTAAACAACGAAAGCTTTATCTGGTTTGAGTTTGTGTGACGGTGGGTATAAATCCCATAGATTACTAGTCCAATAGGTCAATAATAAACATGGTTACCGAGGAAAAAAATAAGAAAAAGATTTAAAGGAGTGATAAAGCTAAATACTTTATACTCCGCATAGTTTATTGAGCAACTGGCCTATCAGGAGTTTAAAGCTTTTAGATACTATTTTAATGTTTGAGGCGATCGAAGGAAATTTTTTTATAAGCTTCTTGATACTATTTTAATGTTTCAGACGTACCATAAAAAGAAATGAACACCAAGCTTAATCGCTAGAGAGTGATCAAAATAAGCAACTGCTTCGGCACGACTAAATCCCCATAACTCAGCCTCAGGGCCTGTTCGAGTAAGCCACCGATCAAATGCTCCTTGTTCTCTTAAGTAATCGATTCTTTTCATCGTCATCTCTCTTTGTTGCTCCATGGGTTGGTTGAAATCCGGCGAAATAAACACTCTGCCACCCCTTTCCCTCGGACAAAACAAGTTACTTTTTATCATCATTTTCCACATATACTCCAACTCATAATTTCTCTCACCATCAAGGAGCTTAAGAAGCGACCTTGTATCAAAATCTAAAGATGAGGCCATGCGGAGATGGTGGGCTAAAACGTGAGTCCGGATATCCACCTGATCCATGGACGAAGATGATAATGAGGCGTTCATGAAGTATGTATATGGAATGTATTATATTAGTTTGTTAGTTTTGAGGATTTATAAAGAAATGCATAGGCTCAGTTGTTATATATAGGAACGCAGAAAAGAAAATGTGTTGGTGCATGGCGCTGGCAACAATATTGTAAGTATTTGAAAGGAAGATTCTTTTTGGACCATTAAAAATGTTAGGCTGAAAAGAGTGGATAGAGAGTCAGCCACCGCCATCAACGCCACTTCAGTTTTCTCTCTACTCTCACTTCTCATGTTGAAATTATTATATCATGGCAATCACATATAAACAATAACATCAAAGAATACATTGCGGAAGCGTAGGAAACATAACACATAATTAATTAACCGAATTTAAAAGTAAGCGTACCTTAATGATTTTAGCAAAATAAGAATCAAACCGAGCAATAGGAGTGATGAACCCTAATTAGGGTTTATACGGATTACACGAATTGTCCCTTACCGTTTTTGCAATTCAATCTAAGATACTTACAATAGTGTATAAGTATCACGTTCTTGTACACACGTACTAACACAAACTAAAGTTATGCAAGTAAATAAATCACAAAACTTAAAACCAAACACTTTGTATAAGTAAAAAAATCGATCGACCCTAGTGAGGGTTTTTGCTCGATCAACCAAAAGGAAAAACAAGAGAAGAAAACTTTTAGGGATTAGTTTGTGTGCACAAGAGATGATAAAAAACTATAACCCTTGGTTTGCTTATATAGTAGAAGAAACTTAGAGTCCAAGTTTGATATGGGTTTGGTAACCCATATACATAACCGATCGGCCCTATGGTTAGAGGAGGATCCGAAACATTCTTGACATCTAATTTCATTCTAGTCCCTTTCCTTTTCTTATTTATAGATCGTTAGTCACTTCCGTTAAATACTAACGTTCGTTATATGTTTTGTGATAATTAATAATTAAATATAACGGTTTATATAAAATTATTAATCTTTAGTTCTCATACGTAAAGTGTGCAATCCCGTGATCTCGAGTTCGATCCTAACAAACAACTATTATTTTATGTCTACAAAACTAACAGCTCCCACTTAGACATATCTTAATAGTTGTGATCACATCGGTTAGCGTCTTACAACACGCCGATGCCTCTAGTAAAACTCGAGTAGGTCTCCTGGAAAAACCTTTAATGATTCATCATTATTATTATCTTTTTGTTACTAATACTACATTAAATAAAGATATGGATATTATCTTTATTCAAATATTCTGTTTCTCGTTGTTTTTGATTGAGCAAGTATACCAAATATTCTGAACATATTCAGAGGAGATCTTGGGCATGACCATGCAAATATCTTGTCAACCCTATGAGGGGCCCAACAGTATTAAACTCCAAAATAAATTTGAAGGAACAAATTATATATTGACTACAAGCATAACCTATGAACTTTGCAACAATTCTGAAAACAATCCTTATGACTACCAGTTACGTATAACGTTAAATTGTTTCACATAATGCACTATATTCATAACAGTTATCTGGTATCTCAAGTCTGAGGATAACTATTCATGATTTAGTTAATAATATCATCCGTAAAGTAACATCATGTAGTTGGGATAAGTCCTATATTCAATTCATTGAATATCATGTGAATTTGGCATGTCAACACATCAATATACTTTCAAGTATATTATACAAAAATTCAGATTTGTCATAATTTAATGATATTCCTATATCATTAAGTGACAACGGACGTTTAGAATAACTAATTTATTCATAGATTTAAACATGCAAAAATAGGACAACAATATTAAATAATGAACATAAACATAAACAATACTTTATTTCATTAAAAATAATAAATGTTAACAATATCCTTTATCCAAATACTAAACACAGTTATGCATGAAACTACTAGCTAATCTAAGTCCAATGCCATTGGCAAGTTCAGCAAGCTTTTCTTTAGCTAAAGCCTTAGTGAATGGATCAGCTAAGTTATCATCTGTGTGTACTTTTAATAGATTAATTTCCCTTCGCGGACTTGTTCCCGAACATAGTGATACTTTCGTAGAAAATGTCTGGTGCCCTTCATGACTCCAGGTTCATTGGCAAATATGATTGCAGCAGAATTGTCACAATACATATTAATAGGCGATTCAATTGAAGGCATAACACCAAGCCCTGAAATGAATTTCCTAATCCAAACAGCCTCCATTGCAGCTTCTGAAGCAGCTATGTATTCGGCCTCTTTCGCAGACATCACAATTGTACTCTACTTCTCTCCTCCAGTCTACTGCTCCTCCATTGATAACAAAGACATAACCAGTCTGAGACTTCGCATCATGTTTGTCACATTGCCAGGACGCATCACAGTAACCTGTTACACCAAGTTCTGTAGCTGGATTTCCACCATACACAAGAAACATATCTTTCGTATGCCTAAGATACATTAGAATATGTTTAACAGCAATCATATGTTTTTCACCTGGATTCTGTTGAAATTGACTGGTGATATTTTGAGCGAACGCCACATCTGGCCTTGTGAAGCTCACCGCATACATAATAGATCCTACAGCCGAAGCATAAGGAACTTTTCTCATGCGTGCCACCTCTGCAGGTGTTGAAGCACATAACTCACTGCTCAAGCCATGTTTCACTTCCATTGGCAAATATCCTTTTTTGGATTTTGCATATTGAATATCTTTAATATTTTGTCAATGTAAGCACTTTGACTTAATCCAATTAACCGCCTTGATCTATCTCTATAGATCTTGATTCCCAGAATATATGCAGCTTCCCCTAAATCTTTCATAGAAAAGTACTTTCCAAGATATGCCTTAACCTTTTGCAAACTTGGAATGTCTTTTCCCATGATCAATATGTCATCAACATATAGGATAAGGAAAATTACATTACTCCCACTAGCTTTGTGATATACACATGGCTCATCAAGATTCTGAGTAAATCTATACCTTTTGATTTCTTCAACAAATCTTTTATTCCATTGCCTTGATGCTTGCTTCAATCCATAAATGGATCTTTGAAGTTTGCATATGTAACACCCCGACCCGACAAGGGTAAAGATATCACAAATATATGGTTTCATATCAGATAAACATAGTATCCATGCATAAAATAGAGGAAGTCAAATACATAATCCCACAATAAGTCAACATGACTTATATCCAAAATGAAAGGAAATAAAAGAAGTACATAAGTTCAATGCCCAAACAATGGCAACATAAAGTCTAATGAAATCAAATGGTAGATAAGCTATAAAGAATAAGCTCCACTCAAGTGCACTCAACCCCAAAGCCATGCCCAACTCCTAGCTTAATTACCTGCCGTGTGAAAAGAAAACACGGCTGAGCTACACGAGCTCAGTGAACAGATATAACGATAACAAGCAGAAGAATAAGGAATAATAGAATGACTGAGTCAAAATTAAGCATCAATATGAGGTAGCAATAATGAAAGATAAAGAGTAAAGGTGAATGAAAACAGTAATCCTCTACGAGCCCAGTATCAGTAATCAGTAACAGTAATCAGTGTAATCATGTAACCATATAATCATATAGAGGGGAGACCTCTCAGTAAACCAGTAATCATGAGGGGAGTCCTCAACAGTAAGTGGAGTGATCAGCTCCCAGTAGGTGAAAGACGTGTATCGCACACACCATCAGTCACCAGTAATACAGTAATCAGTAACAGTAACAGTAACAGTTCTAGGATGCATCCATACGCCCCTGGTGGCCATAAACCTCCCAATACACCAAATAAATACATAAAAGGGACGGAACAGGTCATCACTCTCCTGCCCTAGAGTCATGCCATCGGTGCATCAATGACATGGTCATGAAACCCTCATGACTAGTTATGGCTCGTAGTATCAAACTGTGGGTCAGTGGTCAAGTATCAGTATTCAGTATTCAGTTTAGTTTCATAGGTCAATATCCAGTTCAGTATAGTAGACAGTTCATAACAGATGGTTCAGTAATCAGAAGGGTCAATATCAGTAGGTTCAATATAAGAAAGGTTCAGTAACAGTAGGTCAATATCAAAGGTTCATAGAAACAAGGAACATGGCAGTGAATCAGAAGTCAACATGAGACGAAGGCACCTTACTAAAGAAGGGCAGAATATCTGTACCTTATTGCTGACAAAGGAAACACACTGAAATAATATGATCAAGACCACAGAACTACTCCCTCTTCACACCTAGAGGAGTAAAGACATGATTACTAAAGATCCCATTTCCATATTAAGTAACTTTCTATTTTTAGCAGGTTTCCATTTTTAGAAAGTTTCCTTATTTAGCAAGTTTCCAAAATTAGCAGATTTCTATAATGAGTAAGGTTTAAGTATTCTGATTTAGTTAAGCCTTTAATTTAGTCTCATTAGGGGATTAGGGTTGGTTTTTAGCAATTTATAAAAGTTTAGGGTTAAACATGACAAGTTTACATAGTTTAGGGTTTTAATTGTAATTATATCAAATTAAAGGTCTAAAATGAAAATACCATGATTTACTTATTTAAAAACTCCATTTATTCAGAATTACATCATCAGCCCCTTAAGTTCCATATTTTACACTTTAAACCCCTTTATTTATAAAAGTTACAAAATAAACCCTAGGGTTACATAATTTACAATTTAATCCACATAATATCTTTAATTACACCATTAACCCTTAGATTTAATTATATACAGAATCTACCTTCTAATTTCATGCATGGTACGATTCAACCCTTTAGTTTCTCATAATTACACATTTAGTCCCTATAATTTATAAAACATATATATTAATTTGTAATTTCCAAATAATTACCTATTGGCCCCTATAATTTTCCAAACTTACACCAAAACATCTTAACATTATAATTTACTCAAAATGACCTCAAGTTTCCAGTATTTACATTTTTAGTCCCTTGTTTTAATTAATTTGCAAATCGAATTATTAAACATATATAATTACCCATTTAACCTTTTAAATACAAAATTTACATATAGACCCCTCAAGTTATATTTTTCCCATATTGTACCAGTCCTAAATATCATTTTAAAAATAGTCCATGAGTTTCAAAAATTACAAAACACCCCTTTGACTTATATATCTTAAATCGGTAAAACAATTATATTACTAAATCAAACCCTAATTATAATCAATCAACATGCAATCATTACCATATCATTTTAATATCATAAAAATTCAGATTCAATCACATAAACATTAATTCAATTGTTTTAGGGTTTAGTTCATATTATTCCTTTTTATTTAATTTAGCCGATTAGACATAATTTCAAAAATAATATTTTTAGACCTCCAAAATTCAAATGAACATTTTTCTAGTGTTATATGATGATTATAGAAGCCATGAAAAATACTAACATGATCCAGAAAATTCGCATGCATGATTTAGAGAATTAATTCGATTCTAGGGTTTCACTTAAAATAATTAGCATGCGATCAATATACAATGCATGGATGTGTTTTAGCATTTTTCTCATGTTATATAGGATTAGAACAAGCTCAGAAAAATACCCAATAATTTATTGAACGAGTGGATAGGGCGATTTGCTTTTGGACTTATCGGATCAACAACTCGACACCAAAGAATTCACCACGATCACCACAGCCACTCCACGACCTTGTAATTATTTTTCACAGACCATACATGATGTGAGGGACGTGAGAAAAATAGAGAATGAATTTCACAATGATCGAATCAATAAAAATGGAATTCTTACCTATCGAATGGAAAAGAAGAAGAATTTTCGATATCTTGCAAACCCGACCTCTAAAATTCGTGAAGCTATTTTTCTAGGCTTCTTGAGAACTCTAAGAACACAAGAAAAATGGTGCCTTGATTCCAGAAATTCGGATGGATGAATTGGAGAATTATTTGGTGAATTTGGTTTGATCGGTTTTGGAGAAATAGGAGAAAATTATGTGTGTGATAAAAATATTGTGAGTGGCCGATTTTTAGAGGGATAATAGACCCTAATTTTCAGTAATTGGTCAAGGGAAAATAATTAGCAATCAATAAAATTTAATGTCCTTTAATTTCCTATTAATTTCCTTTTATAGAATTTCATATCTTTTGAATTTAAATTAGATTAGGCGCCCAAGGGCACTTTGGTAATTTCCATGGCTTGTATAAAAGTTAAATGAAGTTGTTAAAATTATTTGGGATCATAGCTTGCTCATTACTAGAAGTTTGGAATTTATTTTATGCTTTACATATGTTTTATTTAGGTTTTAAATTCCCAGGGGCAATTTGGTCATTTTACATGTTACAGAATTTCAGGTATTACAACTTCTTCCCCACTAACAGAAAAATTTCATCCTCGAAATTTGCAAGGACATGAGAAAGGAACCATAACAGAAACGAAACTGAACATACCAGATCAAAACATGAAATGAGGATAACTCGATCGTATTGACTCTTCGGTCTCCCAGGTTGCCTCGCGCGCTGGGTGATTCCGCCAAAGAATCTTTACAAAAGGAATGACTTTGTTTCTCATAACGCGTTCTTGACGCTCTAGAACCGCCTCCGGTTCTTCAGATAAGGTCATATCGGGACGGATTTGATCAAACGGATAAGAAGCCACATGCAGAGGGTGATAGTTGTATCCCCTCAAAAGAGATACATGAAATACATTATGAACATGAGCCAACTGAGGTGGTAAAGCTAGACGATACGATACTTCTCCGATACGCTCCAGAATTTCAAAAGGTCCAATAAACCGAGGGCTGAGCTTGCCCTTAATACCAAAACGTTTGACGCCTCGAAACGGAGATACTTTAAGAAATACTCGGTCGCCGACCTTAAACTCTAGATCCCGACGGTGCTTATCCGCATAACTCTTTTGACGTGCCCGTGCCTCTTTCAATTTTTCTTTAGCCGTAGCAACCTTTTCATTTGTGACCTCGATCATCTCAGGACCTTCAAGAAGACGTTCCCCTACTTCATCCCAACATACCGGTGCTCTGCACTTTCGACCATATAACATCTTAAAAGGTGCCATATCAATGCTCGCGTGCCAACTATTATTATAAGCGAACTCTACCAGACACAGGTAATCATCCCAACTACCCGTCCATTCCAACGCACACGCCCGTAACATATCCTCTAACGTCTGGATGGTCCTCTCCGACTGACCATCAGTTTGGGGATGAAAAGCGGTACTGAACTTAAGACGAACACCCCAAACTTTATGCAATCCCTTCCAGAAGCGCGAAGTAAAACGAGGATCACGATCAGAAACAATAGAAGAAGGAGTGCCATGTAATCTAACAATCTCCTGCGTGAAAATCTCTGACAACCTACTAACACTGTAGCTCATACGGATGGGTAAGAAATGAGCGGATTTAGTTAGCCGATCAACGACCACCCAAATCGCGTCATGTTTCCTACGAGTCAACGGTAACCCACAAACAAAATCCATGGATATTTCATCCCACTTCCAAACTGGAATCTCCAAAGGCTGCAATAACCCACTTGCTCTCTGGTGTTCAATCTTGACCTGCTGACAGGTCATACATCTAGCTACAAACGATGCCACATCCTGCTTCATGCCGTTCCACCAGAAGTGTTGCTTCAGATCCCGATACATCTTGGTAGAACCAGGATGGATAGAAAAAGGAGAACTATGAGCCTCAGTCAACAAGGCCTCACGTAGATCAGAATCATCAGGAACACATAATCGATCTCCATACCATACAATACCACTATCATCAACCCGAAATTCAGACTGCTTACCCTCCTCGACATTCTGCACAATAGCCCAGAGTTCACCATCGTCCTTCTGAGCTTCCTTAATCCGCAGCATCAAGTTTGATTCCACCTTCAGACTTGCCCAAAAACCACTAACGCCTTTTTCACATAGCTCAATCTCTAACCACTCTAAATCTTGAAGAATACGAGGCTCGATATTCATACTAGCAATCATGCCCGATTTCCTGCTGAGTGCATCGGCAACAACATTCGCCTTGCCGGGATGATACTGGATATTAGTGTCATAATCTTTCAGAAGCTCCAACCATCTCCTCTGCCTCATGTTGAGCTCCTTCTGAGTAAATATGTATTTGAGACTCTTATGATCCGTGAAGATATCACATGATTCACCGTATAAGTAATGTCTCCATATTTTCAACGCAAATACCACAGCTGCCAACTCTAGATCATGGGTCGGATAATTTTCCTCATAGGGCTTTAACTGCCTTGAAGCATAGGCAATTACTTTCCCGTTTTGCATGAGAACACAACCTAAACCCTTCTTGGAAGCGTCACTATAAATCTGAAATCCTCCCGAACCCGACGGTAAGGTCAAAATAGGTGCAGAAACTAGTCGTCGCTTCAACTCCTCAAAACTCTGCTCACGTTCATCCGTCCACACAAACTTTTCACCCTTTCTCATCAACTGAGTCAACGGTAAAGCCAACTTAGAAAAACCCTCGACAAAACGTCGATAGTAGCCAGCTAACCCCAGAAAACTCCTGACTTCGGTTACCGTGGTAGGTCTTGGCCATTTTGTGATAGCCTCAACCTTAGCTGGATCCATGGTAATCCCATCTGCAGACACGATGTGACCAAGGAAAGCAACTCGGTCCAACCAGAATTCACACTTGGAAAATTTAGCGTATAATTTCTGCTGCCTCAGAATACCCAAAACAGTACGCAAATGCTGCTCGTGTTCTTCCGCTGACTTAGAATATACTAGAATATCATCAATGAAAACGATGACGAATTTATCAAGAAATTCATGAAAGACCCGGTTCATTAAGTCCATAAATACTGCAGGAGCATTTGTTAACCCAAAAGGCATAACCAAGAACTCATAATGTCCATACCGGGTACGGAAAGCAGTCTTAGAAATGTCCTGCTCTTTAACCCGCAACTGGTGATAACCAGATCGCAAGTCAATCTTGGAGAATACTTTAGCTCCCTGTAACTGATCGAACAAGTCATCAATGCGAGGTAGCGGATAACGGTTTCGAATAGTGATGCGGTTTAGCTCCCGGTAATCAATACACAACCGCATAGACCCATCTTTCTTCTTTACAAAAAGTACAGGAGCACCCCATGGTGACACACTCGGGCGAATAAATCCACAGTCCAATAACTCTTCAAGCTGTTCCTTTAACTCTTTAAGTTCCACCGGTGCCATCCGGTACGGAGCCTTAGAGATAGGCTCAGCGCCGGGAATCAGATCGATAGCAAATTCAACCTCTCTGGCCGGAGCAAGACCAGGAAGTTTTTCAGGGAAAACATCAGAAAATTCCCGAACAACATGAACAGTATTAATATCAGGACCCTCGACAGAAGAATCCTTAACAGAGGCCAAATAACCTTGGCAACCATGAGATATTAGAGTCCTTGCTTTCATAGCAGAGATAATTTTCACAGATTTCAGAGAGCGTGTTTCATGAAAGATAAATTCAGGCTGAGTTAGATCACCAAAGATTACTTTGCGAGCATGACAGTCAATGGTGGCTCTATGAAAAGATAACCAATCCATGCCCAGGATAACGTCAAAATCAGTCATGTCCAGAGGAAGTAAGTTTGCCGAACGGATTCGGTCATCGAATCGTATAGGACAGTTTACATATTCATGATCAATAAGAGTACTGAGTTTCATGGGAGTGGAGAGGGATACTTGATTATTTAGTGGTGTTGGTGATATATTAAGTTTCTTAACCAATTTCATAGATATGATGGAATGTGTAGCTCCAGTATCAAAAAGTGTGAAAATAGCATGATCACCAATATATAAAACGCCCGTAATCGTACCTGAAGACTGAGCTGCCTGATCACGCGTCATAGAATATACACGGCCAGTGTTAGGTGGTGGAGGGGGTGGTTTCAAATAGTTCCCCGGCTGCCTCCGGGTGTTTAGGGCAGTCTTTCACTCTATGCTCCGTAGAACCGCATCTAAAACATGCCCCAGTAGCCACACGACAAGCCCCAGCATGACGTTTCCCACAAGTAGTGCAAATAGGAAAAGAATAAGAACCCCCAGCCGCACCTCCTTGAGAACTAGAACCTGAAGCCCTGCCCTGCTGATTACCCCTACCAGTCTGGTCTCTCCACTGTTTCTGACCGTTGTTGCGTCCTGAGCGATCATCTCCCTGTCTAGTAGTGGACCTGGAATCCTGCCCTCTAGTATCCGACCTCCTCTGATCATGATTCCTGCCAGCCTGACCCTGATGGTCGTATCGTCGATCCCCCTGTCCACGGGAATCATAACTCCTGTCATTCCGACCCTTAAAATCCCTGCTCTGACCCTGAGTCTGAATCCTATCCCCATCTCTGTTCCTCTTATACCCAGATCCCTGATGAAATATCTCAATATTGCGAGCTGCGTCGCAACATTCTGCCGGGTCTCGAAACTCATCATTAAGTATGCGGTCTAGTACCCACCTAATACAATAGCAAAAGAAAAATGTATTAATGTCTATTGGTACCAACCATCAACTTAAATAGGTTACTAACCTCTTGAGTCCCCATTTGAATTGTCTAGCTTGCTGCTTAGAATCCCCAGCAAGCGGACCCACAAAACTCACTAGTCTCTGAAACCGCTCCAGATACTGCCCAGCATTCTCAGAATCAAGCTGAGAGATGGTGTTGTACTCCCTAATGAACCTCTGCTGCTCGGAAGCCGGGAAGTACCGATTATAGAATGTGGTACGAAAATCAACCCATGAACAACCCAGAACATATGCATCACCACCCTTTGCTTCTTTGTGCGCTTTCCACCAATTGAGCGCGTCACCCTCTAACTTGAACACAGCCAGACGAGTCTTGAACCCGTCCTCACAACCTAACACCTCGAACAGTTTCTCCATGTGGGTGATCCAGTCTTCTGCTGCATGAGGAGTAGCAGCAGAAGAGAAGGACAACGGCTTGAGCTTATTAAAACTCTCCAGCCACCCATTAATGGTAGTGGTCGGCCCCCACCACCAGATGAACTGCCAGCACCCCCAGATGGGCCAGCTCCACCACTGATAAGCCGGTTGACCACCGCCTCAGTGTTAAGGCCCGGTAGCAGACGGGCTACAGCATTAGCTATCATTTCCTCCAGATTGGGGGTTTCAGCATCTCCTCCACTGTTATATTCCTGATGACGAGTGTTAACCATCTATAGAATTACGAAGACGATTAGTAAGGTGAAGCAAAATATGACAGAGCAGAATAAGGAAAAGAGTACGCGAAAGGAAAACCTAATGTCTACCCAATCCTCACAGGTCAAAGGCCTAAGCCAACGGGTTTCGGAAACCTGTCTGCTCTGATACCATAAATTGTAACACCCCGACCCGACAAGGGTAAAGATATCACAAATATATGGTTTCATATCAGATAAACATAGTATCCATGCATAAAATAGCGGAAGTCAAATACATAATCCCACAATAAGTCAACATGACTTATATCCAAAATGAAAGGAAATAAAAGAAGTACATAAGTTCAATGCCCAAACAATGGCAACATAAAGTCTAATGAAATCAAATGGTAGATAAGCTATAAAGAATAAGCTCCACTCAAGTGCACTCAACCCCAAAGCCATGCCCAACTCCTAGCTTAATTACCTGCCGTGTGAAAAGAAAACACGGCTGAGCTACACGAGCTCAGTGAACAGATATAACGATAACAAGCAGAAGAATAAGGAATAATAGAATGACTGAGTCAAAATTAAGCATCAATATGAGGTAGCAATAATGAAAGATAAAGAGTAAAGGTGAATGAAAACAGTAATCCTCTACGAGCCCAGTATCAGTAATCAGTAACAGTAATCAGTGTAATCATGTAACCATATAATCATATAGAGGGGAGACCTCTCAGTAAACCAGTAATCATGAGGGGAGTCCTCAACAGTAAGTGGAGTGATCAGCTCCCAGTAGGTGAAAGACGTGTATCGCACACACCATCAGTCACCAGTAATACAGTAATCAGTAACAGTAACAGTAACAGTTCTAGGATGCATCCATACGCCCCTGGTGGCCATAAACCTCCCAATACACCAAATAAATACATAAAAGGGACGGAACAGGTCATCACTCTCCTGCCCTAGAGTCATGCCATCGGTGCATCAATGACATGGTCATGAAACCCTCATGACTAGTTATGGCTCGTAGTATCAAACTGTGGGTCAGTGGTCAAGTATCAGTATTCAGTATTCAGTTTAGTTTCATAGGTCAATATCCAGTTCAGTATAGTAGACAGTTCATAACAGATGGTTCAGTAATCAGAAGGGTCAATATCAGTAGGTTCAATATAAGAAAGGTTCAGTAACAGTAGGTCAATATCAAAGGTTCATAGAAACAAGGAACATGGCAGTGAATCAGAAGTCAACATGAGACGAAGGCACCTTACTAAAGAAGGGCAGAATATCTGTACCTTATTGCTGACAAAGGAAACACACTGAAATAATATGATCAAGACCACAGAACTACTCCCTCTTCACACCTAGAGGAGTAAAGACATGATTACTAAAGATCCCATTTCCATATTAAGTAACTTTCTATTTTTAGCAGGTTTCCATTTTTAGAAAGTTTCCTTATTTAGCAAGTTTCCAAAATTAGCAGATTTCTATAATGAGTAAGGTTTAAGTATTCTGATTTAGTTAAGCCTTTAATTTAGTCTCATTATGGGATTAGGGTTGGTTTTTAGCAATTTATAAAAGTTTAGGGTTAAACATGACAAGTTTACATAGTTTAGGGTTTTAATTGTAATTATATCAAATTAAAGGTCTAAAATGAAAATACCATGATTTACTTATTTAAAAACTCCATTTATTCAGAATTACATCATCAGCCCCTTAAGTTCCATATTTTACACTTTAAACCCCTTTATTTATAAAAGTTACAAAATAAACCCTAGGGTTACATAATTTACAATTTAATCCACATAATATCTTTAATTACACCATTAACCCTTAGATTTAATTATATACAGAATCTACCTTCTAATTTCATGCATGGTACGATTCAACCCTTTAGTTTCTCATAATTACACATTTAGTCCCTATAATTTATAAAACATATATATTAATTTGTAATTTCCAAATAATTACCTATTGGCCCCTATAATTTTCCAAACTTACACCAAAACATCTTAACATTATAATTTACTCAAAATGACCTCAAGTTTCCAGTATTTACATTTTTAGTCCCTTGTTTTAATTAATTTGCAAATCGAATTATTAAACATATATAATTACCCATTTAACCTTTTAAATACAAAATTTACATATAGACCCCTCAAGTTATATTTTTCCCATATTGTACCAGTCCTAAATATCATTTTAAAAATAGTCCATGAGTTTCAAAAATTACAAAACACCCCTTTGACTTATATATCTTAAATCGGTAAAACAATTATATTACTAAATCAAACCCTAATTATAATCAATCAACATGCAATCATTACCATATCATTTTAATATCATAAAAATTCAGATTCAATCACATAAACATTAATTCAATTGTTTTAGGGTTTAGTTCATATTATTCCTTTTTATTTAATTTAGCCGATTAGACATAATTTCACAAATAATATTTTTAGACCTCCACAATTCAAATGAACATTTTTCTAGTGTTATATGATGATTATAGAAGCCATGAAAAATACTAACATGATCCAGAAAATTCGCATGCATGATTTAGAGAATTAATTCGATTCTAGGTTTCACTTTCAATAATTAGCATGCGATCAATATACAATGCATGGATGTGTTTTAGAATTTTTCTCATGTTATATAGGATTAGAACAAGCTCAGAAAAATACCCAATAATTTATTGAACGAGTGGATAGGGCGATTTGCTTTTGGACTTATCGGATCAACAACTCGACACCAAAGAATTCACCACGATCACCACAGCCACTCCACGACCTTGTAATTATTTTTCACAGACCATACATGATGTGAGGGACGTGAGAAAAATAGAGAATGAATTTTACAATGATCGAATCAATAAAAATGGAATTCTTACCTATCGAATGGAAAAGAAGAAGAATTTTCGATATCTTGCAAACCCGACCTCTAAAATTCGTGAAGCTATTTTTCTAGGCTTCTTGAGAACTCTAAGAACACAAGAAAAATGGTGCCTTGATTCTAGAAATTCGGATGGATGAATTGGAGAATTATTGGTGAATTTGGTTTGATCGGTTTTGGAGAAATAGGAGAAAATTATGTGTGTGATAAAAATATTGTGAGTGGCCGATTTTTAGAGGGATAATAGACCCTAATTTTCAGTAATTGGTCAAGGGAAAATAATTAGCAATCAATAAAATTTAATGTCCTTTAATTTCCTATTAATTTCCTTTTATAGAATTTCATATCTTTTGAATTTAAATTAGATTAGGCGCCCAAGGGCACTTTGGTAATTTCCATGGCTTGTATAAAAGTTAAATGAAGTTGTTAAAATTATTTGGGATCATAGCTTGCTCATTACTAGAAGTTTGGAATTTATTTTATGCTTTACATATGTTTTATTTAGGTTTTAAATTCCCAGGGGCAATTTGGTCATTTTACATGTTACAGAATTTCAGGTATTACAGCATACATGGTTTGGAAATTTTGGATTCACAAACCCCTCAGGCTGCGCCATATAGATGTCTTCATCTAGGCGACCATTTAAGAAGGCGGTTTTGACATCCATTTGCCAAATCTCATAGTTATAGTATGCTGCTATGGCTTTGAGAATCCTAATAGCCCTAATGTCAGCTACAGGAGAAAAGGTCTCCTTGTAGTCAACACCAAATGTTTGAGTAAAGCCTTTAGCTACCAAACGGGCCTTATAGGTGTGTACCTTGCCATCCATGTCAGTTTTCTTCTTGAAGAGCCACTTACTTCCAACTACCTTGGCATTGGGAGGAAGGTCTACTTCAATCCAGACATTGTTATCTTTCATGTATTACATTTCCCCATTCAGAGCAACTACCCATTTATCCTTTTCAGGACTCTCAATGGCAGCCCTATAATTAGCAGGTTCATTAAGATCCCCTAATATAGTTTCCTCAACTTCTACGTTAAGACATAGTCGTTCAGGAGCTTTCACATGTCTTGAAGACTTGCGAATGGGAACAATTTCATCTTCAGGTGGAGGACCTAGACTTTCAGGTTCCACAGGAAATACGCTAGTATTTTTAGAAGGTAATGTATCTACATGATCATCTTCCAGATCATAAACTCTCCCACTGAATTCTTGATATATAAGTTCATTTTCTAAAAAGTCTCCATACCTAGCAACAATTACTTTGTTTTCAGGTGGGTAGTAAAAGTAGTAACCCAACGTTTCCTTTAGGTATCCTACAAAGATACACTTTATAGATCTCTGTTGGAGTTTATCCGCTGAGTCACGTCTTATATACGCCTCGCAACCCCGGACCTTTAAATAAGACAAGTTTGGAGCTTTTCCATTCCATATTTCATATGGTGTCTTATCAACCTTCTTAGTGGGAACCATATTCAAAATACGAACCGCAGATTCTAAGGCATAATCCCAAAAAGATAAAGGAAGAGTTGTAAGATTAAATATTGATCGTACCATATCTAATAATGTTCCATTTTTTCTCTTAGATACACCATTTTGTTGTGGAGTATATGGAGATGTTAGATTCTCGACAATTCCATTCTTAGCTAAGTAATCTTTAAACTCTTGGCTTAAGTATTCAACGCCTCTATCGGATCAAAGAGCTTTAATCTTCTTTCTTAGTTGCAATTCTACTTCTGCTTTAAAAACCTTAAATGTTTCAAACACATCATGTTTATGTTTAAGCAAGTAAACATAACCATATATGCTGAAATCATCTGTAAAAGTTAATAAGTAGCTAGCACATTTTCTTGACACATGTCTAAGTGGTCCACACACATCAGTATGTATTAAACCAAGTAGATCAAAAGCCCTTTCCATATTAATATGAAAATGTTTCTTAGTCATTTTCCCAGATATACAAGACTCACATTTATCATATGATTCATCATTGATACTTTTCAAAAGCCCATCATGTTGTAGCTTTTTCATGCGAGTCATGCCTACATGAGCAAGTCTACAGTGCCAAAGGTAAGAAGAATTCAAGTTTGACTTAATTCTCTTACTTATGCTATACATTGAATTACTTTTATTGGATACACAATCATTCATGTCAATCTCAAATACACCATTAACAGCAATAGCATTAAAATAAAAAATACCATTTAAAGAAGCAGAAATTCCATTACTATTGATGGTGTGATTAAAACCAAGATCCAATAAACAAGAAAAGGAAACAACGCCCCTAATAATTGAAGGTGCATAATGACAATTGTTTAATAACAATACTAAGCTCGAAGGCAAAACTAAATTAAACACTCCTATGGCTTCAACAGCTGCAGGTGCTTCATTTCCGACATGCAGATATTTCTCCCCCATAGGCAAGCTTCCTTTCCACTCTAAATCCCTATAGCGTATTACAAATGTGAATACCGCACCTAGTATCATATACACAAGAATTAATTTTATGATTTAGAGTAAATAATTCAATCATAAGTAAGTTACCTAAAGTGCTGCCGCCCAAGTGCCTAGTCTTCTTGTTCTTACTTTCTCGCAACTCTTGGATATAAAGAGGACAGTTCCTCTTCCAGTGACCAACTACATGACAGTAGTGGCAAGCCTGATCCTTCTTTGGATTATCCTTCTTCTTAGGAGGGTTTTTCTTGGGTTGTGGTTGATAAGCCATAACTTGCTTACCCTTATCAGCTTTACCCTTTCCTTTACCCTTCTTGTTCGCTTTTGGCTTGTTAATTCTACCCCCTTGAATAGCAAGTACCTGGGGTGTAGGAGCCCTTGGTGGTAAACCTTTCTCGTAATCAATAAGCAGTGCGTGTAAATCAGAAACTGTCTTCCCCACACAGTGCATATTGAAATTACGCACAAAACCACTAAATTCCTTAGTCAGGGATCTATTGATTAAGTTGATAGTAATGTCTTGTTCATAGACCTTGCCAAGTGCTTGTAGTTGATCCATGTAACCTTTAATTTTCAACACATGAGCACTTACTAGTTTACCATCTGCCTGCTTACAACCGTGTTGAGATTCCATCAAATCATAGACCTCAACGGTTTGTGGTTTTTCAAACATTTTCCTGAGTTCATTTAGCATGTCCATAGGGAAGTAATTCTCAAACTGCTTTTGTAAAGCAGGTTTCATCGCTCCCAACATAAAAAACAGGCCACATCATTATGCGTCTTAAACTCAGCTTTCCACAATGCTTTTTCTTCATCAGTTGAAGTTTCACCAGTAGGTTCAGCAGAACAAGGCTTGTATAAATATTCAAGTTGATCTGTCACTCGCAGGACAATCCTGAGTGAACGATACCAATCATTGAAATTTTGAGAGTCAATTAATTTTTCCCGTTCAAAGAATGATTTGAACGCAGAACTCATAGTAGTGTTATTGTTTTGAGCCATTTCTACAGATAAAGAAAGTTCAAAATTAGTATTTTCGATAATACAATTTTTTCAAGAAAATAAAATACCCAAGGAAATATTCATATAACCATAGTATTTTCTTGAAAACTAGGATCCAAATTATCATAGTTTCGTTACATCAGTTGATCTGCTAGTAATGAAAGTATACAATATGGTAATCTGTCGAACAATAATTGGCAAACAATTTCCAATTCCTAGATCACTATGGGATTTATATTGGCAAACTATTTCCAATATAAGCATGTTTTATCCCCATCTTATGCCTTGAGTCCAAGCTCTTACTTACAACTCAATTAAGTCGTCTAATTAAAAAAACTGTAAATTACCATAGTCCTATTACATCAGTTGATCTGGTAGTAATGAAAGTATGAAATTTACCTTTCCATTGTAATCTAGTCCAAGCTCTCACATGACTAAATTACAACTTCAGGTGTTCTTTTAATTATATGGCATTGACTTAATTTTAAAGGGTACTAGTTTTTTATGTTTATAATCAAAATATGTACGAAGAAGCATGCATACATCTTCGTATCATAAGTTTTCAAAACCTTTTTATTTACCAATTTTAAGCTAAGATTTAAATCAATAAAGTTTTAATTGAGGTATTGGGTTCACCAATCAAAGAATTACCTACAATTATCGCCCACTATATCCTATACCGCATGAGTCAAAAGACCTAAGTTATTCGGATAATTACCACAAAGTGGCACGTGGAATTGAGGTCAATTCACCCTTAAGGTGATTTTGTACATAAAATAGTCATACTTGGTAGCTCCAATTTGACGGACAAAGGAGCATAGAAACAAAGGTTAGAGAGAATCTTATTAAAACCCGTTTCTACTTTGTGGAAACCGTAGGGGGGGGGGGGGTGAATACATTTCCATTTAAAACTTAAAACTTTTGTATCAAACTCCCGATCAAGTGTGATGTGATATGAAAAGTGTCAACTATGATCATATAGCATCAAGAGATGAATATAGTAAACTACAACATATAAACAATCAAACCATGAAACATAGATAATCAACATAACATAAGCAACTAGCCACACAAGCAAAAACGCAATGCAAATATAAAGCGATAAAGAATGAAATGAAAGTAAAGAGATAAGTAAGAAGGCGCAAACCGGACACGGTGATTTATAGTGGTTCGGTCACGAAGCTCCTCTTCGCCCTACTCCACTCCCCGAGTACCCAACTCGAGAGTTACTTCACTAATCAACAAACTCCCTTCAGGCGGAGAAAACCGTACACGTCGCTTAACTTGTTTTCCGACACTAAGCTAGATGTCGAGTGCTAATCTTAGCTAGCACCAATCTACCACGATCTACCCGATCTACCCTTGATCCACATGATCAATCACACAAGCCCAATGGCTTCAAGAGATCTCCAAGATCTCGACACGATCACAATGATCTACTCCCACTTGACTCGATCTACCCGATCTACCCTTGATCCACATGATCAATCACACAAGCCCAATGGCTTCAAGAGATCTTCACTATCTCTTAAGATCACAATGATCTTGACTCACTCTCTCACAAAAGAAAGATAATCTTGATGTATGCTATGATACAATCAAGAGTGTAACAAATGTTACAAGACCTAACAGCTACAACTCTTGTATCTTCTTGGATACCTTGAGTTCTTCTCTTGCAAATGAAGAGAAATGATAACACTTTGTATCTACTTGGATACTTTGTGTTCTTCTCTTGCTAATCAAGAGGGATGACAACACTTTGTATCTACTTGGATACTTTGTGTTCTTCTCTTGCTGATCAAGAGGGATGACAACACTTTGTATCTACTTGGATACTTAGTGTTCTTCTCTTGCTAATCAAGAGGAATGAAGATGATCACTTGAATGGAGGATTGGATCACTCTTAAACAAACTAAGACTCTCCAAATGATCAAAGAAAGTCATTTAAGTGTGGAGGGATTAGACATGAGAAAAAGGACTGGAAATATCAAGTTGGAAGTGTGAAATGGTCCACTATTTATAGGCAAGAAAAATCTGAACGTTATAGAAAATTTTGTACGGACGGCTCCACTAAACATGCCACGGCTCCACTAAATTTAGTGGAACCGTCCTAGACTAGGACGCTCTAAATTTTGTCTTTTCTGGTGAAAACTTATTTGGGGAAGGTTGGAGATGATTTTGGGGGGAAATTTAACTGTTGGGATTTTTAAACATATTTTTCAAAATAAAACATTTCTTTTTAATTCAAAAATAATTTGTGAAATATATTTTTGAAAAAATGTTTTGTCACATTAAAAATGTGAAGTTTAGAAAAATAAAATCCTTTGATCATTTGTTAAGTAGTAGATTTGTTTGTCCATACCTTGAGTGATTTATGTCGGGATGGAAATCTACGACTTCGTTGAAGCATACTTGAGACATCGGAGGTGTTGATGTAAGTATGCATTGATGATTTGTGTTTACAAGTAACTTGCACATTTTACGTTATGTATTACAAGTTACATGTTTGTCATTATTAAAACCGAAGAAATCGGTTAGTTTAAATATCGTAATATTTGCACTAACAATCTCCCCCTTTTTGATGATGACAAATATATAAACCGTAACACATAGTAAAATGTAAAAGTTACCTGTTTACACTCCCCTTCCCCCCCTTTTGTCAAATCAAAAAGGTAGTTTCCTCGAACGCTCCCTTGAATTTACTCCCTACTCCCCCTTATTGCACTACTATCCTTTCTCCCCCGAAAGGCGAGCTTGCATCATCCTAGTGAAGCCTTCTATCAACACTTGTGAAGACGACTCCATGCTATGTATTCAAATACTCCCGAGCTCCCCCTAGCTCAATGCTCCCCTATGGTGACTTAATCCCCTTGTTTATTTACCTTAGTATTTGGCGGATCCATGGATCAAATTCTTACAAAGGCTTTTCCTACATCAAGGGTTAGCTTTGTGCAGCATAATATATAACAGTATAGGAGCAACATTATAGGGATAGAATACACATAGCAAGACATGCATGGGTTAAACTATGTTAACACGTAAGTGTCACAACCCGACCGAAAACCTAAGGTGTAATTGTTCACTCAATCACACTAATCAAGAACGAGATTCGTTCATTGACTAACGCACTAAATGACTTATTCCAAGTTGTCATTGGGAGGAAAGTTCTAACAAACCTTTTGAACAACATAATCATCTACCTAAGATGATTGATGTTAAGGATAGTTTGTTGATAAGACATACTCTAAATGATTACTATTATGACAAGTCGTGCCATAAAGTAGACTCGATAGAGGTTATACCTAAATGATTCCATAAGGTGGGAGAGTGTTGGTTGTTGTGACAACAAGGACAACTTGGGTTATGTGGTTGTAGGGGATAAATAATGGGATGACCCATTAGTGGTTGTGGTGATGGTGATAGTGATAAGGATGATGTGTTGGTGCCAAGTCCAGAGAGGTTTGATGATGATAGGGTTAGTGTGATAGCTAAAGGTTGTGGTGGACTTGGTGGAGGTAAGGGTGTAGGAATCCTAAAAGTGGAGGATGATGATGATGTGGTTGGAGATGTTGGTTTTGCCCTTTGAGGAAAGGTGGGAAAGGATGGTTTAGGTTAATATATCGTTTGCACAGACAATGAGATGCATGATATATTTCAAAAGGGAAAAAGAAAAGGTGCATGTGATCCTAACAGTATTGTTGGTGGATATCTCTAACGGGGTTAAGGTAATGAAGTTCTAGGTTTCTAGGTTGGATGATCCTAGTTGTGTGTTAGAGATAATTTGGTGCATGAAGGGTTTCGTGTGTTTGTGAGGATTGAAGGTTGTTGAGCTAACTGTCACTTATCCAAGGTGAGGAGTAGCTGTAAGGTTTGAGTGTAATGAGTTGAAGGTTATAAGGTTTGAGTGTGATGATCTATGGGTTGAAGGTACTTAGACTAACTATCACTGTCAAGAGTGAAGTGTAGCTAAAAGGTTTGAGTGTGATGATGAAAGATGTTAATGTGAGGTTTGAAGATGAGATGCAAGATAAGCTTGCAGTAGTGAGGCCTTATATAGGCAAGGGTTGTGGGATTCAAACTAAAGTTGGTGATGGTGTCCTATGGTGTAGTGAGGAAATCTTAGGGTGTGTATGTGATGTGTTTTTTTTAGGTCTATAATAAACTACCAAGTTTTAAATTTATTTATTGCCGAACTAACCTATAGACTCTAAACACTCACGAGCAGTGTACCCGATCAATGTAGATAGTTTTTAGGTAAGCAAGGGTCGTTCACTAGGAGCAAAGCTAAAGTGATCTAAAGGTATTCTAATTACTAAACTAACTAACCTAGAAAGCAAGTAAATATTTTTGGGGTTTTAGCCTGAGAGGCTATCACGATTTTGTGTGTTTAATTAAACTAAATACGAGAAAATAAATATTAAACTAATTAAAAGAAAACTAAAGATAGATGGAGATAGATAGGAAGAACGGGTTAGCCAAGTCTAATCCATTTTATAGTTATACATGCTTATGTCTACTTGTTTTAATTCATTCAATTGTTTTGTCGCCAATCCGATTATTAATCCTGTCACGATTAAATAACCTACCATCGTGGTGGGAAAGAGGACATGATCATAGTGACCTATCTAGCATCAATACTAACTTATTGCTTTAAACCGTCTAACCTAGTTTGGCATTACGCGCTACTAGTCCTAATAGTTGCATGAGGCACGGTTCCGGTGTGTTCCCACTAAGCCGTCTATATAGGATTCGGATTACTACACTTATGATCAATTAAAGTAACCACAATTACAGATAGTTAAATTACAACAATTAAACCAATAAGATCATAATCTAGTTACATAGACTTTTACTAGTTATAAGCAATAAACGAGTTTTTATCGATAAGCACCCAATCCAATAACAAAGTAAACACATCAACACAAGCATAAAAACTAATAAAACTTCATAAACATGGCTAACACCTAAGGGTGTTAGCCCATAATCTCAGCAAAAGATAGAGTATACATTAAAAATTAAACATAAGAAATCCATAGACAAATTTATTATGCTAACCGAATGATACACAAAGATAAGTATGGAGATGTTCTTCGTCGATCTTTGAGGGTGTTGGGGACGAGTTGGGGGTGTCCCCAACTGATAATGGTTATTCTAATGATGATAAAATCGTCCATAGGGCTGTGGTATTTATAGGGGTAAAGAAGAGTAGCCTCCAAGTTTACCAAAAATATGCAGTCTGCTGTTACGACCCCGATACGGCGCATCTAGAAATCCTATGCGCCGCATCTCCTTCAAAATTAGATAGATTTTCTTTTTCTCTTCGCGTGGCCGCTTGAATCAACTAAAACGGAGTCCGGATGAAGATTTTATGACCAAAACAGTGAAGCATCTTCTAAAGTTGTTACGTAAACATTATTTCTTCATTTGGCTTCGATTCTTCACTTGATTTATCGGTTAAGGCTCATATACGACGTATCTCAAGGATAGGATGCGCCGCATTCGATGTAATCCCGTCTTGGTCTTTAAATATCCAGGGCTTCTATACGGCGTATTCATAGAATCCGATACGCCGTATTCTTCAAATCGACCAAGTTTCATATACGGCGTTTTCCCAAAGATGGATACGCCGTATGCATCAAAGTCAGGCAAGGTCTTGAACTCTTCTAAGTATATGGATACGGCGTATCTAATTAGCGTTGATACGCCGTATTGAGTGTCTGATCAGTAGGCATTCTTCAATATCTTCGTTTTTGCTCCAAAACACATCTTTTTCCATAACTTTCTCCAAATGCTCCGATATTACTGAGATTTACAAAAGTAAATGATTAAGTACCAAATCTCACACATAATAGTATAAAATGAGCAATATAAACGGGATAATGATGCTAATAATATGTACTTATTTGATGTCATCAAATATCCCCCCACTTGAACTTTACTTGTCCTCAAGTAAACCTTAGATTTAAACTTATAAAAATGTATCCTAAATAGGATGTATTTTTACAATTAAGCATTTATTAGTTTTATCATAATTGCACAACCAACCACTTAACGAATTAGAAACAAAATAAAATATTTTGATAAAAGCAAATCTAATCGTTTAACTGTCCAGTCGTGACGAATATTCTATCATAAGCTTGGCAAGTATACGCATCTCCCCCACTAAAGCCAAGGAGTATCAAGTCTAAAGCGGTAAAAAGGGTTTTTTTGGTTAAGGGTTGATCATCCTTTTTAATCTCTATCGATCTCATATTCCAGAAAAGGCGACAAAATTACAAATACATGATCGAATCCACGACCACGATACTCGCAATTGCTCAATTCCTTAACTCGAATAGGCTAAAGATAGGACCAAGTAATCTTCACCAATAATATTATATCAAAAAGGGCGACAAAATCATAAATACATAGTCGAATCCACGACTACGATACTTAAGATTGCTCAAATCCCTAATCTCAATAAATCAAAGGTTTGGATGAAGAATGATATAGGGTATGGATAATATTTGGGATATAAATTGGTGTAAAATGAAAAATATACAAAACAGATAAATTAAAATCCTAAGTGTGGTTAATCACTATCCCAACCATCCCATGAATAAGACTCATATCATTGAATAACTCACGCTTTAACACTTGAAACACACGCTTTAGGTAGACACGAATTATACTCAACAAGATCTCAATCAAAGAATAACCTTAGTTGGCGTTCCCATAACGGCCAACTCCCATTCAATCCATAAATATAATATACTACAAATAGTGGTGATATCGACCACTTAATACAAAACTTTACATAAGTTGGTTAAAACAAACTTCCAACTTTTTTTTTTTTTTTTTTCTTTTCTTATTTTTCTCTTCTTTTTTTTTTCTTTTTCTCTTTTTTCTTTTTCTCTTTTTTTTTTTTCCTTTTTTTTTTCTTTTTCTCTTTTTTTCTTTTTCTTTTTCTCTTTCAATCAATAAAAACATTAATGGTGTAAAATTTCACCACTTCACCATCACAAAAAATCTTCATAACTTCAGATATAAAAATAATAGTGAAAGTAGTAAACACACGAAAATAAACTAAAAGTTATACAATATTTACTTTCACACCAATTGCATCGTGCAATTTCCCGACCTAATCAAAGATAATGAATTACGCACGCGAACACAGGTAATGTAAGGAAACACACTTTGCCTAAAGCAATCAACCACGGATCTTAATCTACAGGGTAGGCTAAGGTGTAAGGGTGTAACGAAACATTTTAACAAAGGTGTAAGAAACGAAAGGAATGGCTCTGAGTGTTTTTCTAGGGGTATCTTACTCTAAAAGTGAGAGTAACAAAAGGGTTTATACGGGGGGTTAACTAACCAGTGTAGTTAGCTAATAACACAAAACATATAAAGGCTATTTGGGTGTAATCCTAGAAATTTACCAATTTAGACAAGTCATTCCAATTATAAAAATAATACTTATTATGGTGGTCTCGAGTAGTATACAAGCCAAGTTCTAAAGTTTACAAGTCACCGGCACACTCATAGATTTGTGAGTTTTGATAAATTCACAATTTTTGAAAATAACGTCATGTGTGCAGCTATGCAACTTAGATTAAACAAAAGCATGCTAGAAAAATTTTAAATTTAAGCATATTAAGTACATATTAAGCATATTTTTGAAAAATAAGGACAAGTAAACGTTCTAATTCTCCATCCCCCCACTTAAGATAAACAACGTCCTCGTTGTTTAATTTGAAATTAAAAATAGGAAATTAAAAGAATTAGAACGGAGAACTCCCCTGAGATTTGCTCGGAATGATCCTCCATGTAAGAATGCGAGCATATAAAATGCGGGAGTTCATCAACATCTTCAATCGTCCAGACCTGTAAAAATATAGAGACCACAGAAAAATAGACTCGAGAACATCTCGTTAATCATTGGTTAGAAAAATAAAAATACGAAAAATTACAGGTCAGAGTGTCAATGCGCCGCATCCATGGAATATTGGATACGCCGCATCAACAACCTGTAGGAAATATTAAACTGCATGCAATGGGATAATACGCCGTATCGATAGAAACTGATGCGTCGCTTCTTATTTTATTAATTCGAAGACTGTTTTTAATAAATAATTAGATACGCCGTATCTGTACAACAAATGCGTCGTATGTCGGTTATAGTTTAAAATTTTTCTGATTAAAAACAGAATACGTCGTATCTAGGGGATAGATGCGCCGTACTCGAATTATTAAATGCGCTGTATATAAAATTAAAACGCCATACGCCGCATCTAGAATACAGATGCGCCGTATCGTTTGTATCAGCAGAATACAACGACAGCAGTCATGCAGAAAAAACAAATAAAAATAAACACTAGAAAATAAAATAAACTAAAAAGAAAATAAAAGACAAGCATGGGTTGCCTCCCACGAAGCGCTTGTTTTTGTTCGAGTCACGAGCCTGACTCCACCCTTATTTACTAGGTAATAGGGTGTACGTCCCCCCACTTGGAATCAAGTGCGGGTGAAAATAGCAATAAACACTATAAGATTGTAAATTTGCTACTAGAGATGGAAGAAATATGTAAATATCATACCTTGGCAATATGTGTACTTCGTTCATTACCTTACCCGGTTTGGTTGTTAAATTGGATGACATGAACATTACATGTGAGAGAGTAGTATGTTGAGGATCAATGAATCTCCCTTCTTCTTCGTTTGTTCTATTGGTAGTAAGGCGTCCCTTGACTTCCATAAAAGATGAGAAAGGGTCTTTGGCGAGTAAAAGTTCGGGTTCCTCTATATCCTTCGTAGGATTGAAATCATCCTCTTCAATCATGGTCGTGTCCATCAGCTCATCCTTGAATTCTTTCTCGAGCTCCACCAAAAATGGGTTGATAACAGGTGCTTTATATTCATCATTAGTTGGTGTAGTAAATTCCACCTCATCATTCTTTCGTTTTGCAACCTGTTTAGGAAAACTAGCAAGATTATTAGTAACGGGATTAATAATATTAAATAAATTAGTACCACTTTTTGTTGTAAGTGACTCCAATTCATCTTGTGAGTCTCCATCTTCAACTAGTAGTCTTGTAATTTCATCCTTTTCCCGAATAGCTGCCTCAAATAAGTCATCCCACATTTCTTCAAAATCCTTCGTGGGGTCATAATCTGGCTCATTTGTTCCACGCATGAATATTTCATTTTGTTGTGGCAATTGCGGTATGGCATCGTACACAATACAATCAAAACTTTCAATATGAGAATACTCATTATCTTCATCCGATGGAATATCATCATGGTGTTTTTGATATGATGAGAATATATTTTCCAACTCGGGTGAAAAATCACAAGTAATAGCACCATACACCATTGTTCCACATTTATCTTCATTTTCATCATAAGCACTTTCGGATGAATAAGCTTCTTTGTAAACAATTGCCGGATTTTCATTCAAATCAAACACTTGTGACTCTTCTTCATCTTGGGCAACTTCCGGAGAAATAACATCATCAATAACTATTGCCGAAAACCTAATTGCACCAAAATCGTATGATTCTTCTTCATCATCATCATTGGATAAAGTCCAAGTGTGTCGAAATGGCAATTTGTTTCTTTCTTTCCCAGATTTTTCCTGCTTTGATAATAAGTACTCTTCCATCGTGGGTTCTTTATCATTGATGACTTGTGCACCATATCTTGCTCTTTCCCAATCGTAAACCTTTTTATTGCACAAGGATCTTTCTTTGTTAAGCCTAAGATATTCTTCCATAGTTATGTCCGGATTGTCCATCATCATTATTACCTGAAAGATAAACAACCAAGAACAGCAGTAACCTAAACAAAAATAAAAACTAAACTAATAAAAATATAATAAACACAAAAAATAAAAAATAAAATAAATAAAAAATATTTTTGGTGTCACAGAAAATCGATGCGCCGTATCCAACAGACAATCGATACGCCGTATCGACACAAGATAATACGCCGTATCCAACAGACAATGGATACGCCGTATTAGCTTTCTGTAACAGATTTTTCAAATTATATAATACTAAAAAAAAATCACACAAACTAAAAAAATTGTCGCAGAACGTCAATGCGCCGTATTCACAGACAAGAATACGCCGTATTGAAATCAGACAGATGCGTCGTATTCAAAGACAAGAATACGCCGTATTGCCTTTCTGAGACAGAAACACAGAATGGCAAAAACACACAGAAACTAACGAAAACAAATAAAAACTAAAATACCAATAAATCAAATTAAACAATCACTCCCCGGCAACGGCGCCAAAAACTTGATGTGTTTTTTTTAGGTCTATAATAAACTACCAAGTTTTAAATTTATTTATTGCCGAACTAACCTATAGACTCTAAACACTCACGAGCAGTGTACCCGATCAATGTAGATAGTTTTTAGGTAAGCAAGGGTCGTTCACTAGGAGTAAAGCTAAAGTGATCTAAAGGTATTCTAATTACTAAACTAACTAACCTAGAAAGCAAGTAAATATTTTTGGGGTTTTAGCCTGAGAGGCTATCACGATTTTGTGTGTTTAATTAAACTAAATACGAGAAAATAAATATTAAACTAATTAAAAGAAAACTAAAGATAGATGGAGATAGATAGGAAGAACGGGTTAGCCAAGTCTAATCCATTTTATAGTTATACATGCTTATGTCTACTTGTTTTAATTCATTCAATTGTTTTGTCGCCAATCCGATTATTAATCCTGTCATGATTAAATAACCTACCATCGTGGTGGGAAAGAGGACATGATCATAGTGACCTATCTAGCATCAATACTAACTTATTGCTTTAAACCGTCTAACCTAGTTTGGCATTACGCGCTACTAGTCCTAATAGTTGCATGAGGCACGGTTCCGGTGTGTTCCCACTAAGCCGTCTATATAGGATTCGGATTACTACACTTATGATCAATTAAAGTAACCACAATTACAGATAGTTAAATTACAGCAATTAAACCAATAAGATCATAATCTAGTTACATAGACTTTTACTAGTTATAAGCAATAAACGAGTTTTTATCGATAAGCACCCAATCCAATAACAAAGTAAACACATCAACACAAGCATAAAAACTAATAAAACTTCATAAACATGGCTAACACCTAAGGGTGTTAGCCCATAATCTCAGCAAAAGATAAAGTATACATTAAAAATTAAACATAAGAAATCCATAGACAAATTTATTATGCTAACCGAATGATACACAAAGATAAGTATGGAGATGTTCTTCGTCGATCTTCGAGGAGGTGTTGGGGGTGTCCCCAACTGATAATGGTTATTCTAATGATGATAAAATCGTCCATAGGGCTGTGGTATTTATAGGGGTAAGGAAGAGTAGCCTCCAAGTTTACCAAAAATATGCAGTCTGCTGTTACGACCCCGATACGGCGCATCTAGAAATCCTATGCGCCGCATCTCCTTCAGAATCAGATAGATTTTCTTTTTCTCTTCGCGTGGCCGCTTGAATCAACTAAAACGGAGTCCGGATGAAGATTTTATGACCAAAACAGTGAAGCATCTTCTAAAGTTGTTACGTAAACATTATTTCTTCATTTGGCTTCGATTCTTCACTTGATTTATCGGTTAAGGCTCATATACGACGTATCTCAAGGATAGGATGCGCCGCATTCGATGTAATCCCGTCTTGGTCTTTAAATATCTAGGGCTTCTATACGGCGTATTCATAGAATCCGATACGCCGTATTCTTCAAATCGACCAAGTTTCATATACGGCGTATTCCCAAAGATGGATACGCCGTATGCATCAAAGTCAGGCAAGGTCTTGAACTCTTCTAAGTATATGGATACGGCGTATCTAATTAGCGTTGATACGCCGTATTGAGTGTCTGATCAGTAGGCATTCTTCAATATCTTCGTTTTTGCTCCAAAACACATCTTTTTCCATAACTTTCTCCAAATGATCCGATATTACTGAGATTTACAAAAGTAAATGATTAAGTACCAAATCTCACACATAAGAGTATAAAATGAGCAATATAAACGGGATAATGATGCTAATAATATGTACTTATTTGATGTCATCAGTATGAGTTTGCAAAATTTTGCAGGTTTGAGGTTAGGGATGCAGGGATCAGGAGGGAACAGTGAAAGTTCGTCAAACATAGGCACGGTACCACTAAATACCAAACGGTACCGTTAAATTTAGCAGTACCGTCCCCTATTTAAGGGTACCGTGACCTGCTGAGGTCAGTTTTGACCCAGAATTAGATTTCTGACAAAGAAATTTCACATATGTTGTGATTTTTCTGGACCTTGGATTAGAAGAATTTATACCGAATAAATTCTTTTATGAGTGAATCCAACGGGATTCGATGAACGTTTGTCGAGAACGAGAAATGACATTTAATTGCATTTTGCAAATTAAATAAACTTTAAATATTTTGGATGAAATATTTAAGTTGTCATTGGAGTTAAAGAGGATTTTACGAATAAATTTCACTGATTTAGGGAGATTTTTCGACACGTGGAGAGAATTTATACGTAATAAATTCTTTGAACGGTATCGGACGAGAAGAGATGACTTTTATATTTCTGAGGAAATACATAGGTAGTCATTAGAGCGATGTGAAAAATGACTTGATATTTCCAGTGAAATATCTAAAAGTCATGACACGAAATAGAAGAGATGATCTCAATATTTCCAGTGAAATATTCAAAGAGTCATGAGACGAGATGCACGAGATGACTACAATATTTTCAGTGAAATAATCAAGTAGTCATAAGAGGGGTACAAGGGATGACTTTAATATTTCCAATGAAATATTTAAATAGTCATAAGATTTATGGAAAATGTTCCATCATTCCTAGACCTAGACGGAGATGGTTAAGGGATTCTCGGTTGAGAGGTTTGGTTAATTTACGGATTTCGATGTGCTTCGCACGTGAGTGTTTCGCGGGGTTTTGAAAGATGTAAAGCTAGGCCTATGGTGCTGGTTCGCAGCAGGGTTTGGGATCTTAAGACGTGTATATTCACACGAGGACGAAAGGAACTACTAATCACTTAAATAGAAACTCGTGAGTCCTTTGTCACCCGAGGGTTGATGTTAGCTTTTAGCTTTGGGATGAGCGTTTTAACATACGTTGTTAAAAGGATTGAGTATGATGTTTCGGATATGGCATTTAACAATTGCGATCGCAAGTTAAACTTACTTGGATATTTCGGACGAAATATTTAAGTTGTCAATCCTACTCCGAGTTCTACTAGGTTTGTATCTAACCTTCCCATGACAAACAGGTGTATTACTTGGAAAAAGGCGAAGTGATGACTGGGGAATTAGTACAACTTCGTGACTACTCTAACTTATAGGTTTTGACACTAGTGTATGACTCTATGACTTCTAAGGGTTCATAGTGATGGGCATACCTAATTCCTAATGTGTCAAAAGAGCATAGTGTGGGTGCAAACTTTACAAGCAAATCATGTAAAATGCACATAAGGAATAAATGCAACCATCATGCAAAACATGATAATCATTTAGCATTTAAGATCATGAAGACATTTAATCATGTCTTATGAGAACATGTTATCATTTTGAAACACGTATGTGGGATGCAAGCACTCTAGGTTTGCTAAGGCAGATCCTAATTACTACTTGTTTAAGATGACATCCTAATGGGAGATAAAGTTCACCGATGTAAACTATCTCTAGTCAAATGTAGGAATGAAAAATTTTCAAGTTAGAGAATGAGTATGAGACTATCACTAGTGGTGCTCAATTAAGGCTAAACACGAACCCAACTTCTCTCCTGGAAGCAATCCAACCGTTAGGTCAAATTGAATTTCTAGTGCGATAGGTTCTCCAGTAGTCATTCTCATGTTAGAAGAATTCAAATTCCTATATTTGCCTATCGAAGTATAGCAAAGATGATGTTATCTTGTTTTGCTTATACATGGCCTAATATGACTCAATTAACCATACTTTGAAAGTTGGTTAAGAAAATGACATGTCTTACACAACTCCTAACAAAGGCAAGCGAAATGTTTTAATTTCGTGCTTGAGATTTAAAGGTTGTTTGATGGAGATGGTGTATTTTATGATCTCTTGGACAACATCTTTGTTTGTTGAGTTGTTACATGTTATTTTAACATGATTTGGTTTCCTAGAACCAAGAGACACTCTAATGTGATACAATGTAGAATCTACTACATCATGTGTGTTTCAAGAATGCTCCTTTGCATATCTTGAGAAAGAATCTAGTGAAGGTTACATACCTCAATAGATCTTGTGAGCATTATATTAAAAATGAGACATATTGTATATTTCAACAAATATGCTTTTCTAAGAGGAAACATATCACTCTTACGAATGCTTTGTGAAACAAGTATTTTAGTGTATGACCAATTTTACTTGTTTATGCAATGACACATGTTGTATTAGGTTATTATTCAACTCTATTATCCTATATTTGTTAACAGGATGCAATGTATTCTCTTGTAACATAACCATTCATGTTACAAAGAAAATAAGATGCATGAGATATAGGTTATCTTTTGTCAATCTTTTGATAAGAGAAATACATGTGATTTTCTCAAAGATTGATGACTTACATAATAGTTAATAACATATTATGCGTGACACTTTTACTAGACATGTGGCTTTGAGTGTTGAGTTGTTCATAAGCAAAGTTTATGTATGTTGTTTGTTTGCTCGTGTTTGGTTTTTCGGAAATGACACATTTACCAATTGCATTGCAATGTAAATTACTTGTATATTTCGGATGAAACATCCAAGTTGTCAATCCTACTTAATTGTGTATTTTATGCATCTTTTAAACATGTTAGTTTAAAGTTTGGAACACAACCATTGGACAAGAAGACTTAATATGGCATCTTCAACACAAGTGTGAGTTATGATCCGATGCATATTATATTCGTCTTGAGTGGACGTCATTATTTTCATAACAATCGAGTGTAATTGAGTATGTAGATTCAAGATAATATATTTCATCATATTTTGATGTTATCTTGAAGCTAGACAAATAATGACTCCAATTTCATGTCTACACTCGAAAACTTGTCAATTAGATTCGATAATGATATTAATCATAATTTGAATAATGAATTGATATGTACTCGAAATCTTTCTTGACCCTCACGATCACTCCTTTTAAAAAGAACATAAAAATTTAAGGAGTGTGTTCAATTTATTCTAATACTAGTTGTATGTGTGAGGTTAATGACATGTTAAGTTGCTACTTTAATACTGTTATTTATTTTTATTTGAGAAAAACTATTTATATTATTAAGTATAATAATCTTAGTTTTTCGACACATCATTAGTATAAAAATAATTATCTTAACTATTTTTATACAACATACGTAAAATACTAAATATTTAAAAAATTTTGTATGTGTGTTAAATCAATGCAAGTTTAATACATTTTCTTTTACTTAAATATTAATGTATTAAAATGACCTTTTATCTTGTTTAGACAACCCATGGTCAAACAAGACAAAATGATGTAATGATTTAAAGATCATGTTACGGATTTTATGAAAGTGTTAAGTATTTTGGGGTGATATACTTTTTACACTTAAACCTTTGGAAAAATAATTGTGTAAGACAATATCTTTCGACACACATGATCTACCAACTTAGATTCTATTCCTAAGAAGGTTACTAAACCATTTTAAAAACTTGCAACAAATGCAAGAAAAATGGTCTATGCCTATATGCAATGCAAACTAATTACTTAATATAGTGCAAGTAAATTAGCATGAGTCTTATAAATGCATAAACCGGAAAGCTATAATAAACAAATAGCAATTTAGCTAAACACACAAAAATACTTATCGTCATTTTGTGTATTAGGTATAACAATGTATACTAAGCTTGATTTTATTTGAAAACGAATTAATTTCATCCCCATTACAAATATTTTTGCTAAGTCACTTTGAAAACACGTCAAGGTTTTAAAATTGAATCGCCCTTTTTCACTTTGACCAAAAATTTACGCAAACTGTATGACCAGAAGACCTTTAGTTGAAAATCAAGGACTTCAACATGCTTTCATTTAGAACGAATTCATAAAAATATTTCTCAAATGAAAGTAGACTCAACATCGTTTAAAATGATGGGCGACACGACTCGTACAGACTTATGGTTGATTTTATATGGATTTTTGAAAATGAACCAAAAATGAAAAGCAGACAAACAGATGCACGGCACCGTTAAATGACCCACGGTACCGTTAAATATAACGGTACCGTCCTATATTTAATGGTACCGTGGTCTGTTTTCTGATTCAAAACTACATTACATAATGATTCGTTCTGAAAACAAGACTAGACACTTAAAAAACTCTATTCGTTTAGTGATTAAAGAAAACCTTCAAGCTAGTATGACGAAGTATACTTAACAACAAAGCTTGCAAGTATTAGACAAATAATTACTTATCATATTTCATCACATTCATAGGTAATTTGATACATGGATCGTACTCAATTTTGAAAACCATTTGTTTTAAAAATTTGAGCGACGTTTCCATTTAAAACTTAAAACTTTTGTAATCAAAACTCCCGATCAAGTGTGATGTGATATGAAAAGTGTCAACTATGATCATATAGCATCAAGAGATGAATATAGTAAACTACAACATATACACAATCAAACCACGACACATAGATAATCAACATAACATAAGCAACTAGCCACACAAGCAAAAACGCAATGCAAATATAAAGCGATAAAGAATGAAATGAAAGTAAAGAGATAAGTAAGAAGGCGCAAACCGGACACGGTGATTTATAGTGGTTCGGTCACGAAGCTCCTCTTCGCCCTACTCCACTCCCCGAGTACCCAACTCGAGAGTTACTTCACTAATCAACAAACTCCCTTCAGGCGGAGAAAACCGTACACGTCGCTTAACTTGTTTTCCGACACTAAGCTAGATGTCGAGTGCTAATCTTAGCTAGCACCAATCTACCACGATTTACCCGATCTACCCTTGATCCACATGATCAATCACACCAAGCCCAATGGCTTCAAGAGATCTCCAAGATCTCGACACGATCACAATGATCTACTCCCACTTGACTCGATCTACCCGATCTACCCTTGATCCACATGATCAATCACACAAGCCCAATGGCTTCAAGAGATCTTCACTATCTCTTAAGATCACAATGATCTTGACTCACTCTCTCACAAAAGAAAGATAATCTTGATGTATGCTATGATACAATCAAGAGTGTAACAAATGTTACAAGACCTAACAACTACAACTCTTGTATCTTCTTGGATACCTTGAGTTCTTCTCTTGCAAATGAAGAGGAATGATAACACTTTTGTACTCTAACTTTGATTACATTTTGTGTTCTTCTCTTGCTAATCAAGAGGGATGACAACACTTTGTATCTACTTGGATACTTTGTGTTCTTCTCTTGGTAATCAAGAGGAATGAAGAGGATCACTTGAATGGAGGATTGGATCACTCTTAAACAAACTAAGACTCTCCAAATGATCAAAGAAAGTCATTTAAGTGAGGAGGGATCAGACCAGAGAAAAAGGACTGAAAAAATCAAGTTGGAAGTGTGAAATGGTCCACTATTTATAGGCAAGAAAAATCTGAACGTTACAGAAAATTTTGTACGGACGGCTTCACTAAACATGCCACGGCTACACTAAATTTAGTGGAACCGTGGAGCCGTCCTAGACTAGGACGCTCCAAATTTTGTCTTTTCTGGTGAAAACTTATTTGGGGATGGTTGGAGCTGATTTTGCGGGGAAATTTGACTGTTGGGATTTTTAAACATATTTTTCGAAATAAAACATTTCTTTTTAATTCAAAAATAATTTGTGAAATATATTTTTGAAAAAATATTTTGTCACATTAAAAATGTGAAGTTTAGAAAAATAAAATCCTTTGATCATTTGTTAAGTAGTAGATTTGTTTGTCCATACCTTGAGTGATTTATGTCGGGATGGAAATCTACGACTTCGTTAAAGCATACTTGAGACGTCGGGATGGTGTTGATGTAAGTATGCATTGATGATTTGTGTTTACAAGTAACTTGCACATTTTACGTTATGTATTACAAGTTACATGTTTGTCATTATTAAAACCGAAGAAATCGTTTAGTTTAAATATCGTAATATTTGCACTAACATACTTAAACTCCTCTTATAGTTTGTCACAATTGGGTAAGCCGTTCGTACTATTGGTACAAAACTCAACAATCAATTAAAAGTTTATGACTTTAGTCTTAAAAACCATGTTATAAATTATAACCTTGCTAGTCTCGCCTGGGAGCAAATTCGCGTGCAAAGCGAACCAGTATCGGCACATAAGACTTTGAAAGATTCATAATTTATTACATCAAGTTTCACCATTGTTTAGTCCATTTATTTTTTATTCAAAAATTACCCTTTTTGCTTAAAACATGTCATACAATTAAACAAAAACTAGTAATAATAAAAATAAACAACTAAATAACACACATAAATTAACAATTAATTATGTAAACAATTAGCCACATGCAAACTAATTCGATGAAACCTATTAATAATCAATCTATGTTTAATTATGCATATATTTAACTAAGAATATCACTTACAATGATAAGTGAACCACATGCATCGACGTATCGATTGCGTTAGTCATAATTAAATATACACCACGTTGCACATAATTGATTACTTAATTAATTGGAGTCTTCCCCAATTCGACATCTATCAATTAAATTTACATGTGAAAACAATTTAAAACATCAAACAATGAATCCCCAAACATGCACGTTTGCATGGATTCTACTTAACAATTAGCACGTTGCCACAAGATCAATTACAAACACATAAACATATTAAACCTAGGGTTTCTAATCAAATTAAATAACCAAACATAAACCCTAAAAGTTAATCAAGGGCAATCGGCCCTAAATTAAAATTAGGGTTCGACTGGATTTTAAACCTTAAATCGACTAAACATGTTCAAACACAATCAAGATTTGTTTTTTATGTGTTTCGGTAATTAATTACATGTTATAACGGCTCGTGGTGCCACTGTTGAAATTATTATATCATGACAATCACATATAAACAATAACATCAAAGAACACATTTAGGAAGCGTAGGAAACAAAACACATAATTAATTAACCGAATTTAAAAGTAAGCGTACCTTAATGATTTTAGCAAAAAAATAATCAAACCGA
The DNA here is from genome assembly GCA_021014915.2 of Artemisia tridentata subsp. tridentata. Lineage (NCBI taxonomy): Eukaryota > Viridiplantae > Streptophyta > Magnoliopsida > Asterales > Asteraceae > Artemisia > Artemisia tridentata. The sequence continues at coordinate 101,023,701 of CP139507.1, read as the reverse complement.
GCAATAGGAGTGACGAACCCTAATTAGGGTTTATACGGATTACACGAATTGCCCCTTACCGTTTTTGCAATTCAATCCAAGATACTTACAATAGTTTGTAAGTATCACGTTCTTGTACACACATACTAACACAAACTAAAGTTATGCAAGTAAATAAATCACAAAACATAAAACCAAACACTTTGTATAAGTAAAAAATCGATCGACCCTAGTGAGGGTTTTTGCTCGATCGACCAAAAGGAAAAACAAGAGAAGAAAACTTTTAGGGATTAGTTTGTGTGCACAAGAGATGATCAAAAACTATAACCCTTGGTTTGCTTATATAGTAGAAGAAACTTAGAGTCCAAGTTTGATATGGATTTGGTAACCCATATACATAACCGATCGGCCCTATAGTTAGAGGGGGATCCAGAACATTCTTGACATCTAATTTCATTCTAGTCCCTTTCCTTTTCTTATTTAACGATCGTTAGTCACTTCTGTTAAATACTAACGTTCATTATACGTTTTGTGATAATTAATAATTAAATATAACGTTTTATATAAAATTATTAATCTTTAGTTCTCATACGTAAAGTGTGGAATCCCGTGATCTTGAGTTTGATCCTAACACACAAATATTATTTTATGTCTACAAAACTAACACTCCTCACTCCCTCTCACTATACATCCGTCTTAATCCCATTACCCTCACCTTTAATTAAAATACTCACTTTATATAAGTATACTCCACTAAATATCACACACACACTCACAAAACAAATAAAAAAAAAATTACTTTTAGAATTGGAGCCCAATTTTTTGTACCCTCACTATGGTGAGCCACTTACCATTCAGATACAAAATGACCGGGACATGTGCTTTGTGTTTTGGTGGGTCGCGAGTGAGTTACTTACCAACAGGTGAGTTCTACACCACTCACCGTGACATGTGCTTTGCAATTGGTTGATCCCAGTTATGCACTTTATCGAATTCCTTTAGCTTGTAAAGATTTAGCTATGCTTGATAAACTAACACAACTAGAATAGAAACTGTCTTGGAATGTATTAAAGTTTATGCGGAATCTAAACTTTAATCTTAAGAAGAATTCTTTTAATGTAACAGTAACACAAGAACACAATATTTAACAAACAAAGCTTCAATATTATTAATACGAATACTCAATAGTATTAGGGTTTACAACCTTAAAGCTAATCGACTCTATCAAAATTACGTATCTATCTCAATGCCCTAGGACCTCCTTTTATAGACTAAGGAGTCCTAGTCGGCTTACAATATCTTTCTCTACAAGATAAATCTTTCTAAATCTTTTCTATATTTATCTAACTATTCTAAACATATCAAACCGACTATACAATGTATATCTCTTAAGCAGTCTTAACTATAACTCAAACAGTATTAACAAATACTCCAGCAGCATTAATTCTTCAGCAGTTGTAAGTTTGTACTGGCAGTACTAACTTTGTACTAGCAGCACTAACTACTTAGTGTATTTCCTTGAAGTTCTACAGCATTACCAGCAGTAGTAAATTACACCAGCAGTCTTAACTTTTATATTAGCAGCATTAAACACTTAGAGCATTTTTCTTTAAAGTCCATGAGCAGTCTTAATTCCTTAGAGCAACAGTATCTTCCATAACAGCAGTAGTAATGTAAACAACACCAAGAAGCTTTTAAACCCAACATTATATCCATGCTATGTCTTCCATACTTCATCCTCTACATGTGGTTCAAACATTGTTTTTAGATCTCCCCACAACACATAGGCATAGTCTGAAACTGGTTGCTTCAATGGCCTTGTTGACCCATACTTTGCTTTCACTAGCTTCCACAGAGTTTCCAAATCCTCTCTGTCAAAACTTTTTAACATCTGACTGAAGATTGTAAACAACTGAAATTTCCCATCAGCTCCTGTGATCTTCCAGTACATCTTCTTGCCTTCTTTGTATATTTTCCAGTCAACAATCCCTGGAGGCTTAGTGGCCAAAGGTACAACATCAATTGGTATTTCTTCATCATCAGGAATGACTACCATGAAATGTTTAAGCTCTGCTGTATCTTTGTCTTGACTATCATCCACCTTTTGGTTCTTACTGCTCTCTTGCTCTAACTCTGTCCTTGCTCTCTTACTACCCTCCAACAGCTCTGTGTTCATGTCCACAAATGTGTTCACCCTTTTCATAGCTCTGTCAAACATTTCTTGGATGTGTTCAAAATTCTTATGTGTCAACTGATTTAGCTTCCATCCTTCCATGTTCTTTAGGTAATGGCAAATGATCTTTATTTGTTGAGCTTTTGTTGGTGGTTTATTTCTCTTCTCTTCTGCCCTCTTTGCTGCAAAGTGCCTTCTTCTTGTTTCGAAGAGTTCACAAAATAATTTTCCTTTTTCAGCATCAGATAACTCTTCTTTTTTTTTCCTTCTTGCAGTCTTTGAGCCAATAGATGATCAGCCTCAATCTTTGCTTTTATATCATCCCATGTGTTCATCAAGACAATGTTGGCTTCATCTTTCTCAGCTACAATTCTTGCTTTCTCAGCTAACAATCTTTCTTCCTAATCAAACTCAGCTTGCAATTTCAAAGCAGCTTCTTTATCAAGCTTGAGTTAATCTTTCTTACTCACAGGTTCTATCAAAATGCCTTTACCTTTTCCATGTGGTTGTTGTTGTGATATTGTTGTTGTTGATTGAGCTGGCACTTTGATGACAACCCATTTCTCCTTGGGTTTTGTGCTCTTTAAAGCTTTGAGTGCTTGAGCTATAGTGATCTCATCAGCAGTAGTTGTAGTTGTTGTAGCAGTACTAACTTCTACATTAGTAGCATTAACATTTTCACTAACAACACTAACCTGAGGAACATCAACAATCAACTTAGCAGTAGTAACCACCTCAACTGCTTCTTCAATAGGTTCTTCAACAACATTTTCCCTTTCATTTACGACATCAAATACCTCTTCAACAACAATTTCTTTCTCAGTATCCATTATCTCCTCATCCATATCATCAATTATCCTCCCCTGTTTGGATGCATCCTCACCCAAACTTTCTTCATCATTTGAGGATTCCACCCTAACTTTAGCACCAATTTTGCACACCCTTTTCAGCTTATGTGTTCTTGACCTTTTTCCCTTTTCAAGCTGCTTTACCATCTTTTTCAAACTAGTGATCTCCTGTTGTTGAGATGATGTAAGCTTCTTTAAGGCAAGAACCTCCTTCTGTAAACTGGTACATTGTGCCATCAATTCATTTAGTTTCAGACTATCCTCATCACTTCGGAGTGTGTTACCTCTCCTGAATGGTGAATCATTGGATTGTTTAGATACATTCTCAAACCTAGTTTGAGCAGATGTACCCCCATGGTTTCTTGGCACCTAGGACCATCACCTGAATTAGTTCCTTGGGAACTAGATTCATTAGATGTTGCCTTGTATTGGGTCTTACTTATGTTACCACTGTCCTGCTCTGCTTCTAAGCTGGAAACAGTAGTGGCAGTGCACTAGATTGTACCACCCTTTCTTTGGACAACCTATTGTATGTCAGTAGTGGCAGTGCACTAGATTGAGGTATCTCAATGCCCTTTCTTTTAGGCTTCCTAGGGTTTTGGGTATTTTGAGGTTGAGAGGAAGATGGTTGTAAAATGGTGGGTGTGTGTTGGGAATGAGTACGAATGACTGAAACTTCACCCATTTGTTGTTGGTGTTGTACCACCATTGTTGGAAACAAAGGTGTTACTCTATGATGTGTGCGTAAACACACATCATTTTTATACCGGTAAACATACTTAAAACGGACTAATAACCATAAAATATGTGAAATTCTATTGCAAATATGTTTGGTATGTGTTATTATGTCTTTCAGGTACAAGGGTTTGAAAACAAAGCAAAAACGGTGATTTTCGGAGGAGTTTCGATGATGCTTTCGCATTTATCGAGATTCAGACGAAGTCAAAAAAAAAAAAATTACCCGAGCACTTCATTGGAAAGAGCACGAAATTACGAGTGTATCAAGCATTTATTAAAGATTATTGAAGCCCGAAGAAATGAGCCCGATGATGCCCATATTCAAGCTATATATTACTAGTAGTAATATTATTATCACTTGGCTTTTTTTTTTTCTTCATAAACAAATGAATTGGAATGTGGGCTGCCATGTACAGTGATTTACCATGTGATATATACGACAAAAGACAAAAGAATGGGCTATGGAACTTTCAATGTGGCGTGTGGAAAATTTAATATAGGGAATTGATCTAGGGCTGAGCATCGGGCCGAATACCGACCTGACCCGACCCGTCCCAACCCAGCCCGAAACTGAAAAGTGTGAAAATACTAGCCCGAAACCGAACCGAATAGGACTCGGGTCGGTTCGGTTTTTCTCGGTTTTAATCTGGTCGGTTTAGGTTTTAAGCACCAAGAACCGAGTTTATTATACCAAGTCAAACGGATTAAACAAGATCTCAAGAGTTTATTATACCAAGTCAAACGATCTTTATAAGATCTATACAAATGAGCTATGATTGATCTTTGTTTAGCAAGTACGAAACACAAACATATCTCATATCACTCCTCAACTCTCGTCTACATCTAAACAAGACTCGAATATACAAGATCTCAGG